>OU565288.1:10990801-11428277 GCA_913789915.3 Sphecodes monilicornis
TTACTCGATTTTTACCTGGTGACGGATCGTTCAACGCGGCTGTCCATGTCACGATGCAGAAAACCGAGATCGCGAGAACTGGGAGCATATTGCTACGTGGACGACGCGGCTACGTCAACTGGCTGGCGAAGCTCTGTCGTCGCGACGCTTTGCCGCCAACGAAGCGACGCCTGCGCCGTTTCGCTCGGTCGGGAAAGAAAATATCGGGGAAGTATCTGTTTACAATTGTCCCGGCGACGTGGCACGCGGGCACAAGTGCCTTTTTCGCGCGACCAAAGCCACAGAGAGAAATAAAGGTACCCGGGAAAGAAGGGGCCCAGTGCCGCCGCGCGCCGCCGCCGGTTACTTTCATGTTAATCGAATCACGCTGTAATTACTTTAACGATTTTCCTTTCTATCTCCTCCTTCGACCGCCCACACATATACACGCACGCACACAAACACACACACGGCTGATCCGAACGAAATCTTAAAAGCCGATTAATTGTGTCAGAGGCCTAGAAACCGACTACCTGAGAATAAATAAAGCGAGAAAAGGGGTTTGTCTAATTGAATGCTGCGGGATTGGCGAATCCCGCGCAACGATCCGTGTATGGACGACCACCGATGATGGAACAGCTCTCCCGGCCGTGCCATGATATTTCGACGAACGTGAAGCTTTCTGTGGGAAGATTTACTGTTACGGCGCAGATACGAGAACTTTAGAAATTTCGACACTGCGAGCTTTATGATACCGTCCACTGGAACACGGTATTTTTGAGGGAGTCCAGGCCAAGTGATATTTTCTCCTGTCGTCGAATTAACCCTCCGGTCCACCGGTCGACTGAATCCCTGTCGTTGTTGGATGAATAGGGTAGGTGAAGAGTGATCCAGTTTTTCCGTCTACTGCCGGGGACAAAATGCATCAATTCATGTTTTGTTGATGCCCGATGTGTATACTCTACGTTCTGTTTTATGTAAACATATACAGAGCATTCCTATGACATTTCATGTCATCCATAAAATATATTACGAATTTATAACGAAATAATCATACACTCTTAATTAAACTTATAATTACAGTAATGCCAATCCAGCTTTACTGCAATACTTCCACTAATATACAGAGTGTCCCACGTAACAGTTTTCACGATTTTTTAAGTACTTGCGATAATCTGACGAAAAATATTTTCAACAAAAGTTGATCAGTTTTCGATTGGCTATATATTGCAATGAAAAAAAGTTCGAAAAACATTTTTTTATATTATTGTCAAGGTCACCTTCATTTTTTTAAATGGCACTTTGTATTTTTGACTTAACAGTATTATAGCCCGTGTCAAGACGAATTCAACGACCAAGTATACCATGACCTTGGGATGACCTTGAAGGCGAAGAATCGTGAAAACTGTTACGTGGGACACCCTGTATATTTCAGGAAGGTATTACGAACATGCCATTGATTTGACATTGCGAATATGTCTTTAACACTAAACCTACCACGGTGAAATGACTGGTTTTTTATTTCACAATTATTGAAATTATAAAAAGGCTTTCATAGGAAATTACTAAATTGACTTCTTTATTTAAGCATGAAATATAATGAAAACCGCACAACGTTTAAGCAAATCCAAAATTATCATTTCTATAAGACGTTTCACTTTTATATAATTTGTGCTTGGTAGGTTTAGCGTTAACCAGTTAAATTTATGTTTGCTAAGTGAATATAATAGAATCCATTTCTTACGATCGGTTGCTTAAAATATTCATAATACTTGCTGCTCGCATTTTTTAATAATTTCTATCCCTCAATGTAAAATCGGTATAATCATATTAAAAAATGAACATAAGCATGAAAGCCACAGTAGAGAACAGGTTTCTATAATTATTCTGGTACAAGCCAGCTTAACAACTCATTATAATCAGCTTTCAGCCGTTACTTTCACGTAAACGCTTGGCCGAAGTTCGATCTTCCGAGGAAGCAGACCACAGACTCTATGAAAAAACATAAAATTCAAAAGTTATAAATCCTCCGTCGCTTATCCGACCATGCATACAAAACGAAATTTTCATTTAATTTGTTTCCCATCCGTTGTTTTGTTCAGCCCATTAATCACCGATGGAAGAAAAACTACAGGAGTCTCGCTTTAAGATTCCCTGTGGCCAAACTAATTTTTATTCCCGACAAACTACGGGTATTCCTTACGCAATAACAAATGGAAATTGCCTGGTGCATAGAAAAGTTTAATCCTACTTACGGAATACCTCGCGAGAGGCCATTCCGCTATGCTTAACCAGTTGTAAAGAGTTACGAGTCATCGAACACACCGGTGGTAATTAATCAGTTTTGTTCTCAGGAATGATCACGGTTCTATTGCATTGCTGTTCGCACGTTAGGCGAGTCACGTTGAAATCACCGACACAAGTCTCATGAATATCGTTTCGATCGACAACGATTAAAGTCTACGATTTTGAACGTGTGCTGAATGGAAACGTGTTCCTACGCGGAATCCGTGAATCGTGTATTCGCAAATAAGGTATTCATGTTCTTAATACATGTGTAATCATGCATCCTATTTTCCGTGTACACAGATATAGAGATCTGTGTATCCTTGTATACAGTGCGTGTAGAAAGCAGAGCTGAGGAGTCGGTAGACAAAATTCATAACTCCGACTCCCCTTTTTTTTCCTCCGACTTCGAATCCCAATCCGAATCCGACGCCGATTTCGACTCCGACTCTAAAATTTGAGAAAATATGTACACAGAATAATTAAAAGTCGTAATAGAACTGAATAAATAGTTGAAATATTGTATTAAGTCTAAGAATATGCAACAGCTAACTTTGATACAACACGACTGTTACTTTCTCACTTTCAGGATACCGTTAGAAAATACGTATCAATTTGAGATATACTAACGATAAAGTTTCCATTTTCGAAAATTAACATAATCTTTAATATTTCATAGAGACACTTGTTGCTTTTAATGATTTATAAATAAAAGAGCCAGAGTTGGAGTCGAAGTAGATATATTTTTTTCCAACTCTGACTCTGACTCCAGGAGTCGATATATAGCATTTTCTTACTCCGACTCCGACTCCAGTGATCAGCAATTATTCCCAAAGTCCGACTCCGACTCCGAAGCCATGGTAGAAAGTATTCAAAAACTCGTTAAAAACGAATAAAATTTTTAAAATTGAATCAAACGGTAAATAATTTTTTTTTAATATTGCTATGATGCTCTCTTTAAGTAGGGTAGGGATGATACTATCGAGACCTGGGCTCTTGTGCCTGTCGAAGGTGCGTATCGCCACATACAAGATATTGGAGTATACCAGTCACCTCTATAAGGTTTCGTTTCGCACGATCTGAAATGCCGACATCGCTAAAAATCAGTGGTTTTCATGCGTCTTCTACATAAATGGATTAACCAACTGTTGAACTAGATCACATCACACACAACATAAGTCTGGGTAGATTAGTGTTAATCGAATAGATAGTATACTTCAAATGATCATGAATTAAAGTTACTCTGATATGGTTTACGACGTGCTCCAGTCATGCTTTAAAATTTATTTTGTATCAAGAGTACTATTAGCTATTTTTACTAAAAAAATTAGGTGGTAAGATAACCAATGGGGTGCTTAACAATACCGTTGACAAAAGGAATTCTTATAATCGTTACACAAACAGAGATAATAAACTTATTAATTACATTTGCTCGATATAATTATGCGTGGTAATATTTATCTGTTAAAACTTATTCTATATTTCGACCTCTATTATATATTTTTACTAAAACATTAAATTGCAAGATAGTCCAGAGAGTACTTGTCGACACCACTGGCAAAAGGAATTCTTATAATTGTTACACTCGCAGAGATATAATAAACTTATTAATTACATTTGCTCTATATAATTATGCTTGGTAATATTTATGTGTTGAAGATTATTCTATATTTCGACCTCTATTATATATTTTTACTAAAACATTAAATTGCAAGATGGTCAAGGGAGTGCTTGTCGACACCACTGGCAAAAGGAATTGTTATAATTATTAACTAGCTAGAAACGATAAGTTTACCAGTGAATTGTGTTGAATAAATTAATGCGTGAGAATAGTCATGGTTGAAAAGTTATTGTGTATCTCAAGTGCTATTAAACATTTTCATTAAAAAATTTGGTGGTCAAATGATCAAAGGAGTGCTTGTCGACATCGTTGGCAAAACGAATTGTTATAAACATTAAACAGCCAGAAATAATAAAATCATCAGCAATTGCTATCACGCCGATCGAGATCAACCGAAATTAGTAGGGGTGGGGAGAGTTGCGCATCGCTGCTCACCTGAGCCCGGCGACTGCGCTCAGTCAGTTAGTCTTGCCGGGCGCTCCGGCAGGAGCGGATGGGCTCCGGGACCAGGAGGGTCTTTGGCTACCCTGGGGCTGATCAGAGGCTGACCAGGTGCTGACCAGAGGTCATCTAACGGTTCCTAGACCTACCCTTGCCTACCTTCAGTTGGCTTAGGGTTGACCAAGGGCCCTCCACCAGTGACCTACCTTAGTCAACCCTTGCATACCCTAGGGTTGACCAAAGGTGCTCAGGAGGTAAATACTCTTTCCTACCATGGTCTACCTTTAGCTAGCTTATTTTATATTTTATATTAGCTATTAATTAGACCAAGGGTCATTTAAAACTTCCTTGGCATACCTTAAGCTGGCTCAGGGTAGGTCAAGGTCTCTTCAATACTTTCTTTGTTTACCTTGGCCCACCTTCAGCAGTTCTTTTCAATTAAAAATCCATATACAAAGTTTCTGTTTCAAAATACGTGTACGTTCATCAAACACCTTCAATATTTATTTTTGAATATCTAATTGGACTCTGCTTTTGAACTTTCAAAGTTCAACTTTCCTAAATTCATACCTTTGTCTTGAAATTGATGTTCCTCCGATCGGAGGTCCCATAGGGGCTCTATCACAGGGTGAGACCCGTGAGTCGTGTCCCCGGGGATCCCCGAACCGCCTATAGGTCGTTGCGTCCACAAATCATCAGATTTGACTTTGGTTTGGGTTCGATTTGTTGTCGATTTGGTTTTGATATGGTTTCGATTTGTTTTCGATTTGGTGTCGATTTGGTATCTTTTGGCTTCGATTTGGGTTCTCTTCATCATGCTGTTGTTCATTAGGCCACACTCGTGTGGTGATAGGTTTGCACTCGTGTGCGCGATTTAGCTTGGCTCTCATGAGCATAGGTAGGCTTACACGGGCTTCTTCTATTTTGATTCTTCCATTGTACTATGTTTAACTATGATTAGTCAGCTTCAGCTGGAGTACAATAGCTGATCATCTTTATCGTCGGGCGAAAACTGCTCATCCAACGAGAACTGCTCAACGAACGAAGACTCTACTCGTGGTCGACCGACGACGCCGGTTTATTCTGAGTTAGTTGTAGTGCGTGCGTTAGTTATTAAGATTTTAGATCGCCGTTGTAATTATATCACCTTCTGCTCTGGTTCGATCTTGTTCATCTCTTTGAAAGACTCAGCCTTCTGCCTGAGTCGCCATTGGTCTCTCGTGGATCAGAGACTTCTTCTCCGATTCACACCTTTGCACCGCAATAATTACTCGACATACGCTAAATGTAAAAGAAGTCTTTTCCATGAAAAAGACTAGTTTTCCAATTAGCGATCTGCGATAATTTCCAATTAGAGACTTCGTTCTGACTCCCTCTTGGGTCTCGTGTGCAGCAACCTCCTCGTGGCGAGACCTGGACAATCGGCATAACACGAAACAAAACAAACTCTAAACGAAAACAAACAGATTACAATTTTTAAATAACTAACATCCGTACGATTTTTCAGATTGTCAAATATTTATAATCATCAAAGATATAATAAAAAATGCTAAAGTAATTTTAGTTTGTATAATGCAGGAAGTGTAACTGAAACGCAAAGCTAAAATGAATGTTTCTATTCTATCTTTCAAACTACTATTTCTCAGGAGTATATAAGGGTTGATAATTTCTTCTGTTCCCATAAAAATATCACAATAAGAATTAAAGTAAAATTGGGTAGTTGTTTATTTTCGTCTAACAATAGGATGTATTTATTTTTACTTGCAAGTAGTACGGACATCGTATTCAGATCTCTCTTATCTCTTTTCCTTGCCGAGATAAAAAGTTGGAAAAATGTCCAATTGTACTACAAATGAAAACTGATCTTGATTCACTATTAGCGTCACATGAAAATGATTATAAACCGGACCGGAAACGGACAGGGACATTTGTAGTTTTGTAGTTGCAGCTGCAATTAGTATCTCCTTATTTTCGTCTTGTATATTCTCGAACAACCGCCTCGTAAATTTTCTCCCACCTGTTGCCAAACACCGAGTGTATTTTATAAATAATAATTATCCGCAGTAAAAAAAAAAGAAATTTGCGTGGATATCAGGCTTGTGCAGCAGCTCGAGAGATGGGTGGGAAGTGGAGTGCGGATGGTAAGGTCATTACAAAAGTGCTTAGGGCACGGATGCGCCCATGTGAATGGGTATGTGCGAGTGGCGAAATGTGCTTACTCTCACTGAAGTCACCAAAAATTTCGACGCATCCGGGAAGATTTCATGGCGTTGTTTCTAGCAAACTCGCAGCGTTGTTATACTTTTTCATCCGGCTCGAATCGCGACATTAACAGCGCAAGGTGCTCCGCGAACGTGTAAGGTCCAGGTGTTATGAACCAGAGTTGGGCATATTCACGTAAAAGAAATAATGGATAACGAATAATACTTTATTCTTGAGTGACGGATAGTTTTTAACTCGAATAAAGTTTCATTTGTACAACATGAATAATGTTTATTCGAATAAAATATTCATCGGATATTGTGAATAAATGTTGCCTTTGAATAATTTATTTAAATAATTGCAGCGTTATTTAAATAAAACGAGAATAATTTTTAATTCAGAAATAAACTTTCGTTTGAATAAACGTTTATTGATGTACTAGTGACTACAAAATAGTGGCTTTCGTTAATAACTCCTTAACAAAGCCGAGGCAGCCATTTTTGCAAAGGAAAAAATTACTTTAGATAACCTGAGGAACCGCCCATTTCAAGGATTTACAACATTTTTGGGACACTCTGTATATAAACATACATATTTATATGTAATATATACGAAAGGAACTAAAAAATTTTAATATGAGTATATATAATTTGTAAGTACTATTTTAATTATATTTCAATGGTTCAGCAATCCGATTATAAGGTAATTTTTAGAATCTTTTTACAAGATCGACGTTGAGTATCGTAAATCCATTGGTACTCATTAATTAACATTCGGAAAATGTACTTTTATATTTTTCTAAATAACAGTAATGACATAATTACACAAATCTTTTCATTTCAGATTAACCAATGCCCAACAACAACAGTCACAGCTCTTTTGACAGATTCTCCGAGAAATCAATCACAATTTCATAGTTGCTAAACATTTTTAAATTAAAAATTCATAAGATTAAAATGACCTATTTTAAATTCGAGACCATTCCAACAAAATCACTTTATTTGGACCGAGCAATACATTTTTATCTGAAACAGTTACGACAGCCTCGCTAAAATGATCTATTTTAAATACGAGGATAATTATGCAATAAAAACTTACAATTCCTGAAAAGTATCCCAAAAATCACTCTTGGGGAAAAGTATAAATGTTTGTACACACTCGCGGCAATATACATGTATCATATATATGTTTATAGGTATACTTAAACAAAACTGGTAATTATACACAGCGACGCGACAAACAAAGCTGCTTACAATAAAACGAGAAAGGAGAGAATGGAAACAACGGCACAGGAGTGAGAGAGCTCTAGCGTGTGCGTTCATTGCGCCATCCATCGAATCGATCTATTAACCCCTTCCCGTGCCATTTAGCTCGACGAAACTTGGGCCCAAGCGGTAGGCATCGACGCGCGCTAAACAGACCAGACTGATGCTTGTAAACAGTCGCAATACGAACTACAAACTATTGGTGTGTTTTTTACTTTTTGCCAAATACATGATTGTTGTGCCGTACTTTCCTCTTCGCTACTCTCATCTATAATCATACGCCTTATACGCTTTACGACTGGCACAAACGCGTCACTATCAGAGGATTCGTTATCACTGCCTTCATTTAACATTTTTATATCTTGCATTTTTAAGGGGTTTCTTAAATTTCAATAATTGAACTGCTTCGTAACAGCAACGATAAGAATTGTGACTAACAGTCATGAGGTACTGATAGGAACTAACATTCAGTCACGATCGTAACGGTCAAAAAACCAGTCCGCGAGCTCGGCTTGTTATGTTTACGTTTGGCCCAAGTATCTGTTCGCGAGTATGACTCGCGATATTCGTGTTTGGGCCAAAATCTTCATCGCGAGTCTGACTCGCTAAAGTACGGGAAGGGGTTAATCAATATTCCGATAGGTCTATTCTATTGCTATATGACTTTGACCATCGATATTTCCTAACTGTAACAATCACTTTATTTGAAGTGATCGTAACTTGTCGGTAAATTAAAATTTTCAATAGTGCAAAAATACGTTTTTACGGCTTGTTACTGCAGCCATGAATAGGAACGTAAGGATCGTTACGTCTCTTGATTGACTTAAGAGAAGAATCGGAAGCTAAATGCGTTTCCATGGCAGACGACTCGCTGAATTATGTACCGTAGTGGGAGCAATGGGAATATCTCTTAGGACACGTGACATTACTTTATTTTTTATTCTATGGGTGCATGCTGGTTCCACGGCCGAACGAAATATCTGCGCTGAAATAGTGCGGCATCGAGGAAAACAAAAACAGGTTTGTTAGTTTCTTATTCATGATCAACTTTGGAAACATGAGCTTTAAAAGTGAGTTTCCATAATTCATTTTGAAGGGTGCGAGATGAAAATTGAATATAAATAATAGATCTATACGTTTCGATTTGAATTACGATCAAGCTTCGAAAATAAGAGTTACTATATGATCGTTTGGTTAAACAGGTATAATGTTTCCTATTGTTTGAACCTGTAGTGAAAACGATTGGAAATTCCATCGAGAATATATTGAAAAAGCGATTTGAAAATATACGAATTTTGGAAAATTTGTACGATCATTTTTTTTGTAATTTAATAACCTGTAGATCGTAAAGTGCGTTCTGTAGAAGTTTTATTTGATTCGAACATCATTATTTTTAATTACGTATTTTATCATTCCTAGAGAAATTGCGTTTTTTCTGCAACAGACATACAGTTAATCGCATTAATATTCGGACACTCTTAATTCAATTTCACGTGAGGCGAAAAAAAATTTTCTTTTAACTTACAATTGTTCGGAGTTGCAGAGAAAATACTACAAGTTATTTCTTACAAATCTGTTATAATTTCTTATAATGCATTAAATGTATTAAATCTAAGGATTCTTACAAATGCTTGTCGCTTTGGTAATTATTTACATTAGGGGCTTCCTCACCGATTTTGATGACTTTGAAATATATTGTCAAGGTCACCATTCTGAACAACTTTAGTAGTAGGTAGGAAAAAGTTGTTCAGAATGATGACCTTGACAACATATTTCAATGTCATCAAAATCGGTGAGGAAGCCCCTAATGTAAATATTTACCGTCGCTTTTTCCGCATCAAGCGATTTCGATGAAATTTTCAAAATCCATTTAATTGACACAGATCTAAGAAACGTATGTTCTAAATTTTTTATATAGATCCACATAACCAAATTTTAAAAAACAGCTTGCAGTATTTTCTCTGTGCCTCCAACCAATGTTAATTTTTTCGAAGTTTCTTTTTCACGTCTCATAGTAAACGATTTATTCTAACTTCTCAAAAAATCCAAGTCGTATGGTCCACTATTAAAAAAGTTTTCATTTCTTAAGAGTGTCCGAATATTGATTCGAGTGGTCGTATATATTCCGCTGCACACTTTATCAAAATTTAACACCATATTACTGTATTCGTTTACATAATATCAACGCATGTCTCTATAAACATTTAATTTGATTAAAATTAGTAAGATAGTGAACCGCAAAAATCAATGCAGGAGATTAAAAGGTTGTTACTATTTTTGAAATTTTACAAAAAACACCCTACAAATAAGCGTTCGATTGTAAAAATATTAAAGTTACAATAAGACAAAGTGCTTGTATTTCTGACAGTCAGGAAAATTCCGAAAAATGTCAGTTTTACGAATTCTTCTGCTTTCCCACCACCGCCCAAATCCCACATAAAAATGTATTGAAACTTTATCGATAGTTGATCGATTTTGTCCATGTGTCGACGCTCGGACTTTCGTCGATAGCTGAAGGGGACAATGCGAAAGGAAAGGACCGAAATTCTGGTAATTCTTGGACAGTGTCGTCGCGGTCATAAATCCACATTTGATTCAATAAATCCAGATTGTCATGGTAAATGCGTGTGTTGTGACGGTGATACACGAAGCAGCTTGCGGGGTCCATTGTTACGGAAAACAATTATTTGTTTTCATTACTCCGGATAGTCCACTATGCCTCGATGCACCGGTGATTTTCCATTTTTTTTTTGTTTCCCCTTTTTTCATTTGTTTGCGACACGCATACGGGACTCCATTCCGATTCGCCCGACGTAAACTGTTCGGTCGTGCGATTCGAAGGATGCACACGCGAAATAGGAATCGCTCAGCTAAATGTTCCATGAATTCTGTTCTGCTAGAAGCGTTCAGTTCTCGCGGAATAAATAAAAAAACAATATTGTCGCGCTTGTTCTAGACGTTTCAATTACACTGGGTTTTCCCGAAACGATCGGGGCTGAGCACACCTGTACTTGAACCGCGTTATTGGACCCGTTGCGGCTCCACTCAGCTTTAAACTAAAAACGCTACCATTTCTCATGATGGGCGTAAATACAGCACTGCGGACGTGTATGCGGATTTAAAGTTTTTCAATATTAACAGTTTAAGCGCGGAACAATTTTATCTCGTTCTACATGTCACCTTTTATTTAAGTTTAAATACAAAAATATGACTATGCAGGCGCAAATACTTGCTCACCCCATTTCTGTTCAAATCAATTAAATCTATCAAGACAGTGTGAACATTTTTTAATATTATATGAATTATTATATTGTATTATATATTCTTCTGTAAACATTTTTTTGTCGATTCTTGCTTCTTTCTTGTTTTTTACAGTAATTTCGTATACTTAAAATCTTCTTGAATCAATATCGATGAATTAAACAAATTGTATGAAATGCTATTGAATTGTGTGCTTTTTCGATTTATTGTTATCAGAAGTCGTTACAGATTATTATGATTTATTGAAATATCTTCCCTTCCGACTCAGATAGGTCGTACCAATTTTTAACCAATTAAAAATTAACCATTGAGAGAAACTGCGCAGACAGTGAAATAAAAATTCTGGTACATTAGGAAGCCAAAGTGATTGAATTTACCCTGCTCTGATAAAGAAACCACTAAGTTATTTAGCGGAATGACCTTTAGTCTTTATTGAATAAACTAACCGAATGCAATTTAATCGAATCGTTCTAGGTTTGCAGAAAAACTGAAGTCGTTTGAACCACTTTTTGAAATAGTTATTTCAATTTGAAGGGGCTATGAACAATTATGTCACTCCGTGTATGTTGGTGTCTCAAAATCTGATTAATAAAACGCGATTCGCCTCGACTCTTTATATTTCTGTTAATCTCGACATTTTTCCCGCAATAGCAGGATAGCACGATAACACAGTCCAACAAAATGAAACGTTTTTTTGTGTTCTGCAATATCTGTTGCGTGATTCTGATAGGGTATGTTATTGTAAAACCAAATCCGAAGGCAGAATTGCTCTATCACGCACCATTTTCGAAAAACATTGGTTTTTGTAAAAATGTATGATTTTGATAAAAAAAAATGAGGTGTTATGCGAAAACTACACATGAGAAAAAGAAAAAAACAGACGGAGACATTTTTCAATTTGTTTACATCAGAAATAGGTAAGTTTTTCTTTTGTGTTTACAGTGTAGACTCGATCTAAGTCAGGAATGCCTAACGTTGGCTCTCGGAACAGATGTTGCTGCTTCTCCTCTTTACCTGCTTGGCGAGTCAGTTCCTACCTCGTCCACTCCGACAATTTCTTTCGGCACGAGCCCTACCACCGCTGAAAAAGTGTTATAGTACACGTACATTATACATGTATACGTAGTAGTGGCGAGTAACCTGCTGGTATAGCAGTCGTGGGTCGTGGGGCTCCTGCCGAAGGAAAAGTCGAAGTGGACATGGTGGGGACTGACTCGCCGAACAGGGCATGAGGAGAAGCAGCAACATCTGTTCCGAGAGCCAGCGTTAGGAACTCCTAACCTAAGTCGCACGGAGGTATGCGATCTATGTCAGTTCGCCTATCCCCTCCACAGGGGGGCATACCCCTCCAGGACCGAGAAGCTCGAGCTACATTGATCGCCGCGTAGTGTAAACATGCCGCGTTACTCCGATACCGGTTGAGTATATCGGTATGAACCACTACCAGTCCAATTATAACACTTCTTTATTTTTCATTATTTTTTTATGGGTATTTCACCAACTTATTTGTGGCATTTCTCTGATTAAAATCACAGTAAACACGATATAATTTGAACTGTATTTAGTGATTTAATTAACGAAATGTAGAGTGATTTTTGGGCATAAAAGGGGATTGGTTCGATCGTTGAGGTCAAAAATACGATGGGAGAGGTACGTGATCTGTGTCCGGGCACAGACCCGAGAATTGGATCAAGACTTTATTGTAGACTTCTTTATTAAACATTTCCACAATGAAATATATTTTAAGCATAGTAAGCAGATATATTCGAGTGGTACAAATGTCGACTACGCATAGCTACGGTCCTGGCGAGTCGAGAAAAGACAGCAATGGCTACGTGGCGCGAATGCGTCGCACACAAACTATTAATGAAGATTCTCTTGCAGATATACTAACGAAATCAAATACTTTTAGTGAATGGTGTCTTTACCAGAAATTTTTGTAGAATTCAATACTGTATAGTAAATTCCTGCTAGATAAAAGATGTTTCACATAAATACGAAACTAGAGCGTATAAAGTACCCGCGTCAGCACTTCTTCAAACTTCAACAAAAGCTTACAACTATTAGAAAGTACAAAAAAATATAATTGGCTATATGGATATATAGGGGAGAGTCCCCTTTCTCTTTTGACTCAAACCCGAACTTTCTCGCATGTTTTATTTTCGCGTAACGCCTGATTTTTTTTATCAAAATCGTGCATTTTCAAAAAACCAATGTTTTCCGAAAACGGTGCTCGATAGAACAATTCTGCTTTCGAATTTGATCTTACAATGACAAACTCTATAAGAATCACCCAACAGATATTGCAGAACTGTGGTGTTGCAAGTGTAATGCAAGTTCACAATCAATGCGGATAGAATGTGAGGTACGCGTGTTGCTAGATGGAATCGTAGCTCCGGCCCGATGTTATTACCTGCAATTGCTTTCACTTATTGCAGGCGCACGGTTCCAGCGACGTTCCGTTCCTGCAAAAAGGGAAAACCCTTCGAACACGAGTTTTCTTGAATCACCGTCCCTACAACCGCGCCATATCTATTACCGCGAATCCTTCCCTTGCCTCGATCATAATTTTCGAACGAATATCTTGGCCACTAAATCAACCGCGCTTACCGATCAGGCAGGTCTATTAGACCCCGAAGATTTCCGTCGTATTAACAATTCCTTGTGTTCAGTTACCTTCGAATCAATTTACTGCCATCAGTTCAATTTTGCGTCACTTACTCCGTGGGCTTAGGAAATTGTCTTATTAGACTGCGGATTTTATGCAGTTGTGACAGAAACGAGCAGATACAATTTGGCAGAATACAAAAATTGAAAAGTTTTAAGATGATTGATTTATTATTTCCTGTTTATTGAAGTTCATAAAGAAGGAAATTCTCTACAGTTCTGTTAGAAACGTTTTCTCAAAATTCCAGTGTTAAATTATTTCATTTATTCAATGGTTGTAGTAAATTTAATAGATATGTAGTTCGTGTCACACTGTTCCTCTAAATTACTATGATGATATAATAAATTTTCAATGTTTTATTTTTGTCTCATTTCTATAGCTTTAATTGTTGCACATAATAGCTTGAATTGTTTCCTATGATAAATCATCTTTTTACTTTGTCCTCCTATTTCTCCTCATTCCATTAGACCTTCTCCCCATCCTTCTCCTTAGTTGATGTGTTTCTTACCTACGTTTCTTACCTTCTAGTTTAACTAGAATACAGCAATCCAACTAAAATCGTTTTGTTATTTATTCATGTAATATAACTACCCAATTGTTAGAAGCATTATGGGAATATATCCAAATTAAAGTACTTCAATAGAATTATACATATAGTGAAAATTACTTAATTCTAAAAAGAGATGTCTCGAAACAGTCTACATCCTTGTTTTTTATTATCTGTCATTTATAATTTGAGAATTATATCCACGTGAAAATATTAAACCATTAAATAAATACTAATTATTACAAATGTTTATATGATCTTAAACAGCACAGTTAACAACCTCGAATATCGTAAATCATTTATGCTTCACATGTTCGCTTTAAACAGCTAAGAAATAAATGAAGATGTATAAAAACACATTGAAATTTTTACTTTTTTTCGTCAACTAGAAATAAATCGATGCTTTTACGATCAGATTTGCAAGAAGAGTACAAATCCTCTCTCATCCTGACATCTTACCATAACACTCGGACGTGTCCAAAATTACTTGCAGCTTTTTACTCGCGTCAATTTAACGATTAATTAATCCGTTTTCTCTGTCTTCGACTCGGACTGTTAACTTTGGGATGTTGTAATGGGAATAATTATGTGCCGTTTAAACTCTAATTTGACATTCGCGGTAGCTACAACGACAAATATCACATTAGCGTATCGATCACGTTTAATAATTCGCACTCCAGGTGACGACGGCACATTTATTCCGGGCCGAAATGGTTCCCGCAATCAGTAAGGTAAAGATCTTATAATATAATAACGTGAGCTTTAAACATTTCGCGTGTCGGTCATGTCAATGTGAAGACATAACATTCGTGATCTAGGTACCGTGTGCCACCGATCACGAAACACGCTATATTGTCGTTAATGCGGTAATGCATTACCCATTGTTTTATTCGCATGGTCTTATTTACGCTGAATCGTCGTTTTCGGCATAGACAGCCAGCATAGCGCGATTTATATCGCCGATCTGCCCCAATATTTTAGTAGCACTCAAGCTGTCCCACAGAATTCTGTTCCAAGTCGAAAACCTAAGGAAAAATTCCGAAGAACCGCTTATTCGGTTTTCTGAGGATAAATAAACACAAGGCACCACTGTGCTCACAATTTCGGAAGGTCACCTTGGTTCTGATTACGAAAGTTGAAATCGAATACCGATATAAATACCAAAATATAATGCTATAATACCACTATTAAAGCGAAAAATATAGCAGAGATCGAACCGATTTCTTGTTCAGGAATATTTGCCGGGGTTAAACTTCATCTTAGGGGACCAAAAATTCTCAACTTTTCTGAATGTAATATTATACAATTTCACCGAAAAATGATAGAACTCTATGTGCTAAAACGCGGAATTGAAATTTCAGTGCGCGAAGCTCACTCGTTCAAAAGTTATACGCGAGTAAAGTTGCTCGATATCAAACCCACTGATTTTCATATAAAAGTACAATGCACGCACGTATTTCAAAGATGTTATATTTCATCTATTATACGAGCTCTAAAAAAGATAAGACCCATTGATTCATTGCGCTTCTCGTTAACTCAGACTAAAGATACTAGATTTTACGGGCTATAACTTGGAAAAGTATTTACACGCGCAACAATATAATTTAGTTCTCTTTTCCTTTTTCTGTTCATCTGTGTCTGTCATCTCGTGTCAAATATCAGTTCCGAGAAATATACTTCGCTTTCGATAGTAAAAATAATTTCCTCGCCCATTCGTTCCTTTCTGTTTCTTACTATTTCACTTATCTGAGGCGGACAGCACGGCTCGTTACCACCCTCCAATGATTACACTTTTAGTAGCAACAAAATCATACAAGTAGCTTTTTACTGAGGCGCGAGCACTTACGTTCTTATCAACGGCTGTCTTCGAGTTGACTAAGTTGCCGCACGAAAGATAGCCCAGCTAGTTCAATTGCTAATGGCCATGTTGGCCACATTTTCAATGTGTTATTGTAAGTAAAGTTTTATTTCAGATCAGAAAATTTCAAGAAGACTCCGCTAATGTTCTACAGAGTATTTTTTAGTGGGAACCATTTAAACATGCAACATTCTATTTATCTCAAAAGTTTCAATTATCAAGCGTTGTGACCTCTTAAGAACAAAAAGAACAACAGCGATCAAGTAACTAAATCATTAATTCTTTGTGAATGTAGTAATATAATCTTAATATTTAGCAACGGTTTAGAACATTAAACTTTAATTAAGAATATTTGATGAGACGTATTGTTCGCTACTGTTATGTAAATAAAAAATAATGAATTAATGAATTTAATGTTCCACAAATCGTATGAATCCTTCATTACTTGTAGATCGCTCGCAAGTTCATATTCTGATCAAAATGCGGGAATTACTGTTGCCTCCGATTATAACAGTTCATTATTTTCACCGTAAAGATTTAATAATCCTATTATTAAGTCTCTAGGCAGATTTGATTTGATATTGATTTAATCATAACTATTGGATACTTAATATCTCGTAAAACGGAGCCAATTAGGCTACACGAAAAAGTAAATGTAGCAACCAGTAACTTGAAATAAGCCCTAACTAACCTTAACAAGTACAAGATCTACCTTTTCGTGTCACGACACTTGCTACCACTTATTGTGATCGCAGCCATGATGTATGAAAGTCTAGATATAAAAGAAAACGATGTGTACTTTTCTTTTCTTCATTTTACAAAAGGCTCAATTATATTCAGATGTCGAATTGCTAATTTCTAATTAACAAAATGCTAATGATATTTTCATTTTGTTCGTATCACAAGTCATCTATTAGTCGTCGAAAGAAATCTTTCCATTTCTCGAGTTTTTATAAAAGCAGCCCGCAAAATTGTGTATTCGCATCTTTATGCAAATATGCCGATCGATATCCAAGAATTATTTATAGTGAATGATGTTACAACTCGTGAAAAACTGTCAAACTCCTGAAAACGTCTGAATATTTTATTTTATCAGCTGGGTGCACATTTCTAAATTCGTACCAAGCAAATCGCACAAGATCATCGAGTATAAACATATGAAACATGAGGCATACATGTACACAATCTATTATAAATTTAGTAATAAACATCAAAATTTATTATAAAAGGATTACAAATCATTTTAAGATTATCTCAACGATTCTTTAGTATTGTAATTATCACCTATATCGAATATTCGAGAGTACCTCATCAATTATAAAACAAGCAGTACATATACAGCATATATAAATTATATAAAACAAACGGTAATGCAACCAGCAGTATAATAAATTATATAAAAGCCTACAAATATGAATGAAAAATGTAATTGTTGGCTATGCAATGGATAATGTTATCTAAAATATTACTAAATGCATATTTATGGCTTGCAAACATGAATATTTCATAAAGAAAATAAAAAGAATTTAGTATAACTTCACATTCGTTTCCAAATGTATTGTTTTATGCAAACTCATCAGTGCACGCAACTGGCGTTAATAATTCGATCATCCACTGTACATTACCTAGGACGATTTATTCATTCACGAATGAAATTGCAATTTCGATTGAAAAATTTCATAAAATTAATCCAAAGTTGTGAATCACAGATTTTTAACCCCTATTGCCGTATATTAACAAGCCATACTTGCGATAAAAATTTCATACAGATTCTACTAAATATGAAAATTACTCCTTTCTTCTAAGTCTAAATTACATACAATTCTTTTGTAATCAATAGACTGCGGATTTTATGCAAAATAAACATTCTCTGCATCAATTCCAAGAAACAGTAGCCATATAGAAAATGTATTCTTTCTTCAACAATCTTAGTAAGTTGGGACCAATAGATTGGCATTCATAACCCCTTTCCATACCATTTTCTTTACGACTACAATAATTAGAACATCTTCACCCCCAAAACTGTCACCGAAGAAGAAAGAAAATTTATATTTTTGCCTAACTACATTTACTTCAACGCTTAAATATTGATTACACAAAAGTGAAATTTTATTTCATCTGAAAATAAAGATATAACTTTCATCTTTGTTAGACTTCATTTAATATCTTCATCACGAGTCTGACTCTTTAAAATATGACAAGGGGTTAAATCCTTTTAATCAATCGTCTATTTTAAATTGTACCAGATCAGTTTTGACATAAACGCACAAAATCCGCAGACTAGTAACGTGTTAATAAATTGTAGCAAAAATTGATTTCCAAGTTTAGTAAAAAAAATTGTGTCGTTGTGAAAGTGAATGTAGTATAGAATAAATATAAACTTTCTTCTCCTTTTCAGAAAGACAAGGTTGAAGACAAAGGAGTTCTAATTATTGTCCGGCAAAGTGGTTGAAAAGCGCCACGCTAATATTCTCGGGCGCGACTCGCCAATTAATCAATGATCCGTGTTCTTCTATGAGAGGAGAGGGGATAAACATAGTAAAAAAAAATAGTTGGTCGGGTTTGAAGCGTGCCCACCACGGCCCGAAAACGGCTCGGCTCGGCGTTCGAGTTTAACAAGATTGTCGCGTGCACATTGGTGCAAGGCGGCACGTGGATCGGCGCGAGTGTGTTCTCGCGGTTGAATTCTCGAGACGCGTCAGGGATCGAAGCCAAAAGCTGCAAGGATCGATTTCAATTTAGCGGCCGTTTAAGCGTGCACGCTCGTGGCTAACGAGCTTTCGAAAGTCGTAGATAGCCGACAAGTTGGCCTACACGGACGGCCGCGGCTCGAAACCACCCTTCGGAACTTACCGCAGTCAGCCGGCAAGCACCGCGAGCACACGTGTAACACGACACCGATAACTCCCTTACGTACCTATAGAATATAACTACATGCAGGCCTGCACAGGCCGTTTCACAACACTCGGCCCACCGACAGAAAAATCCTTTGCGAAACCACTCGAAATCCTTGTTGCTCAGACCGTCTGAAGATCCTCTAGGTTAGGCGTGGACAGAATTTGCCCGATCGGACGCGATTTTCAAGCGTTACCCCCACTCCGCACGCGCATCTTGCTCCCCATGACGGCCATAGTTCTCGAGCTACTTCAGGCACGTACCGTATGAACTGCCCGAGGCGCGTTAGGGCGACTCTCGTACCAATAGGTTTCCACATCACCCATGAGGTAGTATTCTCAATGTGTTTTTTTTTGTCCGTAGTATCCCCTATAGACCTATTCCACTGCGTCGCACGATAATTTCGAGAAAATAAATTTGGATAAATTTGGAAAATAGTTTTTGATTATACTGTCAAAATTTTACTGACAATTAGGAAAGCTTGCCTATTGCGTTATTCGTGGACGTTTATTGAACTGCTTCGTAGATCCGAGATATCGATGGGAAGATTGGACGTCGATATTCGCATCAAATAAGTCGATCCGAACATTGAGAAAATTCGGATCGCGAAATTTCTTAAAACGGAATATTTCGATTCATTTAGTGTTTAAAAAAGTTCGACTCCTTTGCCTTCACCCGTTTTCAAAGAGTCGCTTTTAACCGCTAGAATCGAAGAACAACCCTTCGAGTATCAACAAAAATTGTGCAATCTTCAGCACGACATTTCTTTGAAAACGAGTGAAAACAATGGAACCGAATTTTTTGAAGCGGACACACCTTTTCTGCACTTCCCTGCAAGTTTGACCTTGAATGACCTTGAGTCATAGGTAATTGAACTCATCTTAAAACACAATATTTGATGGTGGATAAAGAAACATATCATTCCATGTAAAAAAAAGAAAGATGACCTTCACCTTACCTTGGAGTGTTCACCGGGAAAAATAAAAGTTCCACCACATGATGTCCCTCTCGGTACTGAACAACTTTCATCTAAAACATTTTTGCGTATAATCAATATTTTTGAGATATTCTTCTGTAACGCTTTATAATTTCCTCCCTGTATATTGTTACGGTCGTATATTGTTAAGTCGTCGTAATACAAATCTGCCCTGCGGTGAACAACCCCCAAAAGAGATAATAGAATCAGTGATGCCAGGAACAAACAACCAGATTTGGTTGTTTTTTCCTCTCCTCGTTTTCCCCTTCCATTATCCCATTCCACTACCTGAGCACACTCCAACGTCCCCCACTAACACCGTAGACTGGTCACGTGACGTGCCGCGCAACGTATCACATATTACTCTGGTCATCAAAGAGGTGGTAAACTGTATTTCCCTCGATTTAACCGATCTAGCGACACTGAATATAAAAGAGGAGTTGTTAACACGTTCACTATCGCGTCAGTCATACGTGACTGACACAATTTTTTTACTAGATTTCAACGTAATTTCGTAAGGTGGCAGGCGGAGTAAATAAAAATTTTGTTTGGACCTACGAATTATAAGAAAGTTAAACAAGCAGTGACTGTAGTAAATCTTGACTTATCAGTAACGGGCTACATTAAAAAATTGATTCGACTTCCTAGAATTTTGTCACGTGCTAGCGTAGCGCTTAACGTGTTAAGAGACGATTGACAAATTGGTACAGCGAGAGGGTCAACAACCGATAGCCACATGTAAAACGACATATTGCACATTACATACTGTATATTGTATACTAATTAAAGATTATTGTAAATAAAGTATTCCTTTGTAAATGCCGCGACGCGTGAGAAGTGCCGCTTACGGAATTCGCAAATTTAAATTAAAGCTCTCAAACATCACATTTTGTTGACTAAGAAATTGACTTTGATGTAACGTTATTGCACAGTACGTAAATTTCATCTGTGTGTATGAAAACTTTCGTGAGCCACTGTACTCGCGGGTTATGTTACGAACTCAGTTAGATTTAACCAGACATAATTTTATAAAAGTTAATTTCTTTACAAACGTGCATACTTATTCTTTTTATTATTTTGGTATTTATTTCTATGACGAGTCCGAAATAAAGACGAATTTTTATTATTATTCTCAATTAACGTATCGAGCTCATGCCTGTATTATTATTGTTAATAGAAACATTCTGCTTATGGCACAAGTATTTGTAAATATTTTATGATTGCATTTCTTACAGTCTAATTGTAAGAAATGTGAATTTTGGTAGTTTGTCTTATCTTTTCTACGTGAGATTGCACGTTTCTGCATTCGGTGTAATTTACTAACAAAAAAAGCAATTGTATAGGTTAAAAATCAGTATCAATTAAATCGTACCAACGTAATTCAACATTCAACGAGTAATCGAACAAATCCAATGTTTTGTGAGTATGTATATCGTGCAGTTTGTCTATATTTATTAATAGTATTGTATGCTATTCGTCTTCGGCTTTCAGATTAATAGTACACTTTGCGAAGGCCGAGAGTACAGTATCTCTAAGGATATCCAGTGTTTGTAAAGGACGATGAGCATCGTTAACTATATGGCACATTTTCTGCATCAGATTTCCATACTTTTTTCCTGAACGGTAATCCTCGTACTCAAAAAAAAACGAGAGGGAAGGAAAGAAGAAAATCCTTGAGTTTATTAGCGAATATTTCATTTCACTGAGCATCTAATATACTTTAGTTCTCAGCCAACGAGAGCACTTTTATCGAAGCTTCAAACAAATTCTATCATCGACAATGATGGAAGTGGACTTTTTCTAGTAGGGGAAAGGATTACATTAACATATTTGCGATAGACGCATGACAAATTTAAGTTAGATAATATGACAAATCGGAAACCAAGCGTCCCAATTAACATTTCTGATTGGTCAACGGTGTCCAACAGTTGCCAGTTAGTTGGGATATAGTAGTGTCTTCGCTTACAAATTCCCAACGTAGGACCTACGACGAAAAAGTGGTATGAGTGTTGGAATTCTTAAATTGAATTTCTTAACAAAGAAACTAACTACGTGGTGGATGTTAAAGAGTGCATGGAAGATGAGTCCTTAGACGACACTTACAAATAGTTTAGATGTCCGATTCGTTTTAGCTATGAGGACATTAACCAAATTTTCTGGCTATGTCTTCTTTGAGAGATTTCATTCTTCGTAGATTATTATTGGCATCTTCTGCTCCAATGAGAGGGTTGATCCTCCTCTGATAGTAAAGCGTCAGTGACTTCCTCTAAACCTTTTAGAGCAGCGGTTTCCAACCTTTATGCTACTATACCTCCCAGAAAAAAAATGTTTTTTACACCTGTTTGCATACCTCTCTACCTTTTATTTTGTTAACAGATATAATAATATAGACACGTTTTAAATAATCAAAACTTGATTATAGAAAAAGAACTGAAAAGTACAATTAACAGAATAATAACAAGGATTTGCTATAACGTATATACGTATATGTATATTAATTTTTATATTAAATTCTCTTTAATCATTTAAACCAACTACATCTATCGCATCAAAATTTAATGCGAGGGTTGCTGTTATTTATTGTTACAAAATTTATCAAATCTTGAGGGCAATGTGAAGAGTGCCACTCGTATCACTTTTTCCACTGCTAACCTGGCGTAGAAGCAGTTGCATTAATTTGTAATACGAAGGTTCATACTCTCCGCTAAGATTCATCCAAAATTGAATGACGGTTTCTGATGCAGATAAATATTTTTTAGAAATAGCTCGGTAATTAATTATTTTTTGTCATTCTACGCCGAATTTTTACGTAAAATGACGAGAGGAATCTATCCATGTAAAAAAAGATATGCATTTGCAAAGGTAATGCAATTGTCGATTGCAATAGCGCGATTGCGCTTTAAAAAAAAAATGAGGTCCTACGGATGTAGTGCTTTTCAAACCATTCATCCTTTTCCTTTGACGTTTTCCTGTAACTGTACTTATAACAAAATTATAGCCTGAAACAATTGCGTGAAACACCCTTTATTTTATAAATATACCTTTTGCTATAGGCGTCGCTTTAAGACCCTATAAATCGATCGGAAAAATTGAAAAAATGTTTTCCATAAATCGCTTTTAAAAAATTTCAAAAACATTCTCTGAGCTATAGGGCGAAAATGAACTCCGTATCGTTCAAACGCGCGATCACAGTATTAGTGAAAGCATACACGATATTGCACCAACTGTAAGCAAAGCTAAAGGTTTAAAGGTAAACAAAACTATCGCTTCGAATAACGTTCGTATAGTTCTAAATATTTTTTGAGGAAAAGCAGATTAGCCTGCTGCAGCTGTAGGTATGAATAAAGTGCAATTTTTCTTGACTATAAAATAGACGCCGAGAATAACTCAAAAAAAATTTGACCGTCCAACGTCTAATTTTGCATACTTTTAGTTTACAATATTCCTCAGAACATAATCCCAAAGACTTAAAAATATGTTTAATTTTAACCACTTTTTTAAAAAGAAATAAACCACAAATCTCTTGCGAAAATCACACCAAATTATTTAAAGTGCCGCCATGTATAAAATATTCCATTTTTGTTCACCATTTTAGGTTCATATTCTTACTATTGTCAAATGAACTGAAAACAAATTTTATTGATCTGTTTCAAATAACTATCAAAGACGGTGCACATTCGACTTCGTTTTGCATCTCGAAAAAGACCAATTTACGATGATGCTTGTCATAAAAATGTTGTTTTCTTGTTATAATGTAACAAAGTACGTGTTATAAAGTGTTACACATGTGATAGAGAACCCTGAAAGTTCAGAGAGGATTGGCGATGGTCTCTTTCCAACAAATTCCTAAAATTTGCTAAACAAAAAGTCAGCTGTTTATAGGGACTTCTTCCCTTAAAATGAAAAAGTTGCAGAGAATCATAAAGAAAGAGGTACCATTTTCAATATCTATAATGAATTTCTGTCCCGAATGGCGAACTAAAATGATTAAAATAAAGCATCTTTTATGTTTGTAACGCTACATCTTCGTGAAAAAACAACTGAGGAAAGTTAAAGATGAAATTTTGTAGTTCGCCAGGCCACAGACGTACCAGGCATTGTCTGATTAAAGTGAAACGCCCTGTACGTGCGTATATACTGCCGTGTACATACATAGATACATCGTAAGATCCCACAGTGGCAGGCATTGTTAACGTCTAGAAAGGATAAGAGCACCATGGAAGATGGCCAGGGACTGTTTTACTGCTTTTCCAACGGCGCTGTGGCGGCGAGTCGATGGAATGGCGTGCGGTTCTCCTTTCAAAGATTAGAGAGAGCGTGTAGGCAGCTGCGAGAAACGAATTTACGTTCGGCAGGTAGATTGCACATTATGGCCGCCATTTTCTGCGGGCATGATTTCCGCGTGCCTGGAACCCCACTGTTCTTCGTTCGCTCTTTTCGAACGATTGACTCCCTAATGTTTCTGAATGAGATATTACGTCGATTAGAACGTTCTCCATTCCTTTCGATTCCGAGCGACCCTTTCATAATTCCGTTACCTCTGTGGCCACCGATTCCAATATTTGATCAGTTATCAACGATTATGATACTTCACTGGTGTCTCCTAATGATCGCGCTAGACATCGTGTGAACGCCGATTGAAGAACGTTCCTGTACCGCAGTTAAACAGACTCGAAACAGGTTCGTCGCATTTGTTGCAATTTAGGTGATTGGACATTTATTTGACATCAGTGGAATTGCGGATTTTATCCATCTGCAAGTAGATTGCGGACTTTTATACGAAATGGAAATTATCTGGACACATTGGCGTCGCTCAGTGGGCCAAACATCGAATCTGGCTGATAAAAAATCATATTGATCAAAAGCGCCTTGCGATAACAATTTGTATGCAGTCATTCACAAAGAGAGACTTTAATCTTTGGAAACGGGGTAATTTCAATAAAAAGAAAACAAATTTCTGAAGCTTTTTCAATCATTCGAACTATACGTAAATTTTGCTACGTATAAATTCTGCCTAATATAACTATAGTCCATTATACATTTTTCAATACTTGCATTAGTACTGCATTATATTACTTTAGATATTGTTTTGTTTAATGTTGTATTTATTCTACTATATTATATTCAAGTGTATTTTTAATTATGAATAGTTCTGACACTGCGTGACACCCAGGGCATCGCATATCGACGTTAAGGACTATTTTCTATTTAAAATGCAGTAAAATGCAGTAATTTCAATAAAAAGAAAACAAATTTCTGAAGCTTTTTCAATCATTCGAACTATACGTAAATTTTGCTACGTATAAACTCTGCCTAATATAACTATAGTCCATTATACATTTTTCAATACTTGCATTAGTACTGCATTATATTACTTTAGATATTGTTTTGTTTAATGTTGTATTTATTTTACTATATTATATTCAAGTGTATTTTTAATTATGAATAGTTCTGACACTGCGTGACACCCAGGGCATCGCATATCGACGTTAAAGACTATTTTCTATTTAAAATGCAGTAATATATCTATTATCTGTAGTTACGATACTATAATGACAATTTCCGAACTTCCTATTAACCTGAATAGATCTGCATTAAAGCGCGGTCTTCCAGCTATAATTTTGCCTCTCGAAAATTAATAAATGTTTTTACATTTTATTTGAGCTCTTATTTCGCTTCACACAATACTGTTTGGGAACCTAATTACTAGGTTGCGAATCCTCGTGTAAAATATAAATTAATCAACTCAATTGAAAGAAACCGTAAACTCTGTCCGTGTAAACTAGAGGTACGCTTGTGTGTAGCGCGTGCGCGATAGAAGCAAAGTAGGGGAAGACGGTACGTCAGAGTGGTGGTAGTATTTTCGCCCAGCGCCCATGCAGTGTTGGGATATGGTGCAAGATTTCACGCGCATGCGCGGCCAAAACAGTAATGTACCTATATCATGGTGACAGAGGTAGTGGAGCCCTGAGACAGTTATATTGGCGGGAATGTATCGAAACAATCTGTTCCGGACAAAAAGACTTCAGAACGTATCCTACGAGTTACATAATATACACAAATATACATACATGTTATACATTCATTTTTCAGAATCAAATCATACGAATTTTTTAAAATTCTGCTGGGTGCTCAAGGTACCGTATTCTATCGAGAATCTTACTTTACTGAGGCTGAAATCGCCGCGCATACGCGTGAAATCTTGCACCATATCCCATTACTGCGCCCACGGAGTTCCCATCACTGGTGCGCAGGCCTCGCGCATGAAAGAGAGGTTGGTGGGAGAAGCAGGGGTTTGAGGGGGCCCTACCGCGCCCATCCCTGAAGTACACGAACCAATCATCAACACCAACATTATAATTCCTTCTGTTACATTCACAACATAATACCGGATTGTCAATTTGTTACATTCACAACATAATACTGGATTGTCAACACAAATTCTTCTTGGGAAATGTCTTTCCCGTTTTGTATTTAACGTATTCATTTTTATCATAAATGCGTCAAATCTGCCCACTAATTACCGTATTACATGGGAGATAGTTATGGTAATGAATATCTAGATTTTGTAAAATAAAAGTAGGGATCGGAGCGCTACAGTAAAGGTGTCGAATAACTGACACCAAAAAAATATAAAATCAGCCTTTTATTCGCATAAAATCTCTTCATCGCTACAGAATCTCTTAAAAATACCATTGTACAGGCACGCGTTTCGAAAAAACTACAGCGTAAGCGTATCTGCAGTTTCAACGTTTCACAACTCGAAATCCGCTGGCGGATCCATTTATTCATAGAAAATAAAACTCCCGGTTAGACCAAACGGGCGCAAAGTTCGAAAAACATTGTAAGTGTAACAAAAACGTAACGATATCGTGCTCCCGGTGGAACATATATAACATTGATTTTTATCTTTTAGAAACAACGTTTTCTAAAAGTCGGAGGTGCTGAGACTGAATAATTCAAAATCTAGCAATAGACACTGCATACAGGAGACCGGAATCGAAAGTAACAGGGGGCGAAAGTAACATTGTAAACAACTTCAAATTTATTAACCATTACCGCAAATTTTTGATATGCGATGCAAAAATACAACTGATACATTTCCATACCCTAATAATATAGATACGCAATTTATATACTAAGTGTAGAAATTAATTCCATGTCATTTTAATGGCGAAATCTTTTTAAATTTCAATATTTTCCCGCCACTTTGAGAGTTTAAAGTATTTACTAACTTTAACCACTATAAAGCACTATACATAATGACCTAACATTTCCTTAACAACAATATTCACCAAGAAACCTGAAAGTATTTAAAACCTATGATTATGACAATTTGTTATTATAAAAATATAAATGATGTTACTCTTATACTTCGATTATGTAAATTCTGCATTTTCTCGATATTTTTTGACGTTTTTTATTTTTTACAGTCAGGATTTTTAACTTACAAAATCATGCATGAATAGTAGACGACGTATTTAAGTATTTGACATGTTTCAGAATTTTTACACACCGTTATGTAAGGAAAATAGTTAAAAAAACTGATTTTTCTATTTTTATCCATTACTACCCTCTTGGCTGAGATATGGGATAAACATTTATAAATTTCATATATCATTTTCTTCTGTAAGTAAAAAAGAGAATGCACAAATCAAAAATTCACTTGGACGTACTGACAGAATATGCAGTTTTTTAAAAAAATCAAGTATTTTGACTTTATGAAGTGCACACAACCCTTTAAAGAAACATATTGCGTTACTATCGACTCCGTGCCGTGGTACAACCGCCCCCAGGGAAGTACATGATACTTTCTTTAGACTCCATTTTTTATTAACAAGTTGGGTATTACTTGCCGTAAAGCGAAGCTACTGTAACTCAATATTGTCAGATACAATGACGTACAAAAATACGATTCCACTGTTTATTTGTGGATTTCATATAATTATGACAAAAACGTACAGGTGAAATTTAAAACAGTAGAAAGATTAAAAAAATTTTTAAATATAGATTCAGTAACTTTGACATATACAAATTGCCAGAGAAAGAGGTTTCATTATAGAAATGTATGACGTTCCATATCATATTCCATTCCGTATTACCAACATTCGCTCTAAATATTAAACCTAATATAATAAAAAGCAGCTTAAATTTGCAGAAGTTTAGAATTTGTTACTTTTTACTTTCGTACTCTTTAGAGCGAGTACGTAAATGATAAACAGTGGTCTCTTATTTTTGCCAACCAATATACATAGCCATGCGAGATTTTGTTATGAAAATATTTGTTGTAAACGTAATACAGTGCTCTCTTGAACAATACGAGGTTGGATAAATTTGAAGCATAATCACAAAAGTTTGAAGTACATTTCAAACAGAATTGAAAAATACAGACAGAAATGAACAGAAATTGTTTGTACGTAAATTAATTCGAAAAAAAACGTTGAAATTTTCGAAATAAAACTCGCGGGTGATCCGAGAATGCGAGGAAGCACCGTTACTCTCTTTCACAGTCCAAAGTAAAAAATAAGGTGTAACTGTAGAACAGCTAACTACCCCCCGATTTCGATGATCTTCGTAAATGTTATAAATCTCTACATTGTGAAAAAGCTTTTCCTTTGCATGGTAAACACAAAGAACGAATATAATATTGATTACGTTAAATCATGATGTTTATAAAAAACAGCAAAGGCAATGGAATATACAAAAAATGAAACACAATAAAATACAATAATTTATATAAATTGGTATCCAAATATAATACATTATAACGTAATATAAAATATATTAATACATACGATAAAACAAAAAGAATATTAGAATAGATATATTAATAGAAGCAATCGAAGATAGAAAAACTACGGAGAATATAAATACAGTGTACAGTGCTTTATCGATAACTGTCCCAAATATCTGGGCGATATCTGTCCCCAAAACAATCCCCACTTCCGCGGGGTATACCCCGTGAGGGGCCGTGAAGCTCGAAAGGCCTCGGTCGCCGAAAAGTGTAACATAATACGGGTCGAGTATATCGGTGTGTAACCATTACTAATCCAATGACAAAACTTTTTTATTTTTTATTATTTTTTTATGGAACTTTGACCAACATATTCGTGGCATTTTTCCAATGAAAATGATACCAAACAAGATATAATTGCGATATAATTAAAGAATAGTATACCTGGGCGATAACTGTCCCTGGCTGGCGCCCTGTTGTGGACAATTATCGATAAAATACTGTAGCTGGTTTACCTAGAACCGTTCAAAAATCTTGAAAATCAAAATCAAACTCCAATAAAATATATAAAACATTTGTCACGTATTTTTGTAAGTAATTTGTAAGTAATTTGCAAAAGAAAAATGAGATTTGAACTCGTGACCTACGTCGTACAATTTTAACATATTACCACTGAGCAACATTACAGCTACATTAATTGTTAATATCTAGAAAGATACTATCATCAGATATTATCGCCAATTAAACATGTAAATACGATCCAAATGATATCGTGTTTGGTATCATTTGAATCAGAAAAATGTCACGCATGTGTTAGTAAAAGTTTCATGAAAAAATAATAAAGAACAAATAAAGTTTTGTCATTGCATTGGTTTTGGCTCATCGATATACCTGGCTCGATACGCTTGATGCCGATTGTTTTGGTCGCTCGGCTCGATGTTGACAGCAAAAGGTAAAGGAATCTCAAGAATCGTATCCCCACACGATATCTGTGAAATTTCGGACCCAAGGTCTTCACTTATATTGCGACAATACTGTATGTTCTGTCTCTGAAATAGTCGATTTAACCAACACTAGCGCGTACGGTATCGCAGACGAACAATTACAAGCAGATTCCACTGTAGTGGTACCGATAGTTTCTCGCGAATATCTCGGAAACTAAACGAGACCGCTGCTAATATGCAAAGAAAAAAGTTGTTCAAAATAGCAATTTCAACAACATATCTAAAAATCATCGAAATCGGATATCTGTTCTTCGATATCACCAAAAACAATTACTGTCAACCCGGGTCCACATTCCGCAGCAGCGTTCACCAAGTGATCACATTTGTTCCACGGAGGCTGCAGCATTGTTTGATTGTTCCACCGGTCCTCGCATGGGCACGCGGGTCGGCGAGGAATTATGAGGATTGTGCTTCGGAAACGGACAAAAGTAGCGAAATTGCTTTCAGTCGTTGGATCATTCCGTCGTGTCGCGAAATCCCTCGGAGAGGCAGCCGCGTTTTCACGTCGCGGAGAGCTCGGCGGACCGTGTCTCGCGCCGCGACGCCAAGTAAATCGCAGAAGACGTTGCGATGATATTCCGATGAAAGGAATTCGACGGGAAACGGGGAAACATCCGCGCCGATCCCTTACTCCGAGCAACGCGTATGTCGAATTGAAAATGAACGACTCCCGACAGGGTCCGCCGACGCGACCTTCGGGAATAGAGGTGCATTCGTGTGCCAACGCGTCGTCGGCATTCCTCGTGTACCTTTCTGCACGTGCGAGACAAAGCCGGTCGTATCTTTTCTTCCGTGATTCATTCTGCCCTTCCCTTCTACCGTCGCGGTTTCCTTCTGCCGATGACGTCGGACGACATCCGACCGATCGAACTACCAGGACGACGACGTTACTGACCGGACGTGTACCGGCCGATCAGAAACACGTAACACTCGTCGCACACGCGGACAGGCTTCGTCGAATTCGGCAGCACCGTGTTGTTATCGCTGCATGCGTGGCAGAAGATTTTACCGCAGTTGCGACAGTGGTGCTGAAACAAAAATGACCGATCACGATCGTTAGATTGCCGATCTGATGGCGGGTGTTAGGACTAAAGTAGTGACTATTGATCGGTGTTGTGTCGTGTCAGTGCTCAAACAGTAATTTGTGAGCCGCTGAAATACACACCTCAAAGAGAGGTAAATTAAATAAAGAGATAATCGGGTTTCGGATAACTAAGTAACTTTAATAAACTGAATGTGAAAGACGGTATAATAAAGATGTTGTATCTTAAGACTTTAGGGTAAAACTTACGTTTAGGGGAGGATGCTCCGATGACCTTGACCTTGACATATGTTGTTGAGGGCAACATTCTGAACAACTTTTGTCACTACAACTACCCGGTGCTCGGTCTTAGTTTTCGAGATATTTGCGAAAAACTATTGCTGGTACTGTATTGAATTTTCTGTATTCTTCGTGGCTACGTAAGGCTACCATAGTTTCGAATGAACTCATACATCCGAATGTGACCCATGAGCATGAATTCTATGTATCCATTAGACCATTTAAATACAGAATAAAATTCTCAATTTGATATAGATACTATTCGAGATACTCATAATTTCGTCTGCGTGCTCTCCGCCCCCCGCCACCTAGTCCTAACCAACACACGACACCACACACACCCACCCAGTGTTTCTGAGACGAAGGTTCTCACAGTAAACAATGTAAAATCAACTGAAACCAATACCAATTTGTTATATTATCAAATGCGATACTATAATACATGTATGCTGTATTGGTCTGGGTTAGGTCTGGGTTAGGTTTTGCAATTTGTTTTACTGTCAAATGCGATAATATGAAACTTTACCGAGCTGTTGCTGCGTGTAAGTTGTAAGTAGAGGAAGCAAATCAAACAGTAATCACTAGATAGCGGATCTTTATGCAAAATACGAATTGTCTACCTGAATTACAACAAATTGGAGAGAAATAGAAGTTTGTTTTCTTTCTTAATATGTTTCATATGTTGAAAATAATATAACAGTATTTTTAAATTCTGCTAATGTTTTTATTGTTTCAAAGCAGGGGGTTATACTACATGTAAAAGTAAGTCGAAAAAAGGGAGAACGTTTTTTCGTTTAACGCTTCGTTTTCAAGAAAATCAAATTTGAAAGTGCAGCGAACACGCATGCTGTTAGGTAGGAATCAGTTGCCGCGTCTCATCGTGACCAACCAATTCTACTTGCTGCTACATGCGTATACTTGCGTATACTAAAGCACCCAGCCCCGACGGATCTTCAAACTCTATTTTCTTGAAAACAAAGTCTTAAACGAAAAAACGTTATTCCTCTTTTTCGACTTATTTTTACATGTAGTATCGCCCCCTGCTTGTACCACCCGTCCGGCCACACCCTGTATAATTACCAAAAATCAAATTATACTTATTCCATGCGTCCCGTAAAATATGCTGTATGATTCATTAAAAAGTTTTATAATACAACCAATAGACTCACCCTGTATATGTGTGTGTGTATAATTTTATTGTAACAGAACTTCCCACGAAATACAGTGTAAAAAAATCAAATAAAACATGATTACCGAATAGTATCATTATCCAATGTAAATTAGATCTACGGACAACCAAAACCTCTTGCGTTATAATATCCTCGTTTCGCAGAACGCAGAAGATATGGAAATGGCATTAAACTTGATTGAGTATAATAGTGTTAACGACTTTTTGGGCGCATATCGTAGCATCAGCCGAAGTTTCTACACTGTTAAGGCAGATAGAATGGGGAATAGATTTGGCTTTTGAAGTGGAGTTGGACAACTCTGACCTAGATTCTTGTAGACACCCTCTGCAGCCACCATTTTAAAGAAACACTTTACTTAACTTAAAGTCTTCTCCTATCTTTGCCGAGCATGGCTCCATTCTCTTATCCGTAATCGTGTTATTTCTCCACGTTGAAAGCATTTAATTGTGAAACGTTTGGATGTGTGCGCTGTGCGAGTGAAACAAAAGAATGATCTTACCAAGAATCAATCCACCGATTGTTAATGTACAGACAGTCGTCGTCAGAGACATATTGTAATTTGTTAAATGCTATTAAATTTCCCTTACAATATTATGAGAAGTTTCCACACAGTCCTTCCACACGATTCAGTTTTATATTTTAATTTCTATTCGAATACTCGCTAGTATTAGAACAAACGAAGTAAATAAAGATTCAGACATTTGTAAGAGCACATAATATACAGGGTGTTCATTTGAAAACATTCCAGCCGAATATCTCGCAAAGTATGAAAGATATCGAGGGGAAAGAGGGGGGCGGTATTAGTTTTTTATTTGGATGGCGTTTTCAAGGTCATTTGAAGATCAACTTTGTTTTCTCAAATGGAAATCTATATTTTTTATTATGAGATCTTATTGTACGTAAAAAGACCAGCATTTTTCGTACGATACTTTTTTTTATCCGCGCACTAGTTTCGGAGATATTTAAAGAGAAATAGAGCGAGGCATATTATTGTGTAAAATTCTTTGACGCAAATCGTTGATGTTTTCGTTGAGCGTTCAATCGTTGAAGATTCCATACAGTATCAGAAATTCCAAAGATTTACGGGAAACCCGAACACCCTCGGAAATTCCGAATATTCTCGGTAAACCCGAACATTCTCAGGATTCCCGAAAGTTTCAAGATCCCGTCTCGATCCCGAGAATCATTTCCGTTTCGACCCAGTCTCGGGCACCACTAATAAACAACCCTTTTAAATAATTAGGACAACGCATCCAAGGCAAACGGTATAACCGAATTAGATAGTCAAAAATGCCCTTGAACCAATTTAAAGGGCCTATTTTCCCTATTTAGTCATACACGAAAATGTTAATAAAAAAACAGAATAGATGTCTAATAGCTCGATACAAAACAAAAATGAAAAACCTCGAAAAAGTCGGAAATATGTAGATTTCGCGTTGAAGTTCAAGAGCGACATCATTTATACTTTTACAGCATCGAAATATAAATGATCAATTTCAGTAGAATATAAAATACAGAGTCGCTATGTATAATTCGAATGTGTTCAACATATATTTCATGTAATGGTTCTTTAACTCTGCAAACACCCTATTAAAATTGCACCCTACGGACGTCGTGTATCAGGGGTGGTACAGAAAACACGTGGAACGAGTGCGGAAAAGTTTCATGTGCGGCAAGTTTCTGGAAACAATAATTATTTTCTAATTGCGCGCAATTACGAAAGTTGAACATTTAGCACGCAAAGGCTGGGAATCGCATCTGGGCAAATCGTTATACACGGAGCATAAAACAGTTTAACATTCCAATTAACGGTTTCCCCAGCAAAATAGCATTTTTAAAACCTTCTGGTTTATTCATATAGCGTGTCGCTTCTGAAACTATTCTGCAATTGTTTATTCAAAATTCACATGTTATCGACAGACATGACAAAATTTAAGAGATATTCTTCCGCGAACGATGCAAACTTTAACAAGTCTCGTGAATACGTTTTGAAGTTATAATACGTATAACGTTATCATTGTTTTTGTAATTCAATGATTTAGTTGTTATAATTTTAATTAATTGCCTCTGGATTTTTATCGTCAGCAATAAAGTGGTGTTTAGTGATCGTACCGCCAAGTGTAAATAAAATCACAAAAATTACATGACCGATTGCTCTGAAGTCTCTACAGGTTGTTTTTTCAAAGCACTGACTCTTATTTGTACTAAAATTATATTTTTTATGATTTTCATTATCTTGTAATCAATAATGATTCTAGTATTAAAGATAAAGTGGGTAATTTTACATTGTCAGAGGAACGCCTTAAAGTGTTTACTGGATTAACTTGGGAAAATCTAATAAAACTTCGAGAAATGATGACCTCCATGCGAAATACGCAGCAACGTGGCGTTACTCAAGCTCTTGTAGTTTCTTTATTCAAATTGCGAACTGGTAATTTTAATAGTTTAATAGATTAAAGAGGTTAAAAATTGATGAAATAGTTTAATAGATTAAGAGATTAAAAATTGATGAAATAACGATTGCTCCGAAATTATTTTTTGACGTATTTTACCTTAAAATATTTTCTAAATATTTAAATATTGGATCTAAAAGAATTCTACAAAAATATCATTGATTATTACATAGTCAAAAAAAGAAAAAAAAGGAATTGATTAAATAAAAAAAAAAGTAAACTTATGCCGGGCGCAAACCTAGTATACGCATGGTCATAGTCGAGAGCCTAACGCGCTGACCCAATCGGGCTGTTGGAAACATGGTTAATATTTTCAGGTGTTATGCACTGGCGTAGTAGAATACTAATTAAGTTAATTTCATTTTTTAATTATTTCTGTGAAATGTTCAAGGTTTATCAGTATCCAATAAGCTCACAGAATGAATAAAATATTACAATTTGAAGGTTAGCTTCGTTTTTCACGGAAAAAATGGCGAAAAAATCGGTTTTTATTTTTTTTAACAACGGCGCAGTATTTTTAAAAATCTGAAAAAATTCATATATGATACTTATAGTAATATATCGGTACTGTAAAAATATAAAGTTAGTCACTCTAGAACTTCCATATGAAATCTGCATTTTTTCAATTTTTTTGAAGTTTTTGATGTTTTACAAGCAAGATTTTCAATTTAAAAATCTAAAACGAATTGCAGAATAAGTATTCGGGTGTTTGACATGTCTCAGATTTTTTTCAGAATTTCTAAACTCCGTTAACTAGGGAAAATAGGCCAAAAACTGATTTTTTAATTTTACCCCATAACTACCCTCCCGATCAAGATATAGGGTTAAAATTTTACACAGTATGGTTTTTTTGGATGCCCCATCCGCGATATAATTCGGCTCCAGGGCAGTTTTGACTATCTTATCCGGCTATACCCTTTAATAAATTTTATGTAGAAGCGTTGGGTGCCGAAAATCAAAATTATTTCGTTAAAGTACGCAGCTGAAATATCCATCGGCCCGAATGAAAACTCAAGAACTGTCAATTTACATTATTACCGTTGGTTTCGTCGAGGGGGTTGGTCTCAATTTTATCAGGACATCAAAAACGATCGTTTCGCGGGCTGTCTGCGCGGGCAGACAGCAATAAAGCTTTCAATCAAAGTGATATATCGCGTCATCGTCGATCCCATTTTCATTTACACCCCGGCAATCGCAATATTTTGCCAGGGCCATTGACACAGAACGCTCCGCCGCCGTGGAAAAACGAATTTTTCTTTTTTTGTTGTTGATTTTAACAACCGTACACAGAGTGTTACCCGCAACAAAAAAGAGGGAAGCTCTGCAACGTGGCTGGCAGTTACAGATTACGTTCGCGACGTGCAAGCGGAAAAAAGTTCACCGGCTTGCACCTGAAGCTGGCACGCAGTCTGTGTTGGTCCACCGGAGCTTTTTCGCTCGCCCCACCACTATGCAATTCCATTGTTCCTGCGTCAACTTCAGGTAAAAGTGCGTTTGAATTGTCCCTTTTTTCATACCTCAACCCCACACTACCGCACCGCCCAACTCGACCGCAGACCATTAAGTTTAAAGAATTTGTTGAAAAGTCCCCGCCCGGTAACTTCCGCCGCCATGTTTAACAGGGAAAGGTATCGAACTAAGAAATTACATTCTGACTAGAGATCCTTATTTCACGTGCATTTCACGTACACGTACTTCAGTATTCGGAATTATTTTAAGTAAACTGGTACACGTGTACTATTTCACGTTTATTTAAATACACGTGTATTTTTTTAATAAAAATGATGTTTTAAAATTATTGTTGTACCAAGAATCTCGAAGTTTGTGAAATCATAATCTGGATGCATAAATTAATATCAATGTTCTAAAAATTGTACGAATTAAAGGATGCATTAATACACGGGTAAACCAATACACGTGTATTTAAATTTACGTGATATAACACACGCGTACCCGTGTAAGTACTTAAAATGACAAGTACTGAGGTACGTGTATGGAAATAAACACGAGTTTTTAATACACGTTCAAAACCACGATCTCTAATTCTGAGGTTACACTGTATAAGGTTCAGAGAAGGTTTAGAACCTTGTTTATACAAACCAATTAATGCTAACCCTCCCATATGTATACGAACTCCTAACCGAGTCTTTGTTATACGAACTACAGCCCAGCGTACTATTAGTTACTGTGACCCCCATTAATATTCGGACACTTTTGAAAAGACGATAACTTTTTGAATACTGAACAATTAGTTTACCACATGACATGAAGGAGGAATTTTGAAAAAGTTACAATTTTTATGTGAGCCTATATTGAAAATTAAAAAAATACCCTATTCCTACCTATTGCACTTCTTTTTCTTTTTGGTTTTACTGTACATTCTTACTATATTATTGCACTCCTTATCTCGCTTCTTTTTGTCTACTTTACCTTGCCATTCTTCTACCTTGTCGCCTACAATGAAAGCTTTGTTAAAAAAAAAAAAATAAATTACAAAATTTTATGAGCTAACAGTTTTTATAATTGTATTTTATGGAAATACATATTGTTGGCAAACTCTAAGGTTTTACAAATCATATAGAATAAATTTTCTGAATGAAAATTTGCTCTAACGTTACACTGCGTAAAGCAAGCTTCAATGAAAACTTTGCTTTTAAATGTATTTTTAAATTTAATGGATTACTGAAGATTCTTAAATATGTTACTACAGCTTACAATATTTATAAATGTATTTTATGAAAACGAATATTGTTCGAAAATTTTAGGACTTCATAAATTATATGAAATAAATTTATTTCGATAAGTTACCTATATAAAATAAATTTGTTGTCATAAATCACATAAAATAAATTTAAATTTTCAATTTCAATTGTGCCAAAGATATTATTCTGAGCGCTGCACACTCGTATTCGATACACCTCAATTCTCTGATTGCAAAAATGGTAATTGTTATCGATTTCCGGTGTGTGTTTTCAAATGTGAAAATCGTCCGAAATTGTACTTATTTGATAACAACCGAAATTACGCAAGAGTGGTGTTATTTCGATATTTTGGCAACAAATAAATTTTTTTAAACTGTGTAAAAATGGACAAATATAAAATGAACTGTTTTCTGTCATTCAAAATAAATCTCAAATGAGATTCAAGGTGTTTTAATAAAAAAAAAAAATATTTGCGAAAAAAATTATGGCAGCTAGGCTCAACAAATACTTTTCAAGTTTTATAAAGATGTATCATCAATCGTACCAAAATATTATTCATTTATTTTTTCTATGAATTCGACGATCAAAACGAGCATACTCATCGCACTCCAGATGTATTTATTTATTTATTTTTAATTGAAACAACATCGAATATACATATGACTTCGCATTGTTCTTAAAGTAACTCATCCCATTGTGTTATAAAATATAACATTTCCCCATCGCAATTGCGTTGTATACTTTCGCCTTGTACATTTAAAATAACAATTGCTATTCAAACTCTGGTTTGTTTGTTGGATTTATTATTCGCTTGGATATATAAATAATAGGATTGAATGTTTTTGGCTACATAACTTGTAGCTGGCACGGAATCAAATAAATCGATTATTTGTCGAACATGAATAATAAACACTGGCGTGCGGAATAATTTCGAAATTAACTTTTCAACAGGAATTGTTTTTTTAGCATTATTCTCGTTACAAATTGCATTACTTCCCGTAGTGGGTCAAGTGAGACAGTGGTACCGAAAATTCCCGATTTCCAAAGCGACGATTACGCAAAGCGACGATATTGAATGGTGCGCGCTGTTCGTCAAATTTAATTAAATACGACCGATTTGGTTGCACTGTTATGCAATATATATTTACAAATGTTTACGCAATAAATTGTACTATCGTTTTCATAGTAGGAGACAAAAGTCGAGTGTTCTCTATATTTATATTATGATGGCGCAGTGAAACGAATAAACATTCAATATGAGAAAAAAAACTCATAATTAGACCGCGGATCTTTATGCAAAATAAACATTCCATTGTAATCGTTAATTTTAAGGCACAGGAAGCATATAAAATTATCCTTCTAACCATTGATTGATAACTATTGGGGCCGATGCGGCCTCGCCCAAATTGATTCTAATAATTATTTAGTGTGTAACTATTTGTGGATTCAGATGAAACTTCACTATCCCACTACATAATTATTTATCATTTCGATAGAGGTAAATATTAATTAAATCATTACATTTTTAAAGTGTGTACGCTTTGAAGGTCCACTTAAGGGTTAATAAGTTTAGTGTACTGAAAATAATCATCTACTATTACTACTAAACTTTTTTTTAGTGGACCACTTGTAACTGATTTTTCTTATATAATCCTGTAGATTTCGACGAGAGAACTCCAAAAATATAAATTTTATTGTTAGGAATTCCCTGGTGTAGAAGTTATACGTAAATTGGTGAACTTAAGCAATTTCAAGCGTTTTTGACAGATTAAAGCGCCGCCATTAAACGCTTTGAAAACAAGTAATTAAATTTCGATTATGATATTCCAGGTCAAATAGTTCCAGGTTCCGCTGTCGGAGGGTTAAAAGCCAGTAAGTCAATCACGATGCTAACGCATGCAAATGTTTATATCCCAGAAACGGTTGAGTTTTCGACTTATATTTACTAAGGTTTTTTTCCTCATTACAGTGTGCCCTACATCTCACATGAATTTCGAATGTTTTTTCTTTTTAAACGTCCTGTATAATTAGATCCACACCGCGTGGCGAAATATTTCGTCCATTGATACGCAGGAGTTAATCAGGATTCTCTATGTCTTCTGTGACATAGCGTAGAGACTTCTACACCGATTCGCTATATCATTGAAAATCCCGCGGCGAAGATTGAAGCGGACGGGTCTGGGAAGATTGAAGCACGGAGACGATCGGGCAAGGTTGTAGATCGTGCATGGTCGATCATACGTCGCACAGTATCACCGAGATCAGATCGTCGGGCCTGATTTATATGGGATGGAAAGTATCCGCAAGTATCCGTTTCCCCGAAGATAAGATGAGCTCGGAGAGCAGCCCGGTACGGTACGGAGTTACAGTCACCGATCCACCGTGGCCTCGGTCGTAAGTCATGTTGATGGGACGGTTCAATAATTAACTTCGCGAGGAAATCGGTTATCGGGATGATATTATTCGGGCTCTTACTTCCCCGGTAATAACCGGGCAACCACCCTCCAGTGACCGAAGGCTCGCCATCTTACCCGTGGGTGGATTCAATTTAGATGTAAAATTTAGAGTGGTGGTCGGACGGCTAGATACCACCGCGGTCCCCGTTTCTCTTTTCCCCCTTTTAGACGACGAATTCCGCATTATTATAATAGACCGTCGGTAATGGCTCGAAAATAAAGACCACCGGGTAATGGAGAAATCGTGGATAGTAGATGGAGCTGTGGGCTGGGGGACAGAACGTATAGACGCCGTAAAGTTCGACCAATCTCTCCCTCTCTCCCTCTCTCTCTCCCTCTCTACTTCCCTCTTTCTTTATCGTTCTCTTTGGCCCTTTACCCCTTTTAGTCGCGCAGTTTGCAAATCTCCGAGTGTTTCTTATTGTTTGAATTGTCTGACACCTTCCCAATCATGTTCGTTTTCTTATCCGGCGCTTGTTCCTCCCAGCAAGACGATCTTACTTGACAACTGAGTAAGCAATGTCTTTTACTCGGCGCTCCTTTCTTCTGCGATATTGCGAGCGTTTTTTTTTTTTATCGTTTGAAATTGTAGCTGCGAGAAAGGAGAAGAGAGATAGGGTACCACTGTCTTCAGGGTGATAAAAATTCTCTTTTCTCCTTTTGACATCCCTAGGTGGTCGGTACCGTTGCTTCTGGACAGGAGTAGTATTAAGTAAAGTTATTCAGAACGTGGTTTGTGAAATTCGATGCACGTAATAAAGAGAGGACGAAAAGAAATTCTATGCTATGCAATTTTCATGTCGATTGGAGGAACAGAGAATTTTTAACTAACGAACACCGCTAACGATGTCGAATATTTTTAGATCGTTGTGTAAAAATATCGTAAGTCTACGTAAAACTGAAGAACGCGTTATACTGGAAATATTATTGTAAAATAATTACGTTTAAACTACAGTTTTAAAGTACTTGCAGTTTCAGTAACTGTGCATCAGGATTTTCCATGTAATGAAAGAATACATGGGATTAAAAATTAGATGAAAAGTCGCTATAAAATGGTGCAGTACTGCGTTTTAGAATTTAATTAATATTTCACTGCGATGTTGGATTCCGGGTTGAAGTACATAATCGGACAGTTTTAATAGTATACTTGTACTTTATTCGCGACCATACTTCCTCGGTTCGCAACTGTCGAGGCGTCGCAACGACGCGACGCGCACAGTGGTCGCAATCGAAGAATTAAGTTGTTCATTTGCTAAAAAAGTCAACATTCTCATATCAATTTTTATCAAATGTATATCATTTTATAAATGTCCATCACTTTTAAAAATGATGAAATCCACTAAATTTTTTAAAAATTGTAGATGGGAAAAGCGTTTAAATATGAACATTTCATAAGTACCATTTTTCACCGTGAAAATGAGTCGTCTTCTTATTGATACCCTGGCGCAGTGTCACCAGAAACACCCAAAACTAGGTGGATTTTCCTCTCTTCCTTTTCCCCTTCCACTATCCCATTCCACTACCATGAGCACACTCCAACCTTCCCCACTAAGACTGTAGACTGGTCACGTAATGTGCCGCGCAACATGTTACATATTACTCTGGTTATCAGAGAGGTGGTGAACTGTATTCCCCTCGATTTCACCGATCTGGCGACACTGCCCTGGCGAACCTGTTTAACAATATTTCTCTATTTATTTCTACCAATAGCACATTTCTCGTACTTAAGAATGCTGTTGTCTATAAACAATATTGCCTATCATATGTTTAAAAAATTAAGATTCAATTGACTAAGGAGAATCGTTGAGGTTCCGAATAATTTACAATGAATATCTTTTAAGTTAAAAATAGTACCGCTTTCTTTGGAAGTGGAATGTTTTCAACATACTTTTCTCTGCATAATCATACTACAATAACATCACATCCCCCAGTTCGTCCCGGTCAGAAAGTTATTATTGTTCAAACCGATTCTGTGGCCAGACCGCTCGGAGCTTTAAGAGATTCTTAAGAGTGTCACATAATTCTTTTAAGTTAAGATGATCAAATACTCGCAATTAAAGATAATAAAACCCATTATTTCAAGAACTAAGGATTATATTTTTTTATTTCGAAACGTTGAGGGTAAAAAATATTTTCCACGAATATCTTCAAAACTTCAATACACAGAGGAATGGTATATATGGCAAAGTTTTGTGTTTTTTTATAAGAAATATACCTGCCAAGACAGATTTCAAACGTCTCCATTTGTTTAAATAATATTGACAAAAAAATGTTTCCAACAAATTATATTAATCAATAGTCACTATTCTATAAACTTCAATAGAAAAAATTAAAAGAATTTTTTTTAAATAAAATATTTGGGGTCACCTTGATTTTTTAATAGTCACTATATATTCGTCTTGACGTCAGCTACAACATTATTAAGTAATATATATATATATATATATATATATATATATATATATATATATCTTGAAATAATACTAAAATAATTCTGAACAGATAATTCTTCGATTGGTACCACTGTGCGGCGCGGCGTATGAATCAATGGAGCAAGAATCAGTTCAGATTACATTTACTATCGAACAAATTTTTTCAGTAATAGAAATTCGAAAAGGATTAGTAAATATTTTCAAATATTTCGTGATGTGATAATATAAAAAATCAATGTAAGTATGTCTCCTTTTTTTAATCCGTGTAGTTTCTCCGTGCTAAACAAGTATCGTTCATTCTGAACTTTCAACATTTTAATACCATCTCATAGACACCAGCAATATTTCTGAAGTATTTAGAGAACACCATGGTGGCGTAGAGTTGTACAGACAATTAGGTTTATCCCGCCTTCGTGCCATGCGAATTATTTCGATCATTCACTGCACGATCGCACAAATCTCTCGCTTTTCAAGAATTAACTTAATTCCCCCACCCCACCCCCATTCCACTACGTGTAATCATTCGTACAACAGAACTTACCTGTCCTAACAAAATCAGAGAAAGCAACTCGTTTGTGCCGAATTTCCTTGACTGACTTCTATGTATAATATTAAATATTATCAATTATTCAAAACACCACATCGAAGCAGCTGATCAATAAATTTTGAATTCGTTTTAAGATGAACCATTTCACTCAAATGGATTTCAGTTCAATCATGAATATTTGAGATTGTCCCTCTGAAAATAGAAATACTGCATTCTTGTTACGGAAGCTATTTTTCAATGATTACCAGTTTACATAAATAGCTGTGTTAGATTAAGTGCGATTCCTTCTTGTCATTGTTTCTCCAAATGCACGGACTTTCATTTACCATAAACTTTTATCAAAACCTCTAGTTTCGTACACAAAGAATTTATCGCCATCTAGCCGATGTATCAACTTCAATAGCTAAAGTAGAAATCAAAGAAATAGTATTTCTTGATCGAAATACACCAGAGCAGGAATGGGCATTTTTGTCTCAATTGAGACAAAACCGTCCCCACCATACCGTCTACTGTCCCCCACCACCATCCGCCGTTACGGAAGACTGGGGGCAACGAAGGCACGAGGCATGCGCGATCGCGGCGAAGAGGCATGCTGCATAAAAGAGAGGTTGGTGGGGGATGCAGGCGTTTGAGGGCCCCTACCGTGCCCATCACTGCACTAGAGCCTCCCGTATCCAAACCCCCATTATTCGAATACCCTAATATCCGAAAGTTCTGCTGTCCGAACAGCGTTTGGCAACGATGCTTGTGTACAGTGTATACAGGATGTACAGTTTTGTCTCCCTATAAATTCGAATATGAGAGGCTCTGTTGTACTTCAGAATATTTACATTCTAAAATCGAATATTTCATATGCAAGAATCTAATAATATCTTCATAATTTTGCGTTTTACCAATTCATTTTCGCCACAAATATATAAACTTCCCCAGTGTACCAATGTCTTGTACAATAAATAAATGTTCATCGTAAAGGGTTTCAGCCCGTGGAATACACCATTCACCCCAACATTGCAGCATGCGCCATTTTTTCGATGTCGGACGATTACAGAGCCGCTGTACGTATTTAATAGTGATTATAAAAATCGACCGGAATGGCAACACGGTAGAACGTAATTATCGAAAATCGGTTTGGACGCGTTCCCCCGCAATATCGTTTTCTGTTACAGACGGTATGTAAGACGTCCAGGACGTTTCCCTTATTAACATCTGCGCGCGATTCGATATTGGCCATAATGCAACGTTATGAAGCCACTTCGGCAATGCGAACGATAGTGGTCCTCCTTATTCCAATTTGCAATTTATACGTTCCAGCATGCGGCCAGCTGCATTGTGCACCGGTCATATTTTTCGGTTGTCGATTAACAGAACGAAACGATTACCCAAGGAAACGCTCCTATCGCGAGAGTTTGTAATAAATCAACAGCATTCGCGCGATCGCTGTGCTTGCGTACGGAAATTAAATGGATCTCGGATGTTGATTATAAATTTTGGATACGAAATATTAAAATCTGTTGCGAAAACGTCACTCGGTCGTAAAGAGTGCAAAGATAATATATTATTAACAAGATTAATTACGAATGCGATATATTAATGCGACCGATAATATAATGAGACACGCGGGATTGAGACTGTAGAATTTACAGTCGGGGGCAATATTAACTGGACATCCATTAAAAACTAATAACATTTTTAAAATTAAACCAAGCGACTTGAAAAAAAAATTAACTAAAATTCTCCATTGGACAAAATTGAGAAGAGAAAAGTACAGATCAAGATTTTAACTGTTTTATCTGTGCCTACATTGAAAATTTAAAATATGCCTTCTGTAGATCTAACTAATCTCTGAAAATTTAATATATGCTTTTTATACGCCCAAGTAAGTAATATATACATGTACAAAGTTTCATAAAAATCTATTAAGGTTGCTATGAGCCATGAATAATTAAGAGTGACAAAAATTGTGAGAAACTGCGATTTAGATCAATCGTAATCCCAAGATTCTACGATTCTTACATTTTACAATTTCTATAGATTTTTTATGCGTCAACTGATTATATGAAACTTAGTGCACGTATATTACTTACTTGGGTGTACAAAAGGCATACTTTAATTTTTCATTATAGGCACAAATAGAAAAATTAAATATTGTAACCACCACTTTTTTCTTCCACATTTCGGGCAATAACAATTTCAAAACAATTTTTTACAAATTATCTGGCAAAATAACCCTTTTAACATCCCAATAAAAAAACTCATCGTTGGGACCAATTTTTAAAAAGTTATTAGTTTTTAAACCATGTCCACTTAATTTGGACCCCGACTGTATAAGGATTAAAAACAAATTATCTTTCTATGGTGAGTTTGTACAGTAGAAGTACATGTTTTTGAAGTTGAATTAGGTGAAATTTGATTAACGGATTTAATTAAAAATTAATCGCATATCTTACAGTTCAGTGAAATACAGCTAGATACTACAAACTCGCAGTGACAAAAAAATTGATAAGATTGTTGTATTTGTAGTTTAACTCGATTTATTCTCAATGAAGCTGTGCGGTTATTAGAATGAGAATCAAACAAATTATTTAATATTTATTTAACAAATTATTTAATATTTATTTAATATTTAACTATGCATGTGTGTACCGTTTAATGTTTCGAATCAGATTTCCAATTGACATGTAGTGGCTCCATAAAATGTTTAAACATCAAACTCATGAATTTTAAGGAACTGTCGATGTTTAAACTGTTATAATGTTGTAGAAAATAATCGTATAATAAACTCGAACTTATTTTACAGTTGGCGCCACCGATTTCATATCCCATCGTTTATTTTCTTGTAAAATGTTTTTTACGATATAGATTATTAAAAACAGGAGATTTTTAATAATCTATTTTATTTTTGAAATTATAATAGTTCAAACATCGACAATTGATCGAAAATAGAAAATTTAACTGTTTCAAAAAGATACCTATTATGACCATCCTCGACATTTTTGATCCACCAACACAAGTTGTGTATGTATAGAATGAAAGCATATTCAATTCCATTTTATCTCGAATCAATTCCATTCGAATGATTTCATATCAAACTCTTTAATAAAAACAGACGCAAAGCGATCCGCAATGAAAAAGCGATCGAAAATCTGAAATGAAATTTTTCACACGAAAACCCGTTACCGAGAAAATTCGGTTGATAAACTTGAATCAGCATCCGAGTGAATGCAACTCTAATACAGTATTTCATCGAACACTGTCCACAACACGGGTCCATTCGGAGACAGTTATCGGCCAGGTATACTATTCTTTGACTTTTACAGAACATAGAAAAGGACAGCGTAGCTCGAGAGCCCTCGATCGCCGAGAAGTGTAACATAATACGGGCGAGTATATCGGTGTGAGGCCACTACTAATCCAATGACAAACTTCTTTATTTCACACCGATATACTCGGCCTCTATTATTTTACACTCCTCGACGACCGAGGCCTCTCGAGTTTCAGGCCCCTCACGGGGTATACGCCGCGGAAGTGGGGATAGTTCTTTGACAGTTATCAGCCAGGTATTTGGGGCAGTTATCGGCCAGATATTTGGGACAGTTATCAATAAAATACTGTAGTGCTTTCGTCCATCGCATACTCAAACGATCAATGAAAATTCTTTTTCCTGCAAAATGAAACCAACCGAGCAATTTCAAAGACGACAAAATAGAAAACTTCATTCGAGTTCTTAAGAAAAACACAATTATCGACAATAGCATAATAAATTACTAAGTTGTTACTACTTTTTTATTCTAAATAAACATGGACACCTAAAAATTGGCTACAACTAACATAGCGTTTATTTATTTATAAAAATCCCCAACACATGACTTCGAGAAATTATCATCTGCCATACAATGTCGCACGATGGGACATACAAAAGATACGAATCGACGTTTCCGGTTCTCAAAGTTTCAAAAACCCAAGGGCATCAAGTTACAGTAGATAACAGAAGTAAGTAAACACAGTGCTCGCACTGGAAAAAAATGATATATGTATAGGAATGGAGTAGACTGCCTTGTTGATGTTTACATACGGGATGCGGCCGAATACCATGTAATGTATAAGCGGTCATAGGAGGATTCTATACGTACAAATAAATTGAAAAAAAGCAATAACATTTTTTCGTTTGACGCCTCGTTTTCGAGGAAATCGAGTTTAAAGATCCGTCGGATTCGAATGTTTTAGTATACGCAGGAAGTAGAATTGGTTGGTCGTGATCAGATATTGCTATCCAGTAGTACGCGTATTCGCTGCATTTTTAAACTCGATTTTCTGGAAAACGAAGTTTCGAGTGAAAAAATTTTATTCTATTTTTTTTTTATTCATTCACGAGGAATCACCTCGTGTCCGTTTGTAAATGTTATTCGGCCGCATCGTGTATATTCAGTGGTTCGGTGTACTTGTTGTTTACCGCTATTTAGTCTCGCTTTATCATTTGAAGTGGCAACGTTACAAAAGTTCATTCTGTAATCCACGTGTAGTGACCGTACCAAAAGTAGGTGAGCACTCATAATTTATGAACTTGTGTTATGCATTTATGAAATATTATTCGAATCATTGTATTTGAGCATATGGCAGCAAGACATGTATGGAAGTTTAGATTTATATATGTATTTTTTGTTAAAGGAAGCGAGTGCTGGGCGCGAATCAGGAACAAAAAGTAAGAATTGTGTCCACAGTCGGGGACCTAATCGCTGCGTCAAACGAACGTTCAGAGATTATGTTGATTTTGCTGTGTAATTCTTTTTTGTGAATTGATAAATGGGTAATTATGTACAAAGCGGTTCTCACCTTCAATTTGGATAACATTTAAATATTTCATGCACTTAGACATTTTGAATAACTTTTTCCTATAAATATAATCAGGGGTTCCTTTTATATTTTGAGATATTTGTAAAAAACTGTTGCTACTACTGCATTGAATATTCCGTATACGTGCACGCTTCGTGGGAACGTTTGCGTCAACCAGGTCTGGCTATCTGTTTACTGTTTTTATAAATAGAGTGAATGCTCGATAATTGTCCCAAATGTCTTGCCTATAATTGTCCCTGAACTATCCCTACTACCGCGGGGTGTATCCCGTTAGGGGCCTCGAAACTGGAGAGGCCTCGGTCGCCGAGAAGTGTAACGTAATACGGGTCGAGTATGTCGCTGAGATCACTACTAATCCAATGACAAAACTTCTTTATTTTTCATTATTTTTTTTTGTGGAACATTCACCAACACATTCGTGGCATTTTTCTAATGAAAATGATACCAAATATGATACAATTTTGATAATATTTACTTGTGTAATGAACGATGAAAGTTTCGGACACAAAGAGTCGAAAGCCTTCGAACTGTGCCGCGCCGCGCAGGCGCGCGGCGGCCACGACTATCCGCGTCTCTTTCTTTGCGCCAGAAACTTGTATCGTTCATTACACAAGTAAATATTATCGGAATTATATCATCTTTGGTATCATTTTCATTATAAAAATACCGCGAATATGTTGGTGAAAGTCCCATAAAAAAATAATGAAAAATAAAGATGTTTTGTTATCGGATTAATAGTCTATAATAGCAATGTCAACATAATTACAGAATTCCACACATTTTATAACAGTACACAGACAATTCATACAGTAAACCAATTTTTCTCAAAACAATATTTTTTTAAGGTTTGTCACTGTTTTGATCAACAAAAGTCCCCAGCATTAATCAACAACAATATTGATCAATCTGACTTCAAAAACCATGCATCATTATTCACCGACTGCATGATGTATACATCATCGTCGGTAATTTCAGTTATCGCTGATTGTTGTTTATCCAGCTCGTTTGCCTCCGAGTTGAAAGCTAAATAATTAAGAAACAATTGTTGCTTTTTGATTTTAGCGAGATTTTGTAGATTTGTGGAACAGTCAAAAGTAGGAGATAAATATCATTATAACTTCAACGTAAGGACTGGTGACTCTTTTTAAATTGTGATGCGTTATAAAGCAATTTCTAGCAATTTTTTAAATACAAACGAATTTAGTAATGTAACAGCTGAAATGAATGCTTTATCCGTTATCCTACGAATAGTAAAATTTCGTATGTCTAACAGTCAACTAGACTCGCGTTCCAGATAAGTTGCGTCCATCCAGCGCAGAGTACATTCGTTCGATCTATGATTCTCTCTTGATTCTAACTCTAGCAACGAAACTTCGAAAACAACAATTTTTTTAAATACAAACGAGTTTAGTAATGTAACAGCTGAAATGTATGCTTTATCCGTTATCCTACGAATAATAAAATTTCGTATATCTAACAGTCAACTAGACTCGCGTTCCAGATAAGTTGCGTCCATCCAGCGCAGAGTACATTCGTTCGATCTATGATTCTCGCTTGATTCTAGCTCTAGCAACGAAACTTCGACAGAAACTGAATCTGTCACGAGTCGATCTTGCTGATAAAAAAAAAATTATAATTTCGTTGAGCCTGTGGCAGTGAACCCGCACGAGCATCGGGAACCGTTCATCCGCCTTGGAGCATATTCGAATCGTATTATCGCGCGATCGGCCAATCCGGCGCAACGATTATGTGCGGTGTATGCATGTTGAGCATGCATATTCAACGGTTGTCGTGATAGAGACGTTGCTCGCCCCATAAAACACATTTAGACCTGGTTGGTTTTCTTCTTTTTCAACCCCGTTGCCGGAGGTCCGAGGAAGACACGGGACATTACGTTGGGGGATGGCTCGACGGCGCTAGAGACGGGCTGGTAAGTTATTGCATAATAACAAGCCAGTCCCGGGATATTCTTGTTACTCATTTTTCGCGGCGCGCGTGTATTACCATACTGTTTAATATAGAATAGGCCAGCGCAACGGTTCAACGCGTGGCTGAAATCGTGACGGTGGCTCGGACCCTGTCGGTCGTACACCGATGCGAATCCAACGCCCCAAGGAAAAGACGTGGCTTCCTTGAAAAAACCGAAGCGAAAGCAAGCTCGCGTACTTGCACATGCACAACCTCGCGAAACAATAACCCTTCTATTCTTCTTGCACGCTGTCGTGTGCCGTGTCCAACGGATTTCACATTTTGATCGCCGAGCTCGCCACAAATGGGAAACCGAATGATTTGTGTTTAGCTTTCCTTGAAAAAATTTATCTAATTATTAATTTACTTAAATTCCTAGACACCATGTTTGAATGAAAATTTTGTTTAAATAGATCAAATGTATACAAAAGTCTGTAGTGGTTATCATCTTTAAGTATCTCACATCAAGCATTAAAAGTATCTAGTAAATATTGTCTTATAAAAATAGCAACACTATAATTATTGAGATTGCCCGCAATTTTCAATATAATAGATGCTTAGACAAGGAAATTTATACTATTATTTTCCACAAATGAATTTTTATAATTTGAATAATTGGAACATATAAAACATTTGACCGAGGTAGGTTTAGTGTTAAACGTTTCAATTTCTAGTTAACAGTGATATTATCTGCGAATAACAATTTTCTTGTTCTCATTTAGTATTACTTTTAACCATGCATGGTCCGTTATCTTAGGTTCATGAACTATTTGTACACTTAAATCCCTATTTGCAAAGGTTAGATCTATGGTTGTTTTAAATATTGTTTGTGATTCGTGTTGGTTCATTAACATATTGTTTCATGCCTAGACTCTGTATAGTTGCTAAGAGTTTATTTGTATAAAATAAATCCGTCCTACAGTCTATATTAAAGTCGCCTACTAACACACATTCTTCTTTTATCGTTAGTTCTTCAATTACTTCCTCTAAGTATCCTATAAAATCGGGATGTGACGCTCTCGGTGAGTGGAACACTACCATTATCACTCCTTTATACAGTTCTAGTTTTACTTTTATTGCAGCGCCCCAGCAGTTCATATCTATCTTTCTCATTAATACTATTTCGTAACTGACATCCTCTCTTATACAGGATGGGGCATTTATCCTGGCCACCTGGAATATCTCAAAAACTAAATTCCGGAGAAAAAATGTTTCAAATAACAAGTTTAAGTCAAGGAGGGGCTGATGCTGCAGTCATATCCATTTTTAATTTTGATCATGTTTTCAAGGTCATTCCTAGGTCAACTTTATTTTTTCAAATGGAAACATGTATTTTTCATTACAGATTCTTAATCTACGACTTGAAACAAGTAACTTTTATTTGAAACGTTTTTTTCTCCGCCGATTATTTTGTATAATATTGAATATTTAAAGAGAAAATACACAATGTCGTTTTAACGTAGAAAATCATCTTATTTATGATAAATGAAATTAAGCGCAATTAAAATAGTATCAAATAAACATGAAATCTACATGAATAATTAAATAATAGCTAAATATTGAAACAGGCAAAACAATTAGATAAAACTTAGCAAAGAAATTCAACGCTGAGCGTACACAACCTGTTCATTACGCGCAGGGATACACCAGTTCTTTACAATAAGGTTACACATTCTCTCGAATGCAATGCAAATAACATTAGAGTGTTACTGAATACTTGTTAAATTGATTTTCTTGTAATTAAGTTGCAATTCTCCTGTATTATTATTAATAAAATAATTGCCTTTCCCTTTAATTGAGATTATTTTTCCCTAATAAAGTCAATATTATACAAAATGATCGGCGAAAAAAAAAACGCTTCAAATAAAAGTTATTTCTTTCAAGTCGTAGATTAAGAATCTGTAATGAAAAATATATGTTTCCATTTGAAAAAATACAGTTGACCTTGGAATGACCTTGAAAACATGATGAAAATTAAAAATGAATATAATTGCTGCATCAGCCCCTCCTTGACTTAAACTTTTTATTTGAAACATTTTTTTCTCCGGAATTTAGTTTTTCAGATATTCCAAGTGGCCAGGATGAATGACCCACCCTGTGTACAAAGCAACCCCCCCCCCCCCCGGTAAACCTATTTTCCGCATCACATCTAATCACATTGTAACCCAATATATTTAATTCGCCATATTTGATGTAAGCAATCAGACTCGTCTCTGATAATGCTATGATCGCAGGATTCATGTCCTTCATAACCTGATGCTGTATTTCATCCTTATGTGCCATCAGACTTTGTGCGTTTGTATACATTATTTGTTGCTCTTCCATCTGTTGTTGCTACCTCTTAGTAACATCCCATCCAGCTCTCCTTTTCTCCTCCTCGATAGCTCTCTTATACGACGGAGAGAGAGAGACTGACTGACCACTTTTCAAAATTCACAGAAAACAGAGTGTTCGCGATCACGCGAGTTCGGAACCCCAATCCGCGGGCGCTAATTAACGGGTGATCCTGCGTAACCAATCCGCGGCTTCCTCAGAATTTCGGAATCTCGCCCGTTCCCAGAATTTCGAGCACTTCTGCAAATCTCGTCGCGACAACCAGATCTCTCGCTAATCTGGTTGTCTGCCGCTGCTAAGTCGCGATCGTAAAATCACATTTAATTCAATTGCACAGTTTCTTTATTATTTCTTGTTAAGTTTTGTACAGTCATTGTTCGTAAAATACAGTCCACTTGTTCTCGTGCACGTGCTCGCATAAAGACTCTCGTGGTTCGTTCAACTTCAAGCACAGCACTGTGCTTTTCCAGCTCCTTTTTCCTTCGGATCTCGCGGTCATCGGTCGTGTCCGATACACAGAGGAACGGCAATAAAAAGGCAAGAACAATTTCGAAGGTCGGACTGACACGGAATGACTGACTGACTGACTTATTCCTTCTTGATAGAATACTCAGAGTTAAATAAAATGATCGTCAAGGACAAGAACGACAAACGTAGCTGTCGAAGAAGCACGAGCATACGCTATGGAACAAGATGAATATTTTGATCAAACACTCCGGATTAACTAAAGATCGTCGATAATAGGTACGAAAAATTGATGACTCGATGGTCCACGAGGCCCATGATCCCGTCATTGACTGCCAGGATGGTAGTACGGTAATCGAATCAATCGCGGCGCAGCGGCGACTCGAAAAGGTGGTAATAGCACGAATCGAATCTTTTCTTACGTTTATGCCATTAACGGCGCGGCAAGAAGCTCCAGTAAATCGTGTCTATCGTGCACGTCCATGAAATTTCGATAAGGACTAGAGGCATATAAATTTTCTCCGGGAATATATCCATATGACGAATGCACGAATACACTCTCTCCCGCCGCCTTTCCTTATCGATGCACGCAACTGCACCTCCAAACGATCTGATCTGACTGAATACTTTAAGTGCTTATATCGTGCCGGCGCGTGATTCAGCCTCGTCGGGGGAAAAAAAAAAAGAAAGCTTTTGCAACTTTTCTTACCGACGATCAAGACTAACACGCGTTCAACCGCGTGCACACAGTTCCCGATGAGTATGGTTCTAGGTGTGAAGACATCGTTTCGCTTCTCGACACTTAAATTTCCTGGCTACTTCGACAAGATGGCACGCGTGAGTATAATGTGAAGTAATGTGAACCGCGCCTGGCAAAAGTTACCCCTAAACGTACCTAACAGTGACGACTAGACTGTGAAAGAGTCGACGAACCAGAAATTGAACAGAGAGAAAGAGAGAAAAAAATGAGCTTCTTCTATCCGTATGAACATTGTACAAAAATATCTTTTTCGAGCTGAACAGTCAATGATGTCAATTTTACCCTTAACACTAAACCTACCAAGCATTAAAAGTATCTGGCAAATGATGCTCTATAAAAATGGCAACACTAAATTTATTGAGATTGTCGACAATTTTCAATATAACTGGACAAGGAAATTTCCATAAATGAATTTTTATAATCTTCGTAATTGTAAAACATAAATCCGATTATTGGACCGTGGGATTTAATATTAAGGGGAGAGCTTCTTGTATAACGGCAGTGAAAACAAGTGATTTTTAAGAATCTTTTTTAGAATATTTATTGGATATATGGCACTAGGCCTTTTTGGGATGTAAACAGATAGTCTTGAAGAACAAGTGTTTTTTTTAGTTCAATAATTCTTATTATTTATTGTATAATATATAAGACTTCTTAAGCACTTCAGTAGTGGAGGCATCGTTGTCGTCTGTCACAGTGATCGAACCACAAAAATTAGATACCTTATGGTGGCATTCAACCCATTTTGAAAGAAGAATATGAAAAGCTGAAACATTTGTAGGGTTGAGAAGAAAAGCTTATTTTTTCGGCCACTTAGTTAAAATATCATTGAAGAAAATATTGTACATAAATGAAAAATCAAATATGATTTTTGTGTTCAACCCCCGACACAATATGTAAAGAAATAAATGAACTTCGTCGAAAGTTGATTACTTTACTCGTTTTTAAGTTATCATGCACGCCAGTTTAAAAAACCCGAGAAATATGCGTATATATTATAATATGCAATAAATAATAAGAAGAATTGAACTAAACAAACAGCATTTATGCGCCAAGACTATCCTGTTAATGTCCTAAAAAGGTCGAGTTCCATATATCCAACAGCTATTTTATAATCTACTAAAAATAACTTGTTTTCATTGCGATTGCACAAACTGAACACTCTGCACTTTGAATATGTTTCAATTTTGTTTTCAACAATAAACTATTATTAGGAGTTTCGTTTAAAATGTGCATTAAAAAACAGTTCTCTTGTTGGTACTAATTTTCAAAAATTTGTTTACCAATTATGTCGAAAATAGATGAATAAATGTGTTATGATGTAGCATAAATTGTTCCAGCTGCAAATATAAATATATTCTAATTTCAATGATTCAATTGTGACTCGTTGAAAATGCAATGGTTTGTGGTCCAAAATATCGAAAGTACAGAATTTTAAAAATATTCCGCGCATTGTTAGCGTAATGACATTAATCAATTTCTGTTTCTCTGATTAATAATTTGATTTCATTGTGTACATAAAATTCGCGAATTACACAATGAAATATGAACAACTTCACTGAAATTTAACTATTTGCACTCAGCATACTTCTCTCGAGTTGCTTACGGGTATATATAAAATCGTATAACGTTGAAAATAATTAGTTTATTTGAAAGAGATTAGTTATGGAATTTTATTGACACAGATTTTATGAGATAAAAATACAGATCTCGCGAGTATCATAATAATCAGTGACCTTCTTAAAAATCTGTGATAATCTTCAAATATTTTTATTTGAATCCGGTTTTTTAAATGCGTTTGCAGAAGTTTCTATTTGCATAAAATATTAGATTTAATAACGATGATTAACCCTCCCGATGATGTATTTTGAAAAGTTAGTAAATAATTACTATGAAATTTAGCTTGTGTCTTCTATTAACTTGATGAGAATGATATTGTTAATAAGAAGTCTGTTATTGCATTGAATACATCAGTAGCATGATGAAAATTCAGAACGTGTCCGTTTGTTATAAATTGCGGAGCGTATCAGACAGCTGAGATGAATATCGGCAAACCACAATCAATTACTTATTGGTGCATCCAATAAATAACCGCAGATAATGTACAAGTCTCTATTGTTTGTCATTGCGAAAGAGAAGGTTAGTTGCTGTTTGTAATATTAACAACTGAGTTCTTATAAAACATCCGTTGTATTGGAATAAGATAAATAAATAATGTAGCACTAAAAAGTTTCAAATTAACTTTACTTTTGAGATATAATGATTTATTGTTCTAACACTTTTTTGTTACAAAACCTGTTTAACACTAAACCTACCAACTACAAAACATATGAAAGTGAAATGTTTTATACAAGTGAGAAGATTGAACTTACTTAAACTTTTTACGGTTTTTATTATAATATATTGCTTAAATAAAGAAGTCAATTTAGCCATTTCCTATGAAATCGTATCTATAATTTCAATAAATGTGGAATAGAAAACCAGTCATTTGACCGTGGTAGGTTTAGTGTTAATCGTTTAAGTTTTATTCAACTTTTATTCAGAACGTTCAAATTATTATATTTCATCGTAACAAGATCACGGGCCAATTCCTCGCCTCCGTTAATCTAGTTTTCTATTAATATTAGAGAGTTTAGAAGAGGTGCTCAGGCTCATATTATATGAAATTCGAAACCATGAATATTTTAAAGTTAATAAACTCATAATGCTAATATTCATCATGTTGTAAGTAATTAATCCTGTACGCTAGTCTCATTAATATTCTTGGGTGTCGCACGATACGCTGCATTATCAATATATTTTCACTGTGTGAAAAAACAGAGAAGAGCATAGGTAGAAAATCGTAATAATGAAAACAAAACAGACGAGCAATCGTGAATTAATCGATTAAAAGTGTGAGAGTTAAGCGTTTCAGTTCGATTATAATGGGAACATGTATTTTGTGAAAACCTTAAAACAATTCGGCAGAGACAGATTGCGGATTTGATACGTTTATGACAAAAATATGTAAATGAAAATTGTAATATCAGAAAGCTTGAAATGAAAATGGTAAGAGTAGAAAGATTGAAATAAAAATTGTAACATCAGAAAGATTGAAATGAAAATTGTAACATCAGAAAGATTGAAATGAAAATTCATGAACGAACAAAGAAATTTCGTTACTATTCCTGATTCTTGCAATTGATGAAGACAATTTTTATTTTATATTAAGATCCGTAATCCATTTATAAATTTCTAAACGGATTCTACAAGACTTCTGAAATCAATTATAAAAATACTGAAAAGCAAAATGGTTACTAAAAAGAAAAACACTTAATACGTTAAAACGATTGCGCAGTAAGAGGTATATTTTAATTGAAATCGGAGAGATTGATAATTTTGTTTAATATAACAGAAAGTTCAAAGGAGGGGCACATCATCAAACACAAACGATTGTAAAAGGCAAAGGATTAATAAAGAGCAGAACTTTCATCAAGTATTTCTACACAGATACATCAAGACCGTAGAATAGCCACGAGGTATACGCAGTATAGTCGGTTTAATATTTCAAACAAATGTTTCCGGCGAAAGTTGTACGGCATCAAGGGTTATAGATCGCGATGATAATTATATTGTTCTTTGCAATGAGCTTGGAGAGTCACGATGGAAAGAAAATGGAATGTCGATCGGACGGGATTAGATTTTTTGGGGAGGTGCACAGAGGGGGATGGAGCCAATCCTCGGCCATAAAAGACGAATCCAGTCATTGTGAAAAAGCGGAGGTTGCTATTGGGATCTGGCATTTTGAGTGGCGCTGTCTGCTGCCGAAAAGTAGAAATACTCTAAGCTTGGCTTGGCTTATAGCAGCTTACATTGTTGACGGGTGTTAATTACAGTATAAACTTACGGTGTTAATTATAAATAACATTATAGAAGCTCCAATTTATCCACCGCGTAGCAAAAAATATTTTTATTACTGTGCAGTGAAAGATTGTGATAGTAGAGTGAGCAAAAATTTGTTGCTCCGTTTCCACACTTTCAAATGTAGTACGTGAAATGAACTGTTTGAAATTTATAAGATATCCGTTTCTGAAATATAAGAAACAATTTAGCAAAGAACAGTCTATTTTAACAGCTAAAATAGCTAAAGCTAGAGTGCATATTGAAAAATCTAACCAGCGTATAAAGACATTCAAAATTCTTGGTTCAGTGATGCCTGTGGCATTGGTACCTCTAATAGAAGATATTTGTAGAATTATTTGTGGAACAATCATATGTCCTCACAAATTCTAAGCGATTAGAAATTTATGAAAATATAATTGTAAAAGAAGGTATATTAAAAAACACATTTATTTTTGTAAAATTAATTATTTAATAAAACATACTTTAAAAAGCCGTTCTCCTTCAACAAACTTTCTTTCTGCAAGGTTTGTACCCGCCCACTTACGAGTTTCACCCATACTCACAAACATTTTAAGGAAAAACAAAAAAGTAGATATCAAGACAATGTTAAGACCAAGAATTTCGTCGCCATATTGGATAGCTATATATAAGGTCCACGCCTCCATGTCAGATCTCAATAGTCATCCTAACAGTTTCTTTTATATCTAAAACTTTAAGGCCGAGCGACGGTAACATGTGTAGGGAAAAGTTATGATAACCTTGACAACATATTTCAAGGTCATTAAAATCGGAGTCGCCTCCCTCTGACTGCATAATTACCCAAATTTCATTTCTCGGTAACTTTCATGGCGTTTTGTAATTTTGTCCACTAGTGTATAAAGCTTGTTCCGCATCCTGTAAGGGTGCTATACAGGGGTTGAAAATAGTTATCGTATTGGTTTCTTTTCTTGAAAGAGTTATGGAGAACCGAAAACGTCTTATAACCGTTATAAGGTACATCGGTTCTGACTTATATCGGTTCTATAACTATTTTTCGATTTTAGGTTAGGTGAATCAGTCAAAACCGATATACAGGGTGTCGCAGGTTTCAAGGTTCAAACTTTGTCAGTATATTCTATGGCACTGAATAAGAAAAAAATGTAATATAAACTTAGGTCACATAGAGCTTTATGAAAAGGTTATAACAAAAATACGGAATAGAAGTAGGAATAGTAACCGCTTGCTGTTATTGCGAGCATTGGCAGTTATAAATTCGATCTTTGATCGCTATCGATCATGTATTGTCGAAAACGGTAGACATTTTGATATGAAGTATTAATTAACTCTGGAAGTGACGATGTCAAGTACTAAATGCATTGATCTATTCGAGCTAATGCTCGCAATAACAGCAGGTCGGTAATTATTCCTACTTGTACTTCGTATTTTTGTTATAACGTTTTAATAAAGCTCTATGTAACCTATATTTACATAACATTTTTTTCTTATGTAGTTCCATAGAATATACTGCCAAAGTGTGAACATTAAAACCTGGGACACCCTGTATATCGATTAACCTAACACAGAACGGAAAGATAACAGTTGTAGAACCGATATAATATAATAACCGATATAATATCGGTTCTAAAGAACCGAAACCGTAGCCGATATACAAAATAACAGTTACGAGGCATTTCAGGTTCTCCATAACTGCCTCAGCCAGAACCGATACATAACAGTTTGATGCAGTTATTTTCGGAACCTTTTGAATTCCTTCTACAATCGTTTGAAAATTGCCGAGGGATCGATTGCGATTCGCGAACCGCCGAACAAACCCAGCGAGCGAGGACTACGCGGAAGTCAGTTTCTCAACGAGGCACGCCGAAATCCGTCAGGGGCGCAAACAGGCTGATTCATCATTAAGTCGAGGCCCGTAAAATCTCGAGTCGGCGATAAGATCGAAATCAACAACCCCCCGCGCGGCAGATCTTTTCAATTAGTCGGTGCGCGGTTGCGAGAAACCAAGTTGGTTCGTTGGTACGCGAACGTCGAGGGGGCGACTTGTAATTGCAAGGCTTAGAGCGGCGATACACCATGTTATCTCTAATAACAGAACTGTCGTGCATCAAAGTTCACCCGGTTGGCTCACGCGATTCCGATCTGGCAGGGGGGTTGGTGTAGTACGGGGTCGAGGAGAGGCGTGTATCCGCGGGCACGATAAAACCTCTCGACACCGTCAGCATCGTTCAACGCGTACGGTTGGTTGGACGGACGGGCTGAGGGGACGGGACGGAACGGGACTGAGCGTTCTCCGGGTTCCGAGTGATCCGATCGTTCGCGTCCGTGCCGAGAGAAATCTGGACCGTGGAACCAGTAATTTCCAGAGTGGCACGGATAATTGAACGATTAAACGCGCCACGCCGCGTCGCTCCCAGGGCTGAAAAGCCGAATCGCCTTCTGGACTCTAAGCTCCGGCGAGCCTTGGACGAAAGGGTCGACGGGGGTTGTGTTCGGAGGTGGGAGGCGTGGGGGCAATTAAAAAGTTTGATTACCTTACGACGAGCGATGTTGAACTCACGGTTGCAGCTCTTGCAATGGGTGACCAGGCGATCGTTCGCCCAGCTCGCTGCACCGTCTTGCTGCTGCTGGTGTTGGTGCTGGTGCTGCTGGTGTTGAGCGTTGTCAGCGGCCTCGCGTAATTCGACGGCCGCCAATTTGGCCGCGCTCAATTGTCCCCCAAGTTCCTCCAGTGTTCGTTCCTGCTCGGTGCAGATCTCCTTCAGCGCGTAGTGCTCCTCCTGCAGCCCTAGGTATTTCTGGAAACACCGGGTCAGACGCTGGAATTACATGCTCGACGCCCCCGCTCGAAACTTGCCCCTTCGGAGTAACGACTCCCAGCCGAGAGACAGAGAGACCCTCTTCCTACTCCCCGATGATTTCGTTTCGACCAGCACTCCGATACTAATCGTTATCGGGGGAAGGGGTGGGGGGGTACTTAGCTAGACGGGGACGATTACAAATCGAAACGCACCGACAATTAGCGACCGGATCCGATTTTGCCGAGTTGCAGAACTTTCGAAAGATTGATAAAGTTCGCGAGCGAAAAGGGTAGGTCGAGGTGCTCGTACTTCCTCCGACTGTCTAATGGGAAAATCGATGTTCCCGGCTTGGAATGTTTGTTACCGGCGTCAGACCATGGGCAATTTGCTCAAAGACGTATACAAAATTCGTCTCTTTGTTACACAGTGATGGACAAAAGTATATTAAATTATTATTGCGTAAGTCAGTCGATAAATAAGTAATCCCAACCTGTAACATTTGTTTTAAGACGGATATATCTCTGCCGGTCGATGACTATATAAAAGCAGTATTCCCGTTCATGTATCGATGTATCGTCAGTCGATCGTACATTACAGCACAGTAAGCGTGGAACGTTGTATAATAAATGCGTCTAAATTCGAAATTTATGCTGCGATTTTTATGGGCAAAAGATTATTATAATCAGCGAGCGATTCATAAACAAGTGGTGCGCGTACATGGACAACATGCTACAAGTCGCTAAACAGTCATTAAATGGTGTAAAGCATTCGAGAATATGGCCGTGAGGATGTAATTAACAAGTATCGTGAAGGAAGACCGGTACGTAAATTTTTGTCGCGAAATCGGACGCGAACTTTCTCCAGACGCAATTCAGAAAATTGGTTCCCCGTTATGGCAAGCGCTTGCAGATGCTCGGGGAATTCGTAGAGAATAGTCGAATGTAAGTTTATGCTAATAAAAAATATTGTTCTTATTCGTTCGTATATTTTTTCACGCGGAGAAAACTTACTTATTGACTGACCTACGTATTATTTGTACATCAAAACAGAACTATGTGGACAAAATATAGAGTACTAAAATTAATCAGTAAAATTTAAAAGTTACGGTATAACATGTTCTTCAGCCGCACTCTGTATACCGGGTATTTCACCTAACTTGACCACCTTAAATATATCGCTTATTTTGTATGATAGAAAAAATGTCAGAGAGAGAAAATATTCTGTTCGAAAACGCCAATACGGTGATGGGCCGAATTTTTTTCTCAAGGTCATCGAATTTTTTTTAAATAGGACTGCATATTTTCACTACAACAGTCTTATAACTTATAAAAAAACGAATCCAACGAGGTGCAATATGTTGACCTTCACGTGACCTTTAGCGAGGAAATTATGAAATGTTTGTCAATAACTTCAGTACGCGTTCGGTGACGGTAAATGAAGGAATTTCAATTTCATTGAAATAGTGTACCGTGTAATTGTCCCTGGTGCATGTAAACAGACATTCGTATTCTCCTTTCATCGGTTGAAGTATGTTTACAAGCATTATTATCAAAGCGATAATTTTAGCAGAAGGTTTACAATCAGTATCAGCACAACAAGCTACGGTATCGGTATCGATATACTAAAGTTCACGTGAAGGTCAACATATTGCATCTCGTAGGATTCGTTTTTTTTTTATAAGCTATAAGAATGTTGTAGTGAAAATATGCAGTCCCATTTTAAAAAATACGATGACCTTGAGATCTCGAAAAAAAATGACCTTGAGAAAAAATTCGGCCCATCACCGTATTGGCGCATCGAACAGAATATTTTCTCCCCCTGACATTTATTCTATCATACAAAATAAGCGATATATTTAACGTGGTCAAGTTGGGTGAAACACCCGGTATATTACTTGTACGTGCAATATAATAACTTCTTTATCACTTTTAAGAGAATCTATTAAATGGAAATAAGGTCTCTTTCCGATGATGAGTCGGAAGAACTCTAGATAGTTGTATAATGAATATGCAAATTACATGGAAAAGCATATCAGCATCAATACTGACTTGATGACCTACTGGAATAAAGCCTATGTGGTACCGCATGTAGAGCAACATTTACTTGGTAAACCAAGCTACAGTTAGTTGTGCATGCAATACCTGCCACGCAAGTCAGCATGGAAAGAGCATTCTCAGCCCTTAGATTAATATTGGATGATAAAAGATGTTTATTAAATTAAACATAGAACACGTATAAGCAAATATGAATGTAAATGGGTAAAAAATATACACACATACATACTAATAAATAGACTGCAGATTTTATGCATTTATGGCCAAAACGAGTGCATGTATTTTAAAACTGTGAGAAAATAAAATATTTTAATAGTACCACATACTGTGGTATTATTTTTAGTCTATTAAACGTATTAAAAAAGAATGTAAGTTTCTATTTCACTCCAATTTGTTGGAATTCAGGTAGAAAATTGTTATTTTACATAAAAATCCGCAGTCTAGTTATAAGTGTTTCTGTGTCGCATTTCGTAATGTGCTAATACTTTTGTCCACCACTATACTTACAGTGGCTCACAAAAAGTATTCGCTCGCCCTTTAAATCAGAATAACTTACTTAAAATTTGACCAAACCACTTGACTTTTTTTGAGCAATTAGAAACATTGTTTTAGTAAATCACGTGCAGAAAAGATTTTGAAGAAATTGCAATTAGTAGGAATTACATGAAAAAATAAAAATGGCACTTTTTAAAACTTTATTATTTCAGCTCGCAATGAAAATTCAAAATATGTGTTTTGTAGATCAACGTTATTTACACATATGCTGAAAATTTCATCGAAATCAGTTAACGAACATATGAGCTACAAGCGGTTGAAAGTGGTGATAATCGCAGTTTTTCACGACTTTTGGTCAGTTTCTACTTAAAATCCATAGTTTCTTACATCTTTCGATGCGCGTCGTTTTTTTCTGCGTCAACCGATTTCGATGAAATTTTCAGCATATATATAAAACTAACATCGATCTACAAAAGGCATATTTAAAATTTTCATTATGGGCTGAAATAAAGAAGTTTTAAAAAGTGCCATTTTTATATCTCCATGTAATTCCTACTAATTGCAATTTTTTCAAAATCTTCTTTGCACGTGATTTACTAAATCGATGCTTCTAATTGCTCAAAAAAAGTCAAGTGGTGCCGTTGTAAATTCTACTCTCAAAAAAGAGATGGAATAGGTTACTACCAAATGTAAGATATATTGAAAGCAACCATAAAGAATCCCACAAGGGAAGTTGGGCAATCTAGAAATCTAGTAAGTCATCCGTAACACAAACCTATTTTTTGTTTGTGCCACAGTACAATTTTTTAAGGTAAAATCATCCTTTAAAAAGAGAGAATTTTCTTTACCGTGAAATATACTTTGTAACAATGAGACATAACGGAAATAGTTCGAAAAAAATCTGCATCCCTTTTTTATATCTACAAAACGGCATGAGAATAGTACCTACATCATCGAACGTTAAAATAGCGGAAGCGTTATATCATTGTTTTACGAATACATTAAACTTCTAAATACTATTTAAATATTTATACAAATTCCAATTATCGCATCACAGACAAAACTTTTATAGCGAAGAATGAACTATGATGACAGAAAATTCTACATTCTTTTCAACAAAATCGTACTGCACCACCAAGAAAAAATAGAAGCCACCAGGAAAGTTCAAAAATTTTCGGAAACTCTCCGAGCAGATTAGAGTAGGATTAAAGAAATGTTGATCTTGCATTTCGAGACAGAAGTTTCCTTTGTGAAACGACATTTTAGCGCATCGGCACCGATCGCAAAAATAAAATCGTCCGCAAAAAACAGAGATCGAGAAGGTAATGAAACGTTTTGATATGTTCTATTTAAGATATGGACCGCAAACACTTTAAAAAAACATCCTGATTTTACAAATTCCGATGGAAGCAGATGAAGAAAATTTCTGGAAAGTGAAAGTTTTAGTTTGAATAGAACTTGTAAAATATGAAAATAAAAATCTTCTATTACTGACACAGATATTTCGTTCATCGATACTAAAAGAGTTGTCGATCATTCTAACAAATACTGAATATTTTTTAATGGATAGTAAGTAGCTTAACTTGACATTCTGAATATGTTATATCAACCTTGCTAATGTGTCTCAATTTCTAACAAGAGGATTGCGAATTTTGATGCAAAATAAAAATTGTCTGTATCGATTACGACGGACAGGATTTAAACAAAAATGTATTTCTTCTCTTAATGAACACACCTTGGCCTTACTACTGTCGATATTTTGTATCAAAGATCTTTCAACAAAATATGAAAATATTAAATAAATCTTTCTATCAGTAATAAAATACTATAACTAGTGAACTAAATGTAACAGAGTTACAATATTAATTGTGTCTCAAGTTAAAATAAATGTCATATATCTACATGTGCTTCTTGAGATTTGTCGGACTCTATCTAAATAAATACATAAATAATGATGTTTTGAACAAATGGTTTTATCGTTCCAATGTTTACTCTCCTCTGTATTTTAAGCAAAACATAGAGGTTCGAATAGAATGGTTTTAAAAACTAGAGATGTTCGTTTCGATCCCTGAAAAAGAAACACGAAAAAGCTACAACATTTCTTTACACCCTGTACATGAAATAAATAACGACCCAATGTGGGTCAATGGTTGCAGCTAAATTCGATCAGATACTTCGAAGGCATCTTGTATGCATGTTCAACGGAGCAATGTACCTCGGACACCCGCCGCAACTGATCAATCTCCTGATGTAATTGAGAGATCTTCTCCGCGTTGGAAATCGATGCTTCCTGCAAGGAGGTCCTCCATTCACGTTCGAGTTGCAATTCCCTTTCAACCCCGTTCGCCTTCGCCTCCCTCTCTGCTGCCTCGGCACCCAAAATCCTCACCCTCTCCTCAGCTTCGGATCTCACGCTGGCCATTTCCTTGCACCTGATTAAGCCAAAACGCTGGTACTTAACCGTCAAACAAGAGCCCGCGGTCTCGCATCACGCGGAAAAATCGTTTCGTCAACACAACCCCAGCGACAAAACTACATAAGACATACATAAGCGATTCCCATTAATATTCGATGATTAATATTCAGAGGCACTCTTTACAAAAAAAGATAACTTTTTTTAGATGGAATCATACGACGTCACTTTTCTGCAGAAGTTACGGCAGTTAGCTTACTACGTGACGTAAGAAAATACATTTCGAAATAATTGCAATTGGTCAGAATTGCCGAGGAAATACTAAAAGTTGTTTTTTACAACTTTGGCGACTGTTGAAAATGCGTGAGAGAAGGAAAAGGAATGAGAGCGTTTCGTCCTGGGCCAGGTAGAGCACTCGTCAGTAAGACTATCAAGCGGGCCTTGTCTTAGATACAAGGATATCGTAGCGACAGCTTAGGACGGTATATACAGTATCGCCAGAAACGCCCAAAACTGGGTGGATTTTCCTCTCCTCTTTTTCCCCTTCCACTATCCCATTCCACTGCCATGAGCACACTCCAGCGTCCCCCACTAAGACCGTAGATTGGTCACGTGACGTTCCGCGCTACGCGTTATATATTACTCTGGTCATCAGAGTGGTGGTAAACTGTATTCCTCTCGATTTAACCGATCTGACGACACTGGATATATATGTATAGGAATCGGCGTCGGATCAGATACTAGCGGGAAAGGCGTTGTCTTGTCCGTCTGTCCATCTGGTAACGAGCGTCGAAGGTAGCCGCCACACAACTTTTTGAAGTGGGCCTATATTGAAAATTTAAAAAATATGTTCTTTGGATTTCTGTGAATCATACATATTCCGTTAAAGGCCGAAATTCGCGAAAAATTGCAATTTTTAACTTAAACGTTTGTAGCTCATTGCTACGTTGATCGATTTTTATGAAATTTTGAACTGAAAAACGTATCTTTTATACTTTCAATATAGACACGCATGAAAAATTTGTAAAGTACAATTTTTAATATTTTCTCTGCAATTCCGACCAATTGAAAATTTTTGAATATTTCTTTTTCATGTCACACAGTAAACTAACTGTTCTAACTTCTGAAAAAATATTGAAGTCGTATGGACCAACCTTAAAAAAATTATCGTCTTTTTAAGACTGTCCGAATATTTATGTGAGTTACTGTACATTGAATAGGGAATGAATTTAATGGCATCGAGGATTTGAAAACGTGTGTGCGATCTATGAAGCAAAAGACAATGAAAAATTTATACAAGTCTCTCCCGAAAAGAATACCTGAGGTCGTACAATTGGCACTACACATTATTAATACGAGGTGAAATAAAATTTCTGATTTGATTCTTTCTAAAAACTGTCACATGTCTTAACCTTTTCATTGCATTTACAAGAACGTATTTTCTCTTATTCTTAAAGTTCCTTGAACCGTAGATTTACACCGCATGATGAGAACAATAACATTAACAATGAAGATTCTTCCTGTTACACATTTCTAATTCATTTCCTTATATGTCATAGTTTTGTCGCGGGGTGTAAACTTCTGCGGATCGCTCTCTCATGAATGATGAACACAGACTATGGTGAGTTCGTTAATGATTCGTGGATGAGAAATGAATTCAAGAATGATGAATGCTCCAATAATACGGTTGAAATGCAATTTTCCGCAGGTTAGCCCATTTCAACTGTTTGGCACAGTTCAACGAAGAATGTTTCAAACGAACGTGCATCCGGTTTCGTATGAAGAATTTACAAATCTAAAGAATTTTTGATAAATATTGTTTCATATATTTTAAACGACACTATTAATTTTTTTGTTTGTTGTATACGTATACAGTAAACCAGAACGAATCGAAAATAAAAATTGTTTGCATCAATTCCAAAAAATAGAAACCAAATAGGAAGTTACTCACTTCTTTAATAACTTTGATAGTCCGACAATAATATATCGACATTTTCAAATTCTTATAATCTTCCTAAAATTTTAAATTCATTGACAATAGTAAATTCTTTTTAATCCTTCTGGAATTTTAAATTTCACTTACTCAATTGTGTTATAATTATTATTCTTATTAATCAGCTGATAGTATAATGTTCTTTAGTACGGCTTCGTTGACTATATAATATTCATGTTTAAAATACGAATTCATCAGATGTGCATAAATATGCAAAGCCACTCTTTTGGTTAAAGCTACATGTTCAGATTTATTGGAAAAAGTTGTAACTCTGCATTGCAAGTATGCGAATAAAAAAATTAAAAACGAATCACATAAAGAACAAGATGAAGAAAACATATGATGCGATTTAGAAAATTCAAAATGATTTCTGTTTGTTATGAAAAATACGATATATTACAGAACTCTTTTGACATGTATAAATTCTCCACGTAACATCAGTGTACTTTTGCTTGAAACATATTGTTTTGTTAAACTATATGGTGACCGATTCGCGAACTATCCTGTACATTCACAGCAACTGTACGAAATGGAACGAATTTTGCTGAATTCTGTCAAACGAATTGTTTCTCTATTAACTATATGTAACAATTCAACCTAACCGCGGCACGATTATTCTCTCAATATTCCTTATTATAGAACATCAAATTTTAAATATATGCAAATTACAAAATCGCGAACACCGAAATGTACTTAAGGCACTATCTTGCGATCATTCGACGAGTTGATTAATTTTCAATGATTTATGTATATCTATAAGAATAAATATTCCTTAGAGGCTCGTAACGAATATTAATGTCGCCGAAAGAAACTATATCGCAATAAATAAACAGTTCACGCCTAGCCCCGACGCTGCCTGGGAATTCCTTGGACTGATTCAATAACCGGGACAGCCATCCATTTAAACAAATTCGCCGCAGTGCTCCGGCGCAATTTTTCTGCTTGAGTTCGCAGAAATATTAAGCCTCACAATGCAAGGAAGTTACGAGAACGAAGATCAGTAACTCGGCCCGAAGTCTCGTCGGAAGTCTTTTCCCCATGATTATTCATGACCGAATATCATTATCCAGCCGAAGAAACGGCCGGAATGTTTTTATAATGGCTCTACGCGCTGATCCTCTGGCAAATTCGGTGAGATCCCCGATCTCGTCGCTCGTTTATTTTTCCTTGAACTCATAATCCGACGATTAACGCAGCAAAAGTCCGACTTACCTTGTGCATTATCATAACCTCGATATTTCGTGAGAAACGATGACAAAAGAAAATTTAATTAGGGCGATTTTCATACTAAAGTTCCCGCGAAATTAAAACGGTGAATCCAAAGGTAGTTCATCAATCACATGCAATTATTCGTTTTAAAGGGGAACGAAACATCCGTATTTGTCCTAAGGTGCGTGCAGACTGTAGTCGAGAGCCGATCTGAACCGCATAAAGCCACTTTCTATTGTTTTTATATGAAAGTTAGACGTGCGAGCATCATAATTTTTATTTCTATCGCCAATGATCTTCTTTATTCAACTTATAAAACTATTTCCTTTGAATGTGATCTTCTACGATATTAAAATTTCATATTATACAGGGTATGAATTTTAACTCGAACACCTAAATTATTTCCGCTACTATTAAAAGCATCATCAAAAATATCAGATGGTAATAAAAAATAATCCTTTGAAGGTCATTTTAACGGTTTTCTCAAGGTCACCGTATTTTTTTGCATATTAACATGTATTTTTCATAATGCAATGTGGCAGTCGGCGGCAAGATGAGTTTAACGATCTACACACCATGACCTTGAAGTGACCTTGAAGGCGAAAAAATCGATTTCAATTTGTAAAATACAAAAGTAATAAAACGAAAAGGGTAATATCACCTTATTTTATTAGTTGCTCAAAACCAAACGTTGTTTTTCATGTTTATGTTAAACAAATCAATATAGGTTATGTACACAAAAAAAATTAAATTGACTTTGAAATAAAGAAACTGTCGACTATTCAAACCCCTTTGTTTCTTTTGCGTCATCCTGTATAACGTAATGATTAATTTGTTGAATTTTCTCGTTTTTACCAAGATGTGAAGGTGGCATTGAGTTTTTGTATTATAATATGTCATATTAAAGTATGCATTTTGGAAGAGCATCAAGAGCGTCAAAAACTAGTAATTTATAAGGAGATATTATTTATTTAAACTTTGGTGGAAATAGAATGATAAAACTTTTTTGCATTTAATTATTGTTTCATGAAATGTTTGCTAGTGTATTTATGAAATTTACCAGGAAAAAGTACTCATGTGTCATCATGTGACAAGAGAACCGTCAAATAATTGTTAAACGTTGTGTACCACTGACAATAGCTCGGATCTCGCAAAATTATTTTATTTTCGCGATCGAAAACAAAATCTGTGCTGTAGCTTTCACATAAAAATTTGATTTACCACGCGATGTAGTTAAACGTAATTTCAGCTCTTTAGTTTTCAAAAAAAAATTCAAAACTTCCAAGAAATTGATGCATGATGAATGTCTGACTACATTCAGACTGCTTAGAAATATTAAAATGTTTCGGATGCTACAAAAATATAGATTGTTTTATTCAGGATGATCTATAGAACAGTTTCCTGTACAAAACATTCGTGCAGCTTTCACAGGTAAACCACAAAAATATATGAAGCTGAAAATCTTAGTTCAAAATAATTTTGTTCATAATTAAATTTCTTCATATTTACATTCGGTGCACGAAAATTTATAGTGATCGTTTATCGATTACCGGAACGCGGAGTACTTGTTGGACATTGCTATTGGCAGGTACATTCAATGGCCCTTCACAGTTCTATCGAGCAACGCTAATGCCAAATCAATGCGTAAAATGCATTGTAAAAATAAAGAGAGGATTATCGTAAATGGAATTATGGCTTTACGCAAGTTCAGCGGCCCAGGGAAGCGTGTAGGCACCGTCGCGACGCGTCGTCGGTCTCAAACGAAAATGATCTGTGGGTAGGGATGTGCGGTGTGCGGATATCTGAAATTACGGGCTCGGGCGGGCACGGCGGAAGTCGGGCGGGTTCGGACGGGTAATATGTATTTGCCTAAGTACACTCGGGTAGCGAGACTGTTTCGGGCGAGGTCGAGAAAAGTCGAGCGGACTCGGACTACTCCTTCGGATAAGGATGGCAATTGTTGGAGGAACTCCGAGTCCGCTCGACTTTTCCTGACCTCATCCGAAACAGTCGGGCTACCCGAGATGCACGTAAGTATGTGTCGGACGAACGCTCAAACCAATGTCGCTAGATAGGGGAAATTGAGGGGAATACAGTTACCTGCTCTCTGCCCCTAGCGGGTCAGTCACGACGCAGACGCAGACGCACCACGAATTGGGTGCGCGCGTCACGTCACGTGAGCGGTTTGCAGAGGAAGCGTGGGGATGCTCGACGCCGGGAAATGGGGAAATGGCATCGTAGAAGGGGTAAGGTGGAGTGGGAGTGAGACACTGGCTCAAATCTGCGCGACTTTCTCCGTCCCAACCCGTACTGTCGGATACCCGACACGCTGTGTGGCCCGTACATCCCCTATCTAAGGGTAATCAAATGGAAACTAGTTTCTGTCATAAATTTATTTCCGCTGCATTGGTACAAGCACACGTAGTGTATCGGTGGATTATAACGACCATTTCGTCGATGCTTATACATAATTATATTTATAAAGAGAGAATATAAATCATACTCGTATGGCACTGTATGTCTCGCGGTGTCCGTGAACGACGGCACCGTTCGAAAAACGCAGAGAAGCGACAAAAAACGGAACGATGGAGAACAACAGAAAAAAGATCGTTCATCGACAGCCCCTTGAAAAAATATGATATCAAAAACAACAGACGGGAGGGAGTCTTGTTGATAATACAATGGCGAGCATGATCGCAAGTCAGTTCCTTAAATACAACAACCGGACCGTCAATTTCCGTGACGATCGATTAAAACGCGCTGATGGTCGTAATGGACGTACAATTAACGCGAATGAAATACACGTCTCGCGCGCGCTCGTGCTCAGGAAAACAATCGAAATCGATCATTTCCTACGGTTCGCGTCCCGACAGCATCGATATACACGTTATCCGGCCAGGTGAAAGTCTACGAATTATTGCGGAAAACACGGACAACTCTATAACATTAATATTCATAATGTAGACGTAATTGTAAGTAGCCGTTCGAGTGAAGGTTTGCCAACATCTCCGTTAACAGACAGACAAAGTCGTTCTGTTCCAAATGCACGTATCCGCTATGTATTATACTACGCTAAAGTTCCGATCGCGTTCGCGGGACGCGTCTCATTAAGTAAAAAATAAATCACCCCTAGCTACGATCGTCATTTCCGGCTTCGACGTACGACAACGGGGAATTCGTCGGGCGATACACGGGCTAATAGAAAATTTGTTTTCTTATCACAACGACTATGTTTGTACGTAAATGCTAGTACGTAACAACGCGAAGGGTTTTAGTGTATCATTTTTTTTTTCAATTTTTTAGTTGGTTTCTGTTTGCCCGGCTATATTCCTTGGAGCAGAAACAAAGAAATTAAAAGATTTTTTACTTTCCAATCAATAGTTTTGATGAGATGAATAGTAATCTTGCGAGAGAACTTCGTCACACCGGAAACTCGACTCTCGCGAAGAATTGGGAACTGTCAAATTGTATAATGATTTAAGAATAAAATTATGATTGTACCTCGTCGGTTCACTATCGGTATAGCTAAATTTTTTAATGGAAGTAGACATAACAATATGAAATTCACAACGTTTTTAGGGATTCGAATATTCGGAACAGGATACAAGCTTTCGGGGTACCGAAGTTCCTTTCACTTAGCGTAAGTGATGATTCTGAAACGATGATCAGACGTATGACTATAACAATGAGATCGTAGAATAATGAAACCAAGCGATAGAAACTGTACAGAATTGTCCAGGTGCAATTGTCCAATTGGTTAATGTAACAATCGCTTCGACTACCACCTAAGACCGATGAGTCAGTCGTGCTTATGAAATAACTAAGACTAATGAAAGACAAATAAACATACTTTTCATCCATTTTTTGGATGCTCTCAGTCATCGATAGCGTCTTAGCCTCCAATTTAGTGATCAGTTCTGTCTTATGCTTAAGCGAGCCTTCGCACTCCTGAAATAAATTCTGTTTCAGTGAAAAACGAAATGAATCGTTTTGTGTACACGAGACTAGACGTGACCTGAAATGCGTACAATACGTAGAAATATCATATACAGAGAACTCGCGGCTAAACGCCAGCCGGTGTGACAGCAGTTAGTATTTGTTTGGTGTTCAGTGTAAAAGTGGCCCACGAAAAAGGAATTGGAACGGCGTAAGAAACTGTGCTATATAGATAAAATTAGTCGAAAAGCATGCAAAGTGAATTCATTTGTTCGAACTCTAGGAAGAATGTTTGATCATCCGACAACAAGCGTCATTCTTTCTTGCATTTCACCATGATCGGACTGCGAATACACAACTACAGCGTAGACAGCGAGCCCTGGGTCTATTTTGACCCAGAATATCAAAATCGTCGTATAATTACTTAGTTTCTGGCGATTAAATTAAATGATCAGCTGTTACATTAGAAATAATAAAAAAAGACTAACATGTCCAGTGATGCCAGAAACAACCAAAACTGGTTGTTTTTTTCCTCTCCTCCTTTTCCCCTTCCACTATCGCATTCCACTACCTGAACACACTCCAACGTCCCAAGACCGTAGACTGGTCACGTGACGTGCCGCGCAGCGTGTCACATATTACTCTGGTCATCCGAGAGGTGGTAAACAGTGTCGCCAGATCGGTTAAATCGAGGGGAATACAGTTTACCATCTCTCTGATGGCCAGAGTAATATTCCTTAGTGGGGGACGTCGGAGTGTGCTTATGGTAGTGGAATGGGATAGTGGAAGGGGAAAAGGAGGAGAGGGAAATCCACCCAGTTTTGGGTGAATCTGGCAACACTGGTGGTAAACTGTATTCCCCTCGATTTAACCGATCTGGCATCACTGAACGTGTCTACGAGACGCACCATCAAAAATATATTTCTAAAAATTTATAAATAAAGCAGTGAATAGCCCTACACATTGTCAATTATATAATTGTAAAAATGGTCCACAGTCCGATGGTTAATTTATTTTAGTAAACCCACCTAACAGAAACTGTGAAAACCAATTTTATTTTCACCCTAGTTTTCAGAAATCAATGTCTGAAAACGAATCAGCATAATTATTCGCAGTCCAGCCATGAAGCTACAAATAATTCCAGTATGTATAACTGGGCGTATCTACATATTCAGGTAAAATGGCACTATTCAACAGTGAACCATGCAACAGAGAATGATCGTTGCTGGAATGACGCGATAATTAATATCTTCGTTGAAAAAACGAAATGAACCAAACTAATAGCTCAAGAGAATCTACGCGAGCTACCGAACATAATCGATACTGAACGAAAAGTGAAATACCTGGTAATTGTACTTCATAAATGAGCGTAATTGAGTTAAAACTTCTATTGACGTTATTGTCTTCGATAGTTCGATATATAATAGCAATTTTCAACAGCGCAATTATGCGGTAACAGAGCACAGCTAATTTTATATATATAGAGTGTCGCAATCAAAACGCACTTTGATAGAGACTTTGTTAGAAAGCGTACTGATGCATGAATCGTTCATATAATTTACCGTCATATACTTCGATTGATATTCCGTCAATTTTCTACGCGTTCTTCTTGGATATAGGAAGTTCCGTAAGAGATTTCTAATTATAATTGATAATTTGATATAGTGGTTTCGTGTCGTATATACGATGCTTCTGAAATGTCCAATAACGTTTTAGACGTTAATTATTACGTCGCGGCCGCGATCTTTAGGCCCTTTGCATCACGGGTCCTCCAGAAGTGTTCGAACGTAACGGAGAAATAGTCCATGATACAACGAAGGGTTAAAATGCTCGAGTGTTCGGTAGAGTATTGGAAAATATAAAATTATATTTTATAAATGACGCATAGATATCGTCGTTCGTGCCCGCTGAGGACGCGATTGAGCGTTTCAGAAGCAGGTTCGGTGTATAAAAAAACAGTTACGTCTCGTACAGCCTTAAGACAGGATTGTTTAAACGAAGTTCCAATGGTGTACAATATATAAAAACCATTTCTCGAAAGGCAAAACACTGTTTTTATACATTTGACGGTTCCTGAGCCGATGGCACGGTCTTAGGAACCTCGCCGTTGCATGTAGTTTGTTCCGGGCTCTTATCGGACTTGGTCGACGCATGATCGCTAGCGTCTTCACTATCAGCTTTCTGGGGTTCACTATTGTTGGGAGAATCTTGCCGATTGCTAGGGGTTTGTTGATCATTATTGGATGATTGGTGATTGTTAGTGGATTGACTGGCGGGCTTCTGCTGGCTATTAATGAGCTGTTGCTGATTGTTAGGAGGCGATTGCTGATTGGCCGTGGGAACATTATCTGCCGGCGGGTAGCCTCGTGGCGATGTGGGACTGGTTTTGTTAAGAATCGATTTAGAGACACTACTTGGCGTGGTAGGGCTACGAACATTGTCCCGATTGTACTTCTCGAGGTTATGCAGGAGCTTGCCGATCTGATTGGTCTTCGCGTGCAGCCGGCTCACCATTTCGCCTTTCTGCGTTAATTCGTGCTCACATTCCTATAACGGAAATACGTCCAGAAACAAGGAAATCGAGATGCTAGCTGGACCCCCTAGTGCCAGAGAAGACCACTAAGGAGTTGAACAATGCTAAAAGGAGGAATGCTAAAAAATCTGTAAAGCTGGTCATGTTAGAAACGGGCTTGTGTCGTAGAAGCGGAATGGTTCCTTCGAAGTGCAATGATTCGGGAATAGATGAGTCATGCAAAGATTGTAATCGCAACGAGGGTACAGCTTGTGTCGGCGATCGATCGTTCGTGTGAAAATCTGTTTCCGAATTGTACTCCGTTACGAGAGAAACTTCGACAGCGATCTCTTTGTAACGAGAAGAATTTTGCCAGCACTCTAAGCACACCGCGTTACGATTAACGTACGACAAAGGAGTATGAGACGTCACCTGCAACTTCTTGTACATCTCCAAGTTTATCAGTTTGATCTCATCGAGCTGACGCCGCAGCGATATAATCGTGTCTTGTTTCCCGTGAATGTCTTTCTCCAACAATTTCATTGCCACTTCCATTTCCGATTTCATACTGATCTGTTTCGGAGAAAATTCGTTCATCAGACTACACTTTAGCAACAGCGGGAACTGTTTACGGCGCTTCGAGTGTTCTAATTGCAATCGGGGAGTCTGTTCAATAGCATTCTTATGCAAAAAGATTGTAGAGAGTCGTTGACAATGTTTGGAAGTTATGTATGAAATAATATTATATGAAATTATAAAAGCTTTTATGTATGTACATTAAAACCTCTCTTGTTGAACGAAACGAGGACGAAAATACGTGCAAAAATCGAGGTTGTGCAACGAAAAAAGAAACCAATCGTAATGATCCATAGGGTCGATGACCTTTTGTTTTTACGTAGACCCCAAGCCCCACCACAAGTTGCAAAACCTTGATTACCACGAGGTGGTAGTCGCTAGTATGCAATGATTGAGGATTCCGTGGAATAAACGAGGTTTTAACTAGCAAGGTTCTACTTTAATTCTAAATACCATGAATCGAATTTTAAAAAGTAATGTCGATTTTGACAAATTTTCCAAATAATATCTCGAAAACGATAAAAGATATGCTGCGAGGTCATGTATGAACAGATTTCTCGTTAAATTTTAACTTCTCAAGAGCCAAAACATCTGCAAAAACATGTACGCGTAAAATAATGAAAATACAGAGTAGATGACAGTAGGAGTGTTCGAGTACCCGTAATTTACGAGCTGAGCTAAACTAGATTCGATTGCTCGAGCCGAGTCGAGTGTTTGAATTTTCCGAGCTACTTGAAATCGACAAACTGCTTGAACTCGAAAAAATCAACCGGCTCGAATATTCGAGCTCTCGTAAAACTTCGATTTACTCGAAAATTAATTTTGAGCTTGAAATTTTTCGAATTACTCGAATATATTCGAACAAATCTTTAACTTTCGAGTAACTCGTAAAAATTCGAATTGCTCGAGTTACTCGATTATTCATTTATTTAGTATCAAATACTATTCTAACTATACAGAAGAAAAATATGACGCTAAATTAATGCTTCTGTTTCATTTTCTTGTTTTCACGAAGAAAAGATATTCGAATTTTTACGAGTAACTCGAAAGTTAAAGATCTGTTCGAATATATTCGAGTAATTCGGAAAATTTCGAGCTGAAAATTCATTTTCGAGTAAATCGGAGTTTCACGAGGGCTCGAATATCCGAGCCGGTTGATTTTTTCAAGTAGCTCACATTCTTTTCAAGCAGTTCGTCGATTTCAAGTAGCTCAGTAAATTCAAACGCTTGACTCCGATCGACAGACCGATCATTACTCGACTCGAAATTCGAATACTCGAATAAATCGAGTACTCGCACAGATGACGGAACAAAGAACCGACTCTCTAGCAAGACAAAATTGTAAAAATTGTCAAAAGTTGAAAATTTGTCCTAGAAATCTAATTCTCAAGATGTACCAAATCTAGGTATTGCGACAAAAATTGTATCAATACACTTGTTAGAATTAGAAATCGATTTGTTTGACTAAGTTTGAAATTCGTATCACTTTTCCGTAATGAATTAACTCTGTCTATGTACTGGCAGCGATTTATCCGACTACGTTTGTATTATTTCACGTGATAATTTCAATAGCGATATTATGAATTAATTTGAGGGACTATAGAGCACGCGCAAACCAGTGTAGCGCTTAAACAATTCTCCACCTGTAATTCTAACTCTTTCTCCACGTCCTGTCGCATTTTCTTTTCCGCCTCCACTCTACTTCTCAGTTCCTCAATCTCCGCTGTCGTTTCAGTAATTTTAATCGGCGGTTTTCCGTTCTGCAAGGAAAAAGATTTTGCGAAAAAGCCGATCAAGTGGGAGAGACCGTGGGGCTCTGAAACGGAATTCATACCTCGTTCGTGTCTTTCACCTCGATTCCCAGTTCTTTCTTTAATTGCCTGTTCTCTTCGTGGAGCGACAGTATATTATTCTTAGCGATCGACAGATCCTCCTTCATTAGAGCGTTCGTGGTCGTCAGTGATTCCACTTTGGCTTGCAGATTCGTCACAGTCGCGCTGAAATCGACGTTAAAATACAATATCCCTAACAGCCGATCGGTTCTCATAGAATCATGAATGGAAAAAAATGATTTACTTCAGATGTCGGTTCAACTCCTCGATATAATTTTTCTGGTCGAGAACGGTCGTCATATTGTCGTTCTCGACTTCGTCGTCCGGAGACTCGCCGGGTATGTGATTGCTGTTGCGCAGGTACAGCGAAAAGTCGATTACACCTTGCTGACAATCAAGATCTTCTTCCTGTCGCAACAGTCGCAAAACAGTACTTAGATAGTCCTCACTGAGACGATTGCCGTCTTCGAGCAAAACGGAAACGATCTGACTAACCTTCACGCAGAAATTGCAGTCGATCACGTTCATACCAACCAGCAAACCCATTATAACGATCGCCTCCTCGCTCATCATCAAAGCGTCTGGCTCGAAATATTCGGACAATATATCCTCCTTGTGATCGATCAGAACTTTCAAATAATCGGCCAGCTTTTTTTGCATCAACGCCATACGCAACCACGCTCGCGCCCTACCCATTGCGGTCCTGAAAATGGCAACGGAATCATACGTGTACTGTGCGTGCCTCAGAAGAAGTCCCATGAAAGGAATGACGGGCTGATTGGTCAGAGTGGAAGGGGCACGACCACGTTTCACACGCATTTTCGACTCTAGCGGACTATTTGCTAAAGCGGTCGCGCATACTACGTGCCGTGTGACGTCAATGACTTAACGTTATGGCTACGGGAGCGTCAACGGATGAGCGAAGCGAGCGAGGGAACCCCTTTGCCCCCTGCTGTCCTGGAAAAATTCTTATGAGGCATGGGCGGTACCGTGGTGAGACGAGAAGATGACCCGCGTGACGGCACAGGGGCAAAGGGGTCTACTGTTTCGACAGTCTATCTCCACTTCTGGGGCTCCCGCACTTCCAAAGTTTAGGCTCTGAAGACACACGCTGCATAGTAAATATACGTGTGAGACTAACAAGGAAAAGACGCGGTCATGGGGTCTCAGATTTTCTCGAAACTTTACATATTGGTAGATTTCGTTCTCCTGTTTATGAAAATGTAGCATTTTAGACGTCGATACTCAACAACTTTTGAGATACATTAAGATTGACGAAGTTAGTGTTTCTTTTATATTATGTTCCTTTTCAATAAAGTTTTTATATTTTGTTTCCTATAGATATTATGAGTAAATTTTTCATATACAAAATACAATTAATTAAAATAGATAAACTGAACAGAAAAAAAAGAAAAAAAGGGATTTGAACACTGGCCTTCCCGGTAATGGAAGTACGTTACAATCTAGTACGTTACTATCACGCCGTTTGGCACTTAACAAAAACTTCAACCAAAACGGCTTAACGGTTATAATGAAATTTAAATTGTAAATATCTCAAAAATTATTGAGTACCGACGCCTATAATGCTATATTTTCATAAACAAGAGAACGAAATCTACCAGTATACAAAGTTTCGACAAAATCTAAGACCCGATGACCGTGTCTTCTCCTTGTAAGTGCGCCTCTTCCATTCCGTCAGATACGCATTCCTTCCAGGGCTCATCTTCTCATCTCACAACGGTACTGTCTGCTACGAGAAAGAAATCACAACTGACACTTCGACTAATAGCAAATTGATGTGTGCCTAACGACCTATCTGACGATCCAGCGTCCCTTCCAAGTGACTTCTCTCCAGCTGTGAAAACTACAGTGGCCGACGAAAATATTCGAATAACCTTTAAATCTCAATGACATTTTTAAAATTAGACCAAACGACTTAATTTTTTTTTTTTAGAGAAATTTGAAGCATTGATTTACTAAATGACGTGCAAAAAAGATTTTTAAAAAATTACAACCGGTAGGAATTACGCGAAAAAACGTGTAGTAAATCAATGCTACTACTTGCTAAAAAAGATCAGGTTGTTTGGTCCAATTTTAAAATGATTAATCTGATTTGAAGGGCGTTCGAACATTTTCGTGAGTCACTGTATATGCTCCGTCCGAAATGAAACAGAGGCCCCGATTAATCAATTTCGATTTCAATCCCATACGCTCTTCAAACATACATATAGTGATGTTAAAAGTAAAATAATGTCAACACCTAATGATTTTTTTGTGCAACTTTTACCATTATACTTGTGACATTTTACTGTTTGGAAAGACGTAAAACATGACACAATTTAGATCATATACAGGGTGAGTCACCTAACGTTTGCACCTCAAATATTTTTGTTGTTTCTAAAGATACGTAAAATATGGTAAGGACAAGTTGAATGGTACAATGGGGCTGACAAGATGTCAAAAAAAATGTCACCTTGACTTTTTTAAATGGAACCACCCTTTTTTAAACACCTACAATGATAGTCCCTTTCATTACGAATTCAGTGACTATAATTACTCAAGGTCATTCAAGGTCGCGGACAGAAATAACGTATAAGATTTAACATCGATACATGCCTGTGAACGGGCTTTGAAGGAATGTTGAACTCTGTCCGTGACCTTGAATGACCTTGAGTAATTACAGTCACTGAATTCGTAATGAAGATTAAATCTTTACTGATTTGTGCAATAAATCGTGTTAGAGATAGATCGCTTTAGATTTAACTGCTTGGATTCAAATATATTAGTTTCAGATATCATCTGTTTGGATAGTCGAGTTTCTACTGTATCGTGGATTAAACAAATAAATATACTCCGAATTATGTCATATTTTATCTCATTGAAATCAGGAAAATATGACAAATACAAATTGAAAAAATCGGGCAACAAATGGGTGAATTTTCACCCTAAAGAACGTATGAGGATCAATAAATAGTCATATGATGTTAGTACACAGTATCCTAATGCTTAGGCTCTTTTCATTGGCTTTTTAGGTTAAATCTTTATGCATCTATGATATGAAAATTTATGAAATCCAAGGATACAATGCAATCCTGCATGTCAAGAAAGAATTAAAGATATTTTTAATCCATAGTTATCACAAGGGCTTTTTAAACAGAAAAATTTGTCTCTTGTGCTGACGTGCATAAAATAATTCAACGGAATATGATGTCGCATTAAGCTCTTCAGTCGATTAATGAAATATGTCAAATATTATACATAGTTACCCGATAACTTGATACAGGTAATTAAAATTATGCACCTACGAGATATAGTGTCAATGGAATTGATTGAAGTGACCGAATTTCTATTGTAATTAAATTAAGTAATTGAAAAGTTTAGTATTTTATAAAACTCTAGAACAATAAAATATATTTATATATCGGTAGAGAACAACATGAAATTCTACGTTTTCTAGGATTTACTTTTCATACAGGATGTTCCATTGAGTATAACTACTTAAAATCCGCCATTTTTCCGATAATCAATAAGACGTGTCACAGATGACGTCAAGACAAACTCAAAAACGTATCAAACGCGACATTTAAACGATCTTAAGTATGACAACGTTAATTCGATATTGTTACAAACAGATTCCCACATTTGCAAGCTCGTTTACCACGGAACTTCTTTTAACGCCCACTAGTAATAATAGAATGATGTAATAAAAGTTCAAAGTTCAGATCATTATGTACAGGATTGTAGTGACCAATTAAACTGGTTACCAAATCTTTTCCATTAGAAATCACCACGAAATTGTATCACATTTTGAGATTATTCGTGATATCAATCGTAACTTAAAATTTAAAACATTATTTCTATAAATAGTACATTTTAAATAAATCATCAAAATGAAAACTTTCAAACACAATTTCTGAGACACAGTGTAAATTCTTGTTAAAGTTCATGACGAGAAAGTTCATAAATTGTTAAAAATTGTATGTACTTGCTGCGTGTAGAACGATATGATCAGTTTAAAAGTGCTTACTAGGCTGCGGAAGTTTATGCAAATGTACATTTTTGTACGAATACATTAAATAATTGTGATTCAATTATTGTATCATTACTGTGAAAAATGTCTTGCTCATTTTGCATATATCTTGAATTTTCTGCACATTTCTCGCATAATCTCTATATGCTGCATACTTCTGGTATAGTCTATATCTGTGGTTGCAAGAAAAAACGCCGCATGTCACAATTTCAAAAAATTTGAGTTTATGCATTAATTGAGCTTTATAGTATAGGATTTATATATATATCAGAAAAAATATCATGAAAACAAATTCGAAAGGCTCAAGAAAATAATGCAATTTAACCGATGTCCTATATCAAAGCAATAGTGATCAAAACTTTAAACGGCAATATCTCAAAAGTGAAAGTATGTGACATGCGGCGTTCTTCCTGACAACCACAGATATATCCGGCATATTCCTAAACAAATATGCTTCCAAGTCTCATCAGAGTAAACTACAAGAACTGCTGTAAACTATATGAGTACTAACTGTAAGCAATTTTACAATTTTATAAAATTTTACAATTCCAAATTAATTTTTTATTTTATATTCTGTTCGTATTACACTTTACATATAATGGAGATTTTATTATTATTATTTGCCAATGGTGCAAATTCTTGCTAAACTGCGTGTTCTCTGTATTTGCCGTGCACATACCTTTGTACATACTTTGCATATTCGTTGCATATTATACCTGAATAAACTTCCACAGTCCAGCGATAGCATGAAAGATACAGTGTTAAATTTTAAAGTCAAGAATAAAATTATAAGTATACCTAACAGTAGGTAGATCACGAATACTAGACGTAATGTCCTGCGCTTCTGGACAATATTTCTCAACAAGTTGAAGTATGTCCCAGAGCTCCTTCTTGGGTCCGAGGAGACCCTGAAATCGAAGGCGATTAATGCCATTTTCCTCATCTGAGAAGCCGGGGTCTGGATATTTTGAAGGCATGATTTACCTTCTTTGGTCGCAAACCGTGTCTGAGCACGTGCTCGAGAACGATGAAGAAGTGTTGCAAGGGCATGTGATCAGAATCAAGCATTCGACTGTATTTCAAAGACGTTTCGATCAGCTCCTTGACGATCAGCTTCGAGATATTAACGAGATTACTCCTCTCGATGATCACTGGATCCCGTGCTGCAAAAACAATAGGTTCTTGTTCCAGTTGGAAGACCATGCAATAAACTTCTCCCTACGCGTTAAACCGTTGTTGACTTTTATCCTGATTATTAATAATCCATTTCTTCTTCGGTTACGCTTTTGCAAGTTGGCCGTTCGGAATTATGAGGATGATCACATGAAATGCGTATATCGATGAAGCGCAATGCAAAATTATCGAAACAAAAGTGCCAACACAGGAGGAAAGATGGTTTCACGCTTGAATAGAAAAGATAGAATCGATTGGTCAGTTGCAAAAAAAGAAGTGTATCAAAGATGCATTGATCTGAAGATTTTCCAACAAACAGAATAGAACAGAGTATCAGCTAGTCGAGACTTGGGAGCAAGTTAGTTTCAAACGAAACCCGATTACAAGCGTTAATTAATTTAAGAACTATGTTCAAATCGTTCTACAATTTAGTGTCGGTTACATAATACAGATATACAAATATAAATGAATTAACATGAGCGTCATTCTCAAACAGTAATTTCAGAAAGTCCTCTTTCTGAAACACTTTTATGGCATAACGTCCTAGAACAGCGTTTCTCAACCTGCGAGGTGATTAATTTGTTAAAGCTTTCAAAAACGTGCTAACAGAATATTCTTACAAGTTCGAGAATTGAAATAAAAATTAACAATTACTTGAGAATGAAGAACACCAACAAAACTATTAAAAATTAAATATTCTCATAGTCTTTCGTCCACAATTGGAGAAAGAGTGTTCAGTACAGTGACTCAAATTATTTGTATACTTTTAAAACAGTATGTTTTACTTATAATCGTTAATGTTACATTTTTAAATAATAAAACATAACATTGAAGTATTTGGTATAAATTCATCCGATTCGTTCTTACTTAGCAAAAATGTACAGAATGTTACTTTGATATACCGTGACTGCAGTCTACGAGATACTCGAAAACTTGGTATTATAAACAATTGAGCCACGGTACCGTTGCAAACAAATGCGTTGAATCGTGCAACGAAAAGGTTAAGAAACGCTAGTCCTAGGGAACCACCAAGCAATTTACCACGAACATAAATCGCATCCATTATTCTCGACTATCGACAGAAAGAAAAGGAAGCTCGATGCATCAGGCCAGTTTGTTAATCAAGAGCAAGTTTCGGCGATCAGACCGCGAGCAGATGTAGTCAGCGTGGCGTGTCGCCCGTGTCCCAAGTGTGAAAGAGAGAAAGAAGTCGAGGAAGGTCAAAGTGAAGCGAACAGTGCAAGAACATCGAGTACAGACACAAGCTGGAGACGTGCTGCAATGGTGGCGGACTTGGCAGCATTATATCGCGAAGCTCTCGCTGATCGGGAAGCTGTTGCTGTTGGCGATGATGATGGTGATGATGATTAATACCACTGAGAGCGAGCGGGGGCGACGGTGACCGCTGCAGGGAGTCCTGCAACGAGAACTCGACATCCTGAAGTTCTTTCAGGCAGAGCCACTCGCCGTCTACCGACACCCGGAAGTTGCACAGGTATATAGTGTCCTGTGCGCCAGCCATATCTTCCTCGAGCATGATCCCACCGTGATGGACACCACCGTGGTCGACCGGTGGCCTGATTTTCAGACCGTTTTGAGATTCTTGCCGCATAGAAGACGTAGATTGCAACCACAATCCCTTCGTATACCCTTCTATCTCTTCTTCTTTCGAACCAACGAACTATTTCTTTGGCTACCGATCACTCCGTTAAGCTGACTATCATATATTCTAATCACACCACAGCGAATAGATGATCTCCTTAATCCCTCTGAAGGGAGATTTTGTTCAAAAGAGCGCGTATCCTCTCTGCTTTTCTTAACTGAATGGACTTTGCCTGTTTTTGTCCGACCACAATAACTATTCCTTCTATTTTTAACGAGGTCGATCAGCTGATGACACGGAGATCACGTCGATAACTCGGTTGTCGTGACTCCTCGTTTTATCTGTCACCCACCGTGGATCCGTTCCAAGCACTTATTGTGATTCTTTCTCGAGCGATCGGTATCGTTGTGTACTATCGCATGACGAGGACGTTGGCGGATCACAGGGGTGTTAATCCGTGTGCGTTGCAATTGAAATATAGACACTGCGGTAGAAGCGACGTAAAAGAAACGTTTGCTGAAGCGGAAAAAAAAACGATTTCCGTTCGAACGATACTACATTGTAGCCCGATGTGCTGCCGAACCAGTCTTCATGGGAGAAACATTACAGAAATCGACACACTGGCGGAGAAACTCGCGTGTTCCGTGCGTCGTCGTTCGTCCACGAAAAATATCACGTCGAAAATGGCGAGTTCGCCGGCGAAAAGTAATATTGATTCTCCCGCCGACCTTACCTCCACCTACGATAATCAATATTCCCGCTCTAGGCGGTGACTGGAGCGTGCTGCCATCTTCCAATGATCTAACAAAGTCGGTAATGTAGGGCACCGTAGATCGTGTGCTCATGTAAACGTAGATCAATAAACCGTCGTCATATATTTTATATTTTGATTGGCTAAAATATTCAAATTACCAACTATTTATACTTTAAAGTTTCACTACTATTTTTACTCAGCTTACAGTGACATCAATTCCACTATTTAAGTCAATTACTCCTTAAAGGCAAGAAACAGAAGTATACCTCAGCCTAACGAATCTAAGAAAAATGATTAAACTAATACGTAAACTAATCTCTTTACGCAGATATTGGGACATTCCAGAAATACTTCTGATCTAAAGATTAACCATAAGTTGAAAAAATGTATCTCTACGACTACTTGAATCGGTTTAAAAAATTATGTAGCTAAAAATCACTGAACTTCAGTTTACTTTAATCAAAGAACGTATTATTCACCGATCTACGCAGCTTGAAGCATTTAAATATTTCATAGTCCATGCTGATGGGGGCAGCAGCCTGTGAGGGTCGCTTCTCAGAAGAACGGATAACCTTAAATTCCGAAAATCTTTCGGAATTGCTAAGATGCAGATTCGACAACGCAATGCTTCGGATATGGCAGGATTGGCTTTTGTTGTTTGACGCGAACCAATCGTGCGGTAATCTTCCATGAGGAACGTAAAGCTATGTCCACACTGAAACAACATCGAACGACTTTTCGTGCATTCTTGTTGCGTTCTTCTTTGTTCATTTGGTAAAAGCAATAATTTTATCAAGATACATGGAACATCAACTAAAAGTTGCTCGATGTTGCTTCAGTCTGGACATAGCATAAACAACCGGTTAAATGTCGCCGTAATACGCGTTAGACTTGCTATTGATGACACGGTTGCACACAGTGTTCGAACTCTTATGGTAGTCGGCAGAAAATGAATAATTTCTAAACTAATCCCTTTTCGACTTAAGACTTCTAATACTTTGAAAAGGTACTATACTACGAAAAAAAATGCAATTTTGTTAAAAAAAATTAGTGATAGTGATTTTTTATTAAATACAAAACTTTTTGACATTTTTTTAAATGTAATTTATTATCGTATAATTACTGACCAACTTTTGTTTGAAAAATTTATTTATCAGGTTATCGAAAATGTATGAAAAATCGACATGGAAGTATAAGAAAATGGATTTCTCCGATTTGGCCAGATGGGCGAACAAAATCAATTGCCACTTAAAGTTTAAGTGTGTCCAGTAGTAGTATATAAAAAACAGCGGTGCTGTTTGGTACATTTTTAAAACTTTTGAAAAAACATTTAGTGAGACTTGAATGGCCTTGTAATGCAAAATATGACTTGTAAAAATTAAATTAATCGAGAAAACATTAAAAATATAGCACATGTTTCAGGAAATGTATCGAGTTTTATATTCGATTTTACGCTTCAGTTTTAACAATAAATTCATATTGTTGAACTGTCCGCTCTCTTGTTGTAGAACTCTCCAACAACTCGCGATCGACTCGTCAACTGTCAGTTGGTTAATAGTTTCTTGACAACCCCCCTCTTCTATTATTTTGTATTAAGTCGCACTACGGCGACTTTACATTGATCACGCCGCCGTAACATTACATTTGGTAAAAATTGTGGGTAGTATTACAAAACTACATTATATTACTAATGTTTTATAACAACATTTTTTTTAGATTTCAGACTTCGAAAACTGGACATTTTAGCATTGCCTCGAACACTGTGCAGCATGTCAGCTAAGTAGGCGTTTCTCGATAAGTGAAAACAGCTATCGAGTTGTGCGCGCGTGCACGACGCACGGCCGGGCTGGTCTCAGCGCGTTTAAATTGCGCGCTAAAAACAGATCGAAAGCATGCACCTATCGCGCTATGTACTTACGTCTCGGCAACCACCAGACGTCCAGTTTTCTAGGCCTCGAGACGACCAGGTCCGGCCACTTGTCCTCCCTAATCGAGTAAGTCGACGGCGATCGCGAAACGGTTTTCTCATTTTCCTCGGACACTAGGCTACCCGACAACGATTTCTCGGACGGAGATATGGGGAAACCTTCGCTACTCTCCGCGGCCATGTTTACGTTTCACTATACGCTCGCGCTCGCACGCGCGCGCGCGCCTGCTCGCCTGACGGTGGTGCCTTGACTTACCATTGCGTTGCCTTTTCTTTTCTTCTGTCTGACTGTGTCGTTGCATTCACGACGGGTGATCGCGTGCGCCCGGCAGTACATATTGGTACATATGCTGCATGTTGACAATAATCGGTGCCAGAACTGGACAAAATAGTATTTTAAATAATTAGTAGTAAATAATCCTACTTATTTTAAAGTATGCGTACAACTTATTCTTATGAATATAAATTGTTCTCTAATGACAAGATGCATTTTATGTTTGTCATCACTGGACTGCAGATTTTATGCACTCATGACAAAACTGAGTAGATTAAATTAAAAACAGTGAAAATATTCGAAGGATTGAAAAATACTGTTGTATTATTTTTTATCTATTAAGATGATTTAGAAAAGAAATTAATGTATATGTAACTCCAATATTTAACAATGAATGCAGACAATTTTTATTTTGTATGAAAGTCCGCAGTCTAGTCATTAGTAATGCGGTTAATCCGAGCATGAAAACGACGCAAGAAAAAAAATTCAACTTTATCAGAAATAAGTTTTACCATCATTATCTAAAACTTTTAATGTCTTTTAGTAACTCGACGATAAAAACTCTTAAATTCTAGATCAAATAGAATGTCTTGAAAAAACCGCATCACTTATATAGGATGATTCAATAATTTAAGTAGGATTATAATATTTTATTCTATCCCAGATTATGAAAATAAAATATTTTATTTTGTGTTTCAGATTGTTGAAATTGAAATTTTTTATTTTATGACTTAGATTGCTGAATTAAAAATATTGATTTTTTATGGTTTAGATCGTCAAAATAAAATGATTATATTTTTAAAATTATATATCCTATTTAAAAAACCTTTTTAAGCCAAATAAAATCTAAAATATTAAATAGTATTTGAAATACTTATTTCGCTGAATACTACATTATACTACATATCCAGATGCACTATTTTACCTCTGTAACTCAAATCTAGCATAGGTAGTTGTTTGCAAATTGAAGTTTACCTATTTACGTCAGGCATTTTTAATACATAATAAATACCATAACCTTTGTCTTTCCATTCGACTAATGCGTTTATGGAATAAATAATTCATATTAAAAAATTGAATTTTACTTTCTTTAAGCCGTTATAATAGAAAAATGATTAACCTCTTAAAGCTACTGTAAGAGGTAGTCAATGAAAATTTGGAGTGATAAATCCGTGTCGAAGAAACTAGAATGAACAAGAAAGGGAGAAAAGGAAGGGAGTAGAGAAATGATTACTAGTAAAATAAAAAATACTAGTAAAAGTAGTGTATAATAGTGATTAATGCACGAATGAGCGAGGGTGTAAGATAATATGGCAATTATCGTAAACCGAATTTCTTTTTCAGAGCCACGAGGCTGAAAACTAAACTATCTTTCTATAAAACTTCTGTACGTCGAATTTTTGTTTGTGAAACCTTGTTAAACCCAATTCCTAATTTTGTAAAATATTCCGTATATTGTAAACATAAATGAAAATAAACTATTACGTGTTGTTAATTACATTCACTTTGCAATTACAATCACCCAATCCCAGTCAATCAATTAAAAAATTGATAGTACTATTTTTATTTTTATGAGATAAGCTGTGTATGTTAGCAGTCTTGCTCGTCACTGTATAAGAATTTAATAACTTGAAAATTATGGCTCCTCACCTGAAGTTCGAATATCCAAAGTTCAACTGTACATTAGTTCACGAGCTAAAATAACTGAAAATAAAAGCTCCTAAACATTTCTCGTTTGATAAACATTCTTTTATTTATTTATTTTCACTTTTAATGTTGAACAACTAACTTTTGGCTAGTGAAACCAATGTTTTCCCCACTGCGCTGCGTGCCAATCAAGATGATTATACTCTATTTAGAAATTGGCGCAGAACGTTACTAAAACTTCAAATGGCTACGCATGATTGGGATATACTTGACTATCGTCGGCTTTACATAACAAAACAAGCGTGGCGGTAGCGTTATGAGACCGCTAAGTTTCTTGCGAACACGATAATGATGCTCTCTTGAAGCCTATGATGTCGCGAGGCAATGAATAGAGCTTTACGTTTACTTAATTAATGTCACTGTCACAATTATGCCTGCAGATGGAAAGTTGCATGTTTCTCCATCCTTTAATTAATCCGTATTGTACCGTAACCGTTATTGGGATTTATAAAAAAACCGATTTTTGAAAAAACCGCTTAAACCTGTACTTGAATTTTTATGAAAAGAACAAGATACAATTAAGATTGTAGAATATTATTTTTACTTATTTTGAAATGTTTCAATTTGTATGATATCTCTATCTATGTATGTCAATTGTTAGAATTCTTCTTGCCTTACATTTTACACTAATTCCAGACCACACCACACACGCTATTTACATTTAATAAAAAAATCTGGTTAAATATACATGAAATGCAAAAAGTGGAATTTTTTCGAATCTCAACGCTAACACATTTTATTTAAATATACATACATACATTGAGTATGTAGTTATGTAGTCTGAAAAGAATTAATTAAATGCTCAAGGATATCGTGATTTATCGCGACCATATCAGCTAACGGCCTAAACACAAATTGTTCGCCTTTTGAAAGTGGAAGTCGAGTCACTACATACAAATGAGTTTTTTGTGAGATTGGAGTAATTTATAATTCGTATATTAGTCTTGATCACTTATACCTAATTCAACGTATAGCTAGGCACACAAAATAATTCGTTGGAACCTGCACTGCCGCTCTTCTGCTATATTTAAAGGAGAATTTAATTATACATATTTCCGCGTCTATTCCATTGGCGATTAAATTATAATTAATGCATATTTGATTGCTCGAAAAACCTCGTATGTTTTTACTAAACGTATACAAGTTGAGAATGATGGCACGTAGCTATGTAGCAAAGATAACAGTATAAGTATATCGTCTCCGACGAATTTTACATAATATTTTCGACGCACATTATCGGTTTTAGACTGGTCCATACTTTTTGAGATAATTTCTTCTAGACCGACCGAAAGAACATTAGCGTATTTAATCAATTTAATTAATTCTTTCAGTGACATATAAAAAAGACACAGAGTGTATTAAACAATAATCAAAGTAAAAAATTGTGTATTCTTAACAATGTCGGTAATTGATAGTTTTGATGTTTTTAACATATAAATGTCGTCGCGATCCTGTGTAATAGACAACTTGTCTATGATTTTATATACAAGCATTGAAAAATATGTATTACTAAATTTACAAAGTAAAGTAGAGAATAAGATATATAATTTATGTTAAATTTACATAATTATTACAATAATTATTATTATCAATGATTACATGACATATATTTAGAGAAAGCACACGTGAGTACACATGTTGGAATGAAACAACCGCAAAAGCATTTGATCGCATTATACGAATTAGCGAGGATCAATGCACAATGTACAATCTACTTAACACATTAAATTTTAATTATAGAGTTTCATGTTACAAATGCATTTAACACTTTCTTATTCTATGTAACTTTTTCTTTTTCTGAATATTACAGCAACAACAATTTTATACTACAAAATACGTTACAATAAATTCAATTTACCATATAATTAACTAACTACGAAAACTTAAAGTCTAACTACCCTTCAAACAGAAAACTTAATTAATGATCGAAATTTACAAATACGCCAGTTTAAAATCACGCGGCAATTTGTCTTTTTGTCCGGGGAGACGTAACCGCTAGAGCGGGCGCTGCAACGGGAAAATAATAGTTTATTTGATCAGTTTTACTAAAACACTTGATATACTTTTGCCTATATTCTTGAAGCAATACAAGAAACGTGTATGCGCAGAACTACCAACTTACTATTTTCTTTGAATGCTACTACCAGTTTCTCCCATTCCTTGTCCCCAAATACACAATTATTATAGTTTTCCATCCATTTGTTCCATGATGTAGATCTTCGGGACTTAATAACTCCGCAAAATTATTCATAGAATCTTTCATAGAAGCGCCTGGCGCATTTGCGACAAAAATCGAACGAATTTCAAATGCAAACAATTCGACCGACAAATACGACATTGCTGTATCGCAGGCATCATCAATTTGTGCGCGATAATAAGATGTCGTTTGTTTATTTCTTGCCGCGTTGGTCGGTCGGTTGGAAGACCACGATTTTGTCGTCGTAAAACATTTAATTAGGACAAGGCAATAGCCAGGATGGAGAGCGATTTTCTATGGTGGCAATCCACGTAACGCAATCAGGTGTTGAAAGTCTCGGGAAAGGGACCGGGGCCTGCGCAGAGATCGCAGCCACCCTTCCTGTGCCGAGTTACCCCCGGCAGCGCGGCCGAAACTCAAACTTCGTCGCATCGTTGAACCGGAACAGTCTCTCTTCTGATCACCACAAAGGGGCTGACATAACACCGTCGAAACGACGACACAACGTGCACATGGCGCGAAACACTTGACTCGAAAAACGCCGGTGCAACGCGAGTCCTCGTGACGATGCGACAAGTGGTGCCGCGACCGAATACCTGTACAAAGACGCCGGTTTCCACGATTTTCACGATTTCCCGGGTACGGACCACGTTTCTTGCGAATGCATACAACGCCAGGTGAAACTAGTCAGCGGGAAACAGCCGGAACAATGTACGGAATGCTGTTGGAGAGTGTGCAGCACTTTGTCCAGGTAATTCCACCGGTTTCCTGGATACTTGTTTCCATTTGGTCCTGTGCGGCCTTACCCCTAACCTCATTCATATGCACTCTAGTTTGTCTCGCGTAACATAGGAGACTTGTCCTGATCAGTGAGCATATTCCTATTAATACATTAGCTACCGGCGATTATACCATAATTTTTGAAAATCTATGCACCATGGCTGAACTTTTTTTAATAGATACTTGAAGAGCAACAGAAGCATTGATCATAAACCAACAAGTCACATAACTTAATCTAATAATTTTGATTGAGATTATTATGTTAAAGAATATTTTTAAGCTTCCATTTGGTACAGCACAATTATTGAAAAGTTGATTAACAGGCTCCCGGTAGATATAGCGTTAAGAGTAACTGTACTGCGACCGGTTAAATAGCCGGTATCATATTTTCTATTTTGTAATTATTAAAATTACAATGACGATTCCGTGAGAAATAGTTAAATGAATTTCTTCATTCGAGCACATAATGTTGTAAAAGTTCGGGAAATCTAATAAATGAACTCTCTCCTGAAATTTTTGTGAAGCAATATATACGAATCACATTGTGTGCCCGGTACAGTCAGTGTTAACATGCTTTCGTATTTAAAGGAGCAGTAGAAATGAACATGAAAATATAAGTAGAAAAATTATTTTGCTCAATTGAATTAAACAATGTTTATATTACAAAGGAAAATATTGCATTTCTTAACTCTTGAAGTATATTAACCCCTTGCACTACAAGCTAGCTTACAGTTACAGTGATTATAACTTCTTTGTCGTTCATAAATTTTTAGATGAATAAAGAAGTTTATATTTACTATGTCCAGGTATCCTCCAGTAACTATGTATCGACAACAACAAAATAAAAGTTTTATTTCGGTATGTAGAAAATTAATAACACATATTTAGTAGATTCAGTTCGAAATCGCCATGAAGAGTGTGACTCGTTGTTATAGTACAAGGGGTTAAACATTTTTCCATTGATGCACATTACACTTTCGAGTTTTACCTGTATACCTTGTCAGAAAAGCTCAGGAACGTCTATTTAACAAAACTAAATAAATCTATAATTTACACTGTACAAGGTATGTATTATGTCACAAAAATGTTTAGTCTTCTGAAACAAACAGTGAAATAGCAGTTGTGAAGCATTTTTGCATTTTTTAGAAAATGAATCCAGTAATACCTCAACATTGTAAGGATTGTCCGCACTAGTGAGCCGTACTATTCGCTTGCTTCCGTCAAACCTAACAACATTTTCACTTCTAATCTGTAAATACGCAGCAGTGTGTTCAGACGCAACGTAATGTGGTTCCCACAAGAGTTTCCTCCGAATTTGAGACCAAATGCCAAAGACTTCGACCACCCGCCTCGAGATAATAAATTAGGCTAACTCTACGACTTTCCGGCGCAGTAAGACTTACATCCTCAGACGCGACTCCACTATTTCCACAGTTCACCCTAATTTTCTCTCACTATATTCTACCACCTCCGTCACAAATTTCACATCTCTTAACAGGCAATTCTTTCCTATCCCACAGTTAGTCTTCAGTATCATCACCGGTATAAGCAACATCACCTTCGTACAGTCGTCATAGCTTAATATACTGTTACGTGGGCGGCCGCGTAATTTAGGCATCCCTAGCCAGTGTCGCCAGAAAGCATCCAAACGGATGCTTTTTCCTCTCCTCCATTTCCCCTTCCACTATCCCATTCCACTACCATGAGCACACTCCAACGTCTCCCACTAAGACTGTAGACTCGTCACGTGACGTGCCGCGCGCGACTGATATTACTCTGGTCATCAAAGAGGGGGTAAATTGTATTCCCCTCGATTTCCTCGATCTGGCGACACTATCTCTAGCTACAATAAATGGAAATAAATTAGAAAACCGTATTCCCTTTCTTCGGGGAGGAATAGCACTTATCTTTGCACGTCCACATAGCTCGACGTCTGTCAGGCGACTAGTCCTTTGTCCTTGTTATATGGTCGTTTTACTCAACGACGACGTAGCTGGTACCACTACCGTGCCACATTCGCGACAATAGATTATTGTTATTAACACAGTTTGACACATTTCTTTAAAGCATTAGTTAAAATACCTCAACCTTTATTAATCGTCTGGTGCAGTTATAAGTAACAAGCCAGAAGTGACGGATTCGAAAAAAGACAAATACAAAGATCTTTTCCATCCACGCACGTACACAGTGTATTTACACTTTACGGTATATTTAATGTTTGCATATTTCTATTTTCACAACGAAAAAATCCGACGAAACATGGAGAAACACTTATTTTAAAGAGAATAACAATTTTTATGGGAGTAGTGTTTAGACACAAACACTAATGTGTTCAAAGCAATCTTAAAGACACACTAATTTGGACAAAAACCCTCCGTTTTGTTCCAATTGCATTACTGTGAAATATTAACATTTTTAACATGAAAAAAATATTCGAATTGAAAGGAAGAGTTTGAGAATCAATATAATAGAAAAAATGGGATTAAAAACAAATAATTCATTAATTCATAAATTAATTCATGAATTAACAAGTTTTAATGTCACAGTAATGGGGACAACTACCCTACGACTGAAAAACATTGAACGTTCTATAATAGTAGATGGAGAAAGTAGAAATATGGAATTCGAATTGTTATTTATTGTATTTCTTGTAAAGTTAATGGGTGAAAGCAGAGAGATAGCAGCAGAAAGCACTAACATTAAACAAAGTGTAAATTTTTTTCAAAAGAAATATACCGAGTAACTGCTGGAACTACCGGACCCATCAAAATGGTGAATTTCGGAATCTTCATTCTGTAATAGATTTACTACGATAAAAATTGAATTTTTTGCTCACGTTCTTCACTTAGAAGATTGCCGTCTCCATTTTGTATTCGTTTCTACCATCGACGAACAGTGCGTTCATTTTATACCATATTTTGACCAAAATCGCACAATGCTATCGTCAATTTTCATTCTCTTCTCGGAAATTATTATAAAAACGAAAAATTTCTAATCATTGTACCCATGAAGAAAATGAAATGACAGTGAATTAGTTCGGCCAATTACGTTTTATTTGTAATTTAAAAGTGTTTTTAACATTTTTTGTATATTCTTGTTGACAAATATGTAAATTCTACTTTATTGGATAATTATAAATTAAATTTGCATTTCTAGCATAAGAGTACGCGTTGAAAGTTTGTAATGTGACGATTTATTGAATGCCGCAAAAAATTATGCATATTGTTATAAGGGTAATGATATCATAAAATACTGAAGTAATATGAGAGTAACATAAATTACGTTGCCGAAACGACGCATCTCTTAATTCAATCTGACCCTGAAGTTTCGCGTCTAGTCATCTTGTGGGCGGTGAGATACCGTCCAAGTACGGAAACAAATGCTAAATATTGCTCTTTGTGACTTTATGGTATATACGAGTTGTATGTGTAATAATTCTTTCATTCATCCTTAACCCTTTGCGGCCAAGAATTTTGTTCAAATGTCTAAAATATTCTGCTCAGTTGACTAACTGACATAGAATCGTGAGTACTGAAAACAGCGGAAGATATCAACTGATCTTGTGCTATTTAAATTCTAACATTATTTATTTGCAACTCGTCAAACACGCTTTGCGTCCTCCAAGCGTTAAAAAGCGAAAAGTAACATGATGAATTCTTTCTGTGAAAAAGTGTACACCACCGTTTGTAATTAGTAATTTATTACTTGCAATTAAATCGTAGAACTTCATACATTCAGAACGCGTAGAAACCTTCAAGAAATGGTAAAGTGAAAGATATAGCATACTCGCGCGCAGTTTCATTATAGTGTAGAATATCGAACATTGAGGGATAAAATTTATTGAAATCTCCACATCTTGAAATTCATCTGCAAAAATGTGCATACACATAATTTGAAACTTTAAAAGAAAAACTTGCGAAATTTTGAGATAACAGAAAATTCGGAATAGAGACTTAAACGTGGCAAAATACTATAATTCATTGACCCTAAATGAAGTAACAAAACGATAATAAAAAGAGAACTGAGAAGGGGAAGAGGATAGATACGAACGGAATGGAACGGACAAGCACAACCAATATAATTAATCCTAATCAATTCAATTCGTGCCAATTAAACTGGTAATGAAAGTTCCTTTGACATGTAATTGACACTTTTTGTCATGTTAGATTCGATTATTTTTCATTGTCCCAGATTGCACATTTTTAATAAATATGTAGTGTCGCTTGTCAATACACATATACCTCAAGAATATTGATCTCAGATTCAGGAGTTCCATGATCCAATTACATTTACGCTCTTCCAGAATGTAGAAAGATAAGACGAGCTTAGGGAGAGACGACGTAGCGAAGGGTGATAATTTATACTATATGTACAGTGGACCCAAAAAGTATTTTAACATTTCCGATTCTCGAAAAATTGTCAATATTGAAATTGTACTAATTTCGTAACAGCAAATAGAGTAACTATAATCCTGGACTCATTTTAGAAATCGTACACCTCAAATTCCATAAAACAGTATTCATTTTCCTATAAAATATTTTTACGTTATGTAGCAGGAGGGAAATTGAAGATAAATTTTTCTAAAAAATGTTGCAAATTCAAACGTCTCCAAAAACTTTTCTTTCTCGTAAATGAAACTGCCATAGATTTGAATATTGAAGTCTCCTCTTTACACCGAGTCCTTAAAAGTTGATTTTTTCCGCTACTTTATGGAACAAAACGATATTATACGCTACTGTAAAGTTGGCGGTACACCTCTCATTCAAAGCTCGACAAAACGACTAAAAAAATCATACATAAATTTTAAGGTGTCATTGTACAGAGGAAACTTCAATCTTGAAATCTATGGTGGCTCCAAACATCAAAATTATTTTTCAACGTTTTCACAGACGTTTAACGCTAAACCTACCAAGCCCAAAACATACATAAAAGTGAAACGTCTTATAGAAGTGAGAATTTTGAATTTGCTTAAACGTTGTGCGGTTTCCATTATAATTCATGCTTAAATAAAGAAGTCAATTTAGTAATTTCCTATAAAAGCCTTTTCCTAATTTCAACAATTGTGAAATAAAAAACTGATCATTTGACCGTGGTAGGTTTAGTGTTAAATGTATAGCATTTTCGAGAAAAAGACGTCTTCCCTTTTTCGTCCGATGCATCATGAAACAAGATCTTAGAACAAAATGAACGGTGAATTATGAAACTAGGCGATTCTAGCTTAATAATGAGTTGAAATTTATTGTCGTACGGTCGTTTTTTACGACGTTGTCACAGTTTAAGTATAAGTAATTTTTCAAGAATCGGGTTTTTAGTGATAAAATATTTCTTGGATGAGAAACGTGCCATCCTTTACTGTAAAACGATGAAAATTTCGTGTGATTAATAGAGTATAAGAAAACAAATCATTTATTACGTTATATGAAAGTCGCATTAATATGTCAATTTACCTGATAAGAAAATTATTTATGGTGTTCTACAATAGCATCTGAATGTGCATAAAATTTATTTGAAACTTGGTAAGATTTTCCTTAATACTTATAAGATAGTGGTCGGCAAACAGCGGCTCGCGGGCCGCATGCGGCTCTTCGGCCGCTGGAGTGCGGCTCTGCCGCAAATGAATAATAAGTAAGATGATTATTAAGTATGATATCAAGTTTTATTCTGCGAACCTATAGTTTAATCAAGATTTAAAATTTTAATCAAAGTTTATGAAGTTAATAAACAGTGTGTCTACCTGTACAGGGTGGTCCATTTAAGTAGGGCCACCTAAATATCTCTTCAGCTAATGTGCATGGTGTCAAACGGCTAATATCTGGCAAGAATATTTTTTTCCCAAATGACTAATATCTGGCAGGTCATTTTTTTCGGAGTTATCAAGGTTATCGGGGTTTTTTTACGTATAACTACATTTTCTTTATTATTATAAAGATGACCTTGATTTTCAAAAATTAAAGTTTAACGTAAAACTTATATCGAATATCTTTGGCCAAGACTCCTGAATCTGTGAATACGAAGAAAATATTTTTCACCACATTAAAAATATCGATCATCAGATGTATTAAGACAATACTCACTTTCTCATAAGTTATCATCTTCAGAGATGTTCAAAATGGTGTCCTCCTATGGTGATACATTTCCTGAAACGTGCAATGATCAACTGTACAGATCTTTCAGTTGTTTCGGAATTATTATCAGCACAAGCTCTAATTATTCGGTTTTTCACGTCCTCTGGTGTAGTCGGTGGTGTAGTCTGGACATCAATTTTACGTAAAACTTTCATTTTCGACGATCAAGGTCATTTCAAGGTCATATTATTATAGATATCTGAATGTACTTTTCGATCAGCTACACGATGCAATAATAAAAAAAATGTAGTTATGCGTCAAAAAACACCGATGACCTTGATAACTCCGAAAATGACCTTGAGAAAAAATATTCTTGCCTGATATTAGCCATTTGACACCGCGGACATTACGTAAAAAATATTGCTTGCATAACAATAAGCTGGAGATATTTAGGTAGCCTTACTTCGAAGAATCACCTGTATAGTTTAAGTATAAGAAAGGCTCTCAAGAGAAATCTCAATCGTAGTGTTGATATTTGGCTCTGTTGACTAATGAGTTTGCAGATCACTGTTATAGAAGGAACTCGCTCGTGTTAAAATTTTCTCCCGATATACTGGCTACTTTGGTTTCCATTCGAAGATTCCTATCAGTTTTCGATGGTTATTGTAAATTCAGATTCTTTGGACGATGTGACGGAAATAAATGCCGGAAGTCTTCTCAAGTCATTGAATCGACGTCGTTGAAGCAGTAGATTGACTAGAATATTGCAATTCTGGAAAAATTGCTTCCCTTATGCTATCACAGTACGTTAAACTTTATTCCCGAAGCTCATGTTTGTATACCGTCGTGAAATTTTGATATTTATCACGACGTCTACAAATAATCAGTCGTTTAAAAAAGATGTCACGTAATCTGCGAAGGAAATGGTTTGAAGGTACATACGCTATAAACGAGATATCTGAATATGAATGGACACAGACTTCCTTTCAGTACAGCACCTTAATTGTACTGTGAAGTTTTAAAAATAGAATACTTCTTCCGGTACTTAGGAACACCTGTTGATTTTATTTTGTGTGCCATTGTCACGCGCGTTTTATTCGCTTGTAATGAAATACTGCTCAACAAATTATTAAGCATTACGGGCACTCAATTTCTATAATTCTGACAGACCTCTACATATTTATAATTTTTACAGACATTATTAGAAATTAAACTGGCTATAAATGACGAGTCCAATGATGAAATTTGTATGCCTTTAAAATATGCTTTCTAACAAAAGTAAGTTAACATCTTTTACAGTGGGGTCCAAAAAAGTATTTGACAACTAACTTTCCGATTTTCGAGAAATTGTCGATGTTTGAACTGTGATAATTTCGTTAAAAAAAATATTGTGCAATTATTAATTTGCATTCATTTTAAAGCTCGACGCTTCCACTTTCGCAGATCAGTATTAATTTCTTTGAAAAGAATTTCTTGTGAAAAGCTAAAGACACGTTTTTCGTCGAAAATTCTAAAGTTTGAATCGTCTCGAAAAACTCGAACTGACTTGAACTACAACAATTTAAATAAATAAAGTAGTGCATATCGGATAAAGCAAATGGCTTGGTATTTTTAGAGTATTGAAATTCTGAGCTTCGAGCAACCAGAATGTTTCAACGATTTACCATGTCTAATTGGAGTGCTTCTTCATTACCAATTTATGTTAAACATATGGTTAATGCTCGCAATAATGGCCATGGCTCGTTTATAAACACAGCGTTCATCTGACACGCACACGTGACTGGAAGCCAACTAAAACTCAGTTATTAAACTATAATGATCTGCTCCGCAAAATTTGCGTGACTATTTGGTATATTGAATCGCTATAGGTTTTATTAGTGTGGGGGCCATATTCATTTTCGTGATTAGAGGTCATTACGTTAGGAGAAACATTGATTATTCTATGGAGAGCCAGAAACCGGCTTGATTGTGGCAATCAATTTATCGAGAACGTGTGGAAGAAATCGCTTTTGAACTCACAATTCGAAATTGATTGTTCTTATTAAATTCATATTTCCTACACGTATCAAGTTATCTCATCAATTCATTTGAATGCATACATTCTTCATTTGATTAAAAATAAATATGAACCTGTTATTGGGATTTATAAGCAATAATTGGAACATCTGTTTATTCTTTCAAAAATAATATGCATTCATTAACGTAATACGGAAAATAAATTGTAATGAAATCAACGATGTGGTTATTCTCACGATAAATCGTTTAACTAACTATTACTTTCAATAATCCCAAAGCTGGTATAATGATTATTAAAATAGTAAATTCATAATAGCATGACAAATTAATTAACGTATAACCAAGGGAAAGATTATGAATTATTAATTATCTTCGATCATAAACTATAAAGTGAATCATTTATTCATTCTATTGTACGTTCTGCATACGTGAAATATAAAGTTGGTGCATATGAAATGTCGAATTTTTTTTTCAAATAACAATGATATCACTTCGTTTACTAGAGAAGTCTTCTTTAACCGAAATATACTCCATTAGCTTGAGTACACTTTTACTAATGAGTTTCAAAACCATTTCTGCATGGTGGGGCATTTATCCTGGCCACTTGGAATATCCCGAAAACTAAATTCCGGAGAAAAAAATGTTTCAAATAAAAAGTTTAAGTCAAGGAGGGGCTGATGGAGCAGTCATATCCATTTTTAATTTTCATCATGTTTTAAAGTCACTCCAAGGTCAACTTTATTTGTTCAAATGGAAACATATAATTTTCATTACAGATTCTTAATCTACAACTTATCCATTGTTTTTCGTGAAAAACAGAGTGTAAACAGGATAGGACGGAAATATTCCCCTGCGACCAATAGCAATAGAGTTGTATGTCCTATCTGTTTATACTCCCTTCTCTTGGAGTTCTCAGTTACTTTTATTGAAAATCGATCATGAATTCGTACAGTGAGAAGGTCTGAAACGAACCAGACAGAATGAAATGGACAGATCTTTTCCCAATGTTTTTTGCATTTTCGAGCACATTCTCTCGTGTAGAAATATTGGATTTTATTCAAACTCCGCACCCATGCGAACAGTTTACGGCCCAGTAACTGCGTAAAATGAGCTTTCGGAACTAATAAAAAAATGATTAAATCTGTCTTGTAAAGACAAAACTGAATTAATAAAATATAAAACTGTGAAGACATTAGACGGATTGAGTAATTATTTAGAAAGAGGCACTCCTCTCCGTTTTTGTATGTATTTGCTTTATTTCAGCCTTACAACCAATAAATGTGACTTAGGACATTAACCTAACTCTATAAATCTATCTTATTTCACGCATTCGGTCCATACCTTCTCTCACTCTCCTCTCCGTTTTTGATGAAATTTAAATGTGTTATAGATTTCGACATTTTAAACAACTTTTTCCTTTTCACATGTGACGGGGTCTCTTTTAGTTTTCGAGATACAGTAATTCCGCGATCTAAGTCCAACGGAACCTCTCGATCTATGTCCTTTGGTTACTCCTTCCACTGTGGAGCTCAAGCTGCCTCGGTCGCCGAGCAGTGTAAACATGCCACGTAAACTGATCCTGGGTCGGGTATATCGGTATGAATCACACTAATCCAATTACAAAACTTCTTTATTTTTTGTTATTTTTTTATGGAACTTTTACCAACATATTAGCGGCATTTTTCTAATGAAAATGATACTAAATATGATATAATGCCGATGATATTTACTTGTGTAATGTACGATGGAAGTTTTTTATTCGCATTACATTGTACGGACACGCGGGCCTTAGAACTGTGCCGGTGGGCGCGACTCTTGTCGTCTCTTTCTTTCCTATACGCTGTCCTTCTTTACGTCCAAAACTTTCATCGTTTATTACACAAGTAAATATCATCGGAATTATATCATATTTGGTATCATTTTCATTAGAAAAATGCCACGAATGTATTCGTGAAAGTTCCATAAAAAAATAATAAAAAATAAAGAAGTTTTATTATTGCACTAGTATTGTCTCACCGATACGCTTTTTTTTGTTGCGCCTTCGGTCGCGCGGTCCGTGTTTGCATGCTGTCCTTTTCCACGTTCGGCGCGGTCGACGCGGTCACAAAAGAATAGTGTCCCTTCGCGATCTAAATCCCGGCAGGGAACCGAAAAAGGACTTAGATCGGGGAATTACTGTATTCGCAAGAAACTATTGCTAGTACCGAATTGAATTTTCCGTAAAATTCGTAAAATTCGATTCAGTACTATTAATAGTTTTCTGCGAATATCTTGAAAACTAAAAGAGACACCCTCATATGTGAAAAGGAAAAAATTGTTCAAAATGTGTAGCTGCATAACATATTTATATTTCATCAAAATCGGAGAGCAGTACCTCTTTCTAAATAATTACCACGAATTGCTATTTCCAGCGTATCAAAAATGATTAAAATAAAAAGTACAGCTACATTTAATTTCTCTTCCCTATGATCGGCTTAAAATATTTTTATTTTGTTATAAAAATCCGCAGTCTAGTCATTACAGTTTTGGGTTTCGTGTAATCATTTTTGTCATAATTGCATATAATTCGCAGTCCAGTTAGAGAACAAATTATTTCTGAACGAAATTCTGCCGTTGAAAATAAACTTTCCGTTGCAGGTGGAGTATGGCGAAGAAGTTTGGCTGCAAGTTTTGGAAAAAGCTGATTGCAAACACATAGTCTTCAATACGCGACAAATATATCCTGACGATCTCATGACCAATTTGGCAGCGGCATTGGCAGCATTGAACGGCGATTCTGTAGACAACGTGATGCAATTCTTCGGCAAATGTTTCGTAAGATATTTTAGCAACTTGGGGTAAGTGCCAATAAACTTCATCGAACTTTCCGTGACAACGTTAAACAAAAAATGTAATAATACTTATGGCTACACTACCGATCTTCCTACAAAATTAAAATCTTTATTAATATCAACAAACAGGAGTCAGATAGAAGTTTGTTCCTTTCTTTATCGATTTGACTGGATTGAAAATATTATTAGGTTTTAATATACAGTGGATTGAAGAAGTGCTTAAAAAATTATCGATATTTAACCAATGGTCATTTTTTAAAATACAATAGTACAAGAATAAACTCATTTTAAAGTTTCAAGCTATTTCTTTCAAAGAACATTGCTCATTGTCTGGCGGTTGGAGACCGAAGATCCATTTTTCCTTAAAAAGCTAATGATTGAAATCTCTGTGAAAACATTGGAAAATTGTTTTCGTTGCTGAACCCCCCATAGATTTGAAGAAAAAAGCCTCTCCTTGGCAATGACTTCTTAAAAATTGTTGTAAGATTTTTATTTGTGTAACAATATATAGATATTCTTAAATTCTTTTAATGTTTCCTGTTGGTTGTTTCATCTACTCTTTTTTTGTCGCAGATGTATAAAATCTGCCCGACTTATTTTAATTACTTTCACTAATTGAAACCAGGTTAGAAATTTGAATACCAATGTATATTATGATGACAATCAAAAGGTGGTCAAGTATATTTCAGTTATTGAACACGTTAAAGAATGTGGCTGAAGTTTGTTTATCCCTGTGGATCTATAATTGATAATTAAATCAGTGATAATTAGATCAGATAATTAAATTAGTACAGTTAATACACTTTGTCAATTTTGCTAGAAATGATACGTTTGTGATAACGACTACCGTTCATTGAACGTTCCATTTGATTACGAGTTTCATTGGTATGGATTGCATACAGGATATGCATTTTCGAGTAAACGAAAGCGTATCCTCTCAATCGAATTAGACAAAACATTTCGTTATCCCCTGTAATCTGCAACAGACACTTATCATAGGCATTTTTCTCGATTGTTTCAATGATTTAATAATTAATGTAGGAAAAGCGATAAGTGTCAGGTGTGACCCGATCTTATCTTCTTTTTCCATCTCGAGGGAGACAATTATCCGACGATAAAGTGCAGAAAAATATTATCCACGATTTGTTACTTTGTTAACGAAACAGTACTACGATGTTATATGGAGATGACAAATTCACGATAATTTTTCATGTTTTGCTAAATTAAGATAAAAGTTTTCAATAATCCATTCGTATCCGATTAAAAATTGTTTTGTAGAATACGTTATATTTTTACAACTTTATACAGAATTTCATGTGTGAATAAATCGTTTCGTAAACGTTGCAGACGAAGGTAGATAAATTTACACATCGGACTGTACAAAATTAGATATACTTTGAAACCATCAGCAGAACATTGTTATTTTTGCAGGTACGTTTATACAATAATGGCCACTGGTCGTTATTTCTGCGACTTTTTACAAAGCGTCGACAACATTCACATGCAGATGAGATTCACGTATCCAAAAATGAAAAGCCCTTCGATGTACACTACACACGTCGACAAGGATGGCGTAGTATTAGTTTATCGGAGTACTAGGCGAGGTTTTACACATTATTTCATGGGTAAGAGGTGTTGGTATTCGCTAGAACATGTTATACGTTCGTGCGTTTGAGATCAAAACATGAACTTTGTTATAGTTTACTTCTACGTACATACGTATTTAATATGCATTGTGAGTCAGTAAAAACTACTATCCAAAATAACTCGGTATCTATCTATAGAGTTATGTAACAACTTTTTTATATCTCATTTTTTTCTAAGATATAAAGGTGACCTTGAGTTTTTTCAAAGTCAAAGCATCTTTCTATTAATATCACATTATTGCTGATGAAAGTACGAATTCAACGACTTATAATATGATGACCTTGAGTTGACCTTGAAAAAATGTGATAAAACTCAAGGTCATCTTGATATCTCAAAAAAAAAAATGAAATATAAAAAAATCAAATTGTGCTCATTCGATGCGTCCCTTAAACTGCTACATAACTTTAAAAAGCTTTTTAATACAACCAATTGATACTGAGTTATTTTAAATGAAGTAGTTCTTACTGGCTTACCTTGTATTTTTCTAAGAAAATTTTTCTAATAAAAATTGATTAACTGAATCAGATGTTTTAATAATTTCGTACCAATTCACCCGCGCCCGTCCTACAGGTCAACTATTTCAAATAGCAGACGACATTTACAAAACGAAATTAAACATCAGGGTGTTAGAAAGTTCAAATAATATCCCAGGCTCCAGGAATGTGATGGTTAAATTTCGAATCGATTTTGATAATGGTGAATACGTAAGTAATAATGTAACACAGTTACAATTCCGTTGAATATCGAAAGTTTCGAAATCAATTAATAGTTGACAAAATCTCGTTTCATTCGTGGTTATATAATATTTATGATGCCTTTAAAACAGCACACAGACAATACGATTTATCGTACCTTGCGACAGTACAGTGTGTTTTCTCGATAATTGTCCAAAACACGGGTCCGCCCAGGGACAATTATCGTACGGAAGACACTATTATTTGATCTCCGTCGAACGTAAGTACGGACAGCGAGGCTCGAGAGTCCTCGGTCGCTGAGGAGCATATCACAATATGGGTCGTGTATGTCGGTGTGAGACCACTACTAATCCAATAACAAAACTTCTTTGTTTTTCATTATTTTTTATGGAACTTGCACCAGCATATTCGTGGCATTTTTCTAATGAAGATGATACCAAATATGATATAATTCCGATGATATTTACTTGTGTAGTGAACGACAATAGTTTCGGACGCAAAGAGTCGCGGGCCTTTGAACGCGGCGGCCGCGACTATCCTCGTCTCTGTCTTTTCCTTGCGCTGTCTTTCATTGCGTCCTAAACTTTCATCGTTCATTGCACAAGTAAGTACTATCAGAATTATATGATATTTGGTATCATTTTCACTAGAAAAATGCCACGAATATGTTGATGAAAGTCTCGTAAAGAATAATGAAAAATAAAGATGTTTTGTTATTGGATTAGGTCTTCTGATCTCACACCGACATACCCGACCCGTATGATGTTACACTCCTCAGCGACCGAGGCCTCTTGGCCCTTCACGGGGTATACCCCTCGGTAGCTCTGGGACAATTACGGGCTAGATCTTTTGGACAATTATCGAGAAAACACTTTATTTCATGCTAAAAATATGATTGTACGTCCATTTGGATGGAAAAGTGAATGCCATCTTTTTCTGCAACTGTCTGTGCAACTTGTACAACGTGACGTACAACAAATGACATACAACTTGACGTACAACGTGACGTAAAACAAATAGTATCGTCTGCAGGCCGTTTAACTCTTAAGTGGCCCTTCAAAATGTGCTTTAAAATGCAATGATTCGCTACATTATATTTAATATGCATCGAAATCCACAAATAGTTATTATTACTAATAGTTACACATTAGATAATTATTACCACAAATTTTAGGTAGCCGCATCGGCTCCAATAGTTCACTTAAGGGTTAAGAAATAAGTTCGAATGAATCAGAGTTGAATCAATTATTATCATCAACGTAGAAAAAAATGGTTAGAACAATCTTTTTTCCATGTGTTGCCACGATTCAGATTCTAATGTTCGAAATTTTTAGATCGCAAAGGATAATAAAATAAAGACGCCACTGGTGAAAGAGTTAGCACCAGTATCGTGTACCTTTCTTTTACGGCTTTTTCCGTTTGGAGTTGTGATCAACAAGGATATGCGAATTCTTGGGGGCGGTGAAAGATTGTTGCAGGCTTGGGGCGGCAGATCATCCATTCTGAACAAATACATCACAGAAATCTTCAAATTGCGCAGACCAAAAGGGATTTCTTTCACGTGGGGCAATGTAAGGAAACGTTTCGTGAAAAACGTTACGAACAAATTTAACTATCTTTCTGATATTTCAATACGTGATCCAAGCGCTAATGAAAATTCACGATATTAGACATTATGATTTGCGTAAGCCTGGGATGGGCACGTTTGTCTCAATTGAGACAAAACCGTCCCCACCATAGCGCCCACTGTCCCCCACCAGCATCTGCTGGTACCATAGAGCAGGCATGGGCGACGCTGGCTCAAAAAACACATGTTGCTGCTTCTCCTCTTCGCCTGCTCGGAGAGGCAATCCCCACCACGTCCACTCCGACTCTCCCTTCAGCACGGGCCCCACAATGCTGCACCTACCTGCCGATGCGTGGTGGGGATTGCCTCGCCGAGCAGGCGAAGGAGAAAAGCGGCAACATGTGTTTTTTGAGCCAGCGTTGAAAGAGAAGTTGGTGGGAGAAGCAGGCGTTTGAGGGGCCCCTACCGTGCCCATCCCTGGCGTAAGCATTTGATGCATCAATGCAAAGTTTCCCACATTTTGTACAATTTTTTCCCTACGATAATTTAATGCAACATATTTGCTATAGTATGATAATATTTTCAATCAGTACATATACTCCACTATTCAAAAAAAGAAGAAGCATTACTTCCTTTTGTACAAACTTTATTTTTAACATCTATGGTATATCTAACCCTTATTACAAAACATTATTTCACTCAATATACCATGCATTTCAGCCCACCATATAAAGAGAAACTGATCAGTCGATCATCGTTTCTGAAGGGTCAATTTATTTCTGTCTTAAAAGAACTAGTTTATTCGAACATTGATGATTTCATCAAAAAGAAAAGTACGAAATTGAATAAATTGATTTTCATACGCCACGATGAAATTTCAATTTTTTTTATTCGAATGATTTTGGTATTAAGTATCCCATAATGGTTGCATAGATATTCAATATACATATAGAGTCCATGTACTTTCACAGTTAATTGCGTTTGAGTAAAAGGCATCCTCGTGTACTGATAACCTACTTAATTCATATACCTATTCATAAAATCGCTAACCGCAGTAATGATGTGCATACACCTGCGCAGGTTATGTATCTGCATTCAGTGATGTTTGAATTAGAACTGATTCGATCGATCGATGGAAATACGTCAGCGAACTCGGACAATAATGCAAGTACAAGCACGAGTTTAGATAGACGAGGGAGCCAGGGAGCTAGGAGCATTTTGTTGAAGGGTCAAATGAGGTACTTGGAGGACATTAAGGCCATCATTTACTTGTGTAGCCCCCTGTGAGTACAAAGTAGAACACTGTATTTAATTATTAAGGTGTCCCAGATGGTGTATGTGTATTACGATATTTATCCATTTATTCTTTAAATTAAATAACAGATATTAGCTACACTCCTTTCGAAATCTACAGACTGTTCCAGGTTTAAAGTGCGAAACTTAGTCAATATATTACATGGATCTAAATGAGACAAAAATGTTATATAAACATGAGTTGTTTAACGCTTTATTAAAAAGTTATTAACAAAAATATGGAATCCTGTTGGCTTTTATGTGCAGGGAACTTCAAAGGACAAAGTTTATAAAACAGGAAGAAATACGCGTAATTAACTGAGACAAAGAATTAATTAGTCGTTCACTGAGGTGATACAAAATATAAATGAACTTCGTACAGTAATAAATTCCATTTTGAAGCGCTGCCAATCTTGTTTTGCGCTAAAGACGGTGGCCATTTTGAAATAGAATATTAGTTGCATCTTTTGTATTAGAATTAGTATCAGTAGTAATAATTAGTATTAAGTGCTTAGCAGTAATAATTAAAATTAAACAAAAATTAGTGTTAATTTAACGACTGCGGAAAGTAAACACAGTCCGCTTAAAACTATTATTTTTGTTCGTAACTATTTAATAAAGCGTTCAACAAACTGTTTCGATATAATATTTATTTTTCTTATTTAGACCCACAGAATATCTTGACAAAGTTTGGCATTTTAGACCTGGGACACCCTGCATGATCCATGACCGAATAGGATTATTATTTAAGAGAGGATTTTTAAACAATTTTTTTTTTATATAATATAGTCAGAAAATTTGCGAGACGTTGAATGAAATTCTAATTTTAAGCATTTTTTAATTTTCCTTTTATAAAAGTTAATATAATGAAAAAGATAATGAAAAATACGGTTTAACAGAATTAACAGTATGGACGAGCTTTTAAATATGGGTCTGTATTTGAACGATTTAAACCCTCATGGCCTGAGTCGAGAATTGTTTCTAGCCGGATGGCAACATTGCGGAAGGTACAATATCATTTTTCGATTTTGGGTGAAATTAAATGATCTGCCACTCGATTGCATTCGTTTTAGATTGGAAATGATGTTCGAAAGAGCGGAGCAGAGATCAGCCGAATTAGAGAACAGCTACGCGTTGCTGGACCGTTGGAAAAATAAAAGTGACGAACTTTTATATTCTATGATCCCTCAGACGGTAGCTGATCGTTTGAGAGCTGGCACATGCCCTTTGAGCACTTGTGAGGTATGAGGAACTAATTTTTTGGGATTATTCGCAAAAATGTTTCAGATCAAAGTTGTTCAATAACGAGGGGGACATCATGTGGTGGGCCTTTTATTTTTCCCGGTGGACACTCCAAGGTGAGGTGAAGGTCAACTTTCTTTTTTAGATGGAATGATATGTTTTTTTGTCCACCATCAAACAGTGCGTTTTAAGACGAGTTCAATTACCTATGACTCAAAGTCATTCAAGGTCAAACTTGCAGAGTACTTCAGTTTGGTATGCGTTCAAAATGATTACCTCTTACTTCAATGCACTTAACAATTCTTTGTTTAAATGATTTTCTAACTTTGCTCAATATTTCAACATTTATCTTGGCACAAGCTTCGCATATTGACTTCCTTGTTTTCACGCGTCGTAGGCTTAATGGACATTATGCAGTTTTCAAGCATAGAACCTGAACGGAGAAAACGCTGTTCTAGTCTTTTAAATGCCATATGCGACTTTGATGGTCGATCTGGGTAGCGTTGTACATACAAATTAGCAGCCATTCTGTAATTTTTCCTGCATTTTCCTAGTACCATAAACATATCGAAACAATTTTGATACAATTCCATTTTCACCACTTATTTAAGTACTATTGTTCAGCGAAAAATACCTTAGCACGAATAGTAATGAAAGTAAACTGACTATCTTACAGAAGAGCACAGTAATACATAAATACGTTTGTTTTCATTTCATTGATGATGACTTTGATGTTGTCCTGAGTAATGCTGATATTGAACACATGTTATTGTTTTGGTGTGAAAGTTCGAAGGCACAAACTAAAGTACAAATAAAACGATCACATCTTTTCTGTATTTCCCTACAAGTTTGACCTTGAATGACCTTGAGTCATAGGTAATTGAACTCGTCTTAAAACGCACTATTTGATGGTAGATGAAAAAACATATCATTCCATTTAAAAAAAGGTAGTTGACCTTCACCTCACCTTGTCCACCGGGAAAATAAACGTGTCCACCGGGAAAAATAAAAGTCCCACCACATGATGTCCCCCTCGGTACTGAACAATTTTCATCTGAAACATTTTTGCGTATATTCAATGTCTATATTCATCCTCGTGGTAATTTCGTAAAAATATAGGGTGGGAATTATAAAGCGTTACAGACAAATATCTCCAATAATATTGAATTTCTAAAATCGGAGATTTAGTGTTCAAATATTTGATGGATCAACTGTATCTGTTTAATATATGAACTGATTAACAAATCGCGCAATTGGTGGAATTAATGTGTAAAACGAGAATAGATGAATATTGATTATGAATCATTTGTGCAAGCGTTTTTAGGGACGTATGATGGTTAAAAAATATTTGATTTCATGTGTTCATTTCAATGGTTTTCCATAGTCATTCGAGTCAATCTCCGTTCTATTCTGCGAGCTCTGCGAATTCGATTATTCGACCATCGAGGGTGTAATGGACATCGTCTCATCGATGAACGCCGTTTTTTCATGTTTCGACTCATTAATGGACCAATTCAACGTGTACAAGGTAACTCGGCATTCCGCAGGCATCCCGTGTTCGTAACACGTTATTTGATTATTACGAGTTCCGACAGGTGGAAACGGTTGGTCGAATTTATATGGCCGCCAGTGGTGCACCTGATAGGACTGAAAATCATGCGCAGAACATTGCAGACGTTTCATTGCAATTGATAAAGCATGTGCAATCGCTTAAATTGCCCTCCGGCCTTGATATACACATTCGAATAGGTAATTTTGCACATGATATATTTTAAAAGCCTTCATTTGAAAAGTGAACCTCAAGTCTTTTCAAAGTTTATCATTTATAAGTGTCCTGGTTTCGCGTATAATTATTTGAAAAGTAGTTTCATAGTAATACTTGTTTTTCCCATTTAACAATAATTATTACATATAGAACATTTTCCGATCACGTATGAGCGAAAACTGTTTGGACTTTGTTTCGTAAATGATAACATCACATTTGACAACATAATATTCTGCTAGATATCGTTAGTTAATTTTTCAATAGCTAAAAGATGCATCGAGGGTATTAATGTGATGTCAAAAACAAACATGTTTAATGATAAATCATATAAAAGTAATATTTTTCTAACTTACCTTTAGAACAAATTTTCACTATGCAACTCTCGTAACAAGAACTATTATACTCATTTAAATAACGATTACTTTCGCATTGAACAATGGACTTTTAACTGAAACCCAAATGTGAATATGATTATTCTTTGCTTTCAACGAAATATCTTATATTATTTCCGATTGGTTGAGGTGTCGAAATATTACGGTGTTCCATATTAGATGCAGTTACCCTATATGTATCCTCAAAGATTATGTCGAGGCTGGGATCGAAAAATGTTCGGCGTAAGTATAGAGTACGAATACAGTCACGTACAAACGTGTTTTATTTTCTTAGGAATTCATTCAGGACCAGCTGTGGCAGGTGTTGTCGGCATCAAAGTGCCGAGATATTGCTTCTTCGGGGACACGGTGAATACTGCCTCAAGAATGCAATCAACTAGTTTGGTGAGTTCACTTTTGCTGCATTTTGACTAGGTAAAGATGAAGTTCAACGTCTTGAATGGCTTGACCAAAAACCTCAATCAATCGAAACGATGAGCAAATTTCTAGGTAAAGAAAAAATTTTATACACGTTTCTCGATATCTACAATTATACATTTTTTTGAAAAGATACTTTTTCAGATATTCTATTATATCTACATATAATATGCTCGAAAATCCTAATTTGCACACAAATGCTCAGCTATGAATAATAAAAAAAAACAGATGATAATCATTTTTTAGTTAAATCAAGTGCAATCGTGTTTTTACAATGTCTGTTCGTGTGACTTTTCTAAATATTTTCCTAACAACCGTATTTATTTTTAATTGATTATTCAGACTAAGTTTCTTTCGCAAGAACAATAAGATATTTATCAATATGATGCCTAACAATGTTTTCAAAACAATAGCTTTTCGTGGAAAAATTTGTATACACATTTTAAAATGTGTACTCTCTTTCCTAATTCTAGAAAATTTACATAAAAATAAATAGTATTAAAAATTTGAGAAATAAATGAATTAAAAGAGAATGTTTCTTATAGTAAATAAAACAGTAGTTTTTGTCATAAGCGATGTTAAAGATGTTCATTTTCTAAATAGTAGCAGTTATTTAAACTAAAAAGGGCAAGTTTGTATTTGAAATTTGATTAATTCTTATCCATAAAAAAATTAATTAGAACGTTTAAAAGTAGGTAATTTAAACATAATGCTATCCCAGAAACTCAACATTAAAAACATTAGTTTCAAAGAAATAATTTAACTATCGTTGCAATGGGTGTATATTGCAGGCCATAATTACGTCAAAGTGAATTTTTTAATAAAAGTTTCAGGTAATATAATACAAAGGTACCTAGGGCTACCAAATTTTACAATGTTTGTTTAGAAAATCGATTTTCCTTACTCACCTACATAGGCTTATAAACACGCTAAAAAGCCTAAAAGCAAACTTCAGTTTAGAGTATTTCATAGTTAATTGTCGTGAAATTCTGAACAATAATCGTCGCAAAACAATTCATCCTTCCGCGGGGTATACCCCGTGAGGGGCCGTGAAGTTCGAGAGGCGTCTCGAGCTTCGCTGTCCTTTTCTACGTTCAGCACAAGTCAAAGAATTTGTATTATCTGAACATTAATCGTCGCCAGCCGGACTCGGGGTGGCGACAATTATCGATGAAATACTGTACTACCAAACTTCTGATAAGAGCAATGCACCCAGATTTCTATGAAAGTCCAACAGTTGTTTAATTATCAATAAAATAGCATAAACACTGTATTGTCTCCATAAATTCTGTATCGCAGCCAGGAAAGGTCCATATCTCAGCAGACACCAAAACACTATTACCCGAAAATCGCTACAACATTGACTCACGCGGTATAGTTTCTGTCAAGGTTCGTATCGCAAAAAGTCCGATTCTCTGGTCGCGAGACGCGTAATATCAAAATTATTGTTAAATCGCAGGGAAAAGGCAACATGGAGACGTATTGGTTATGCGAAAAAGCGGAAACAACTGTTCAACTGACGGTAGAAGAAGCGACACCACCCGAAGGACTTCTAGTCACTGACATTTAGCGCGTAACGAATAACTATGTTTAAAAACAGATCGCATTGTTTCACGCTTTAGGAATTAAACGGTCCAGTAAGTTCGTTACTCGAGCTCAAATGAGCCGTTTAATGCAAAAGTGGTGTAAGTCAATATTTGTCTGATCGGTTTAACACCGGATCTCAAGGATTTAATCGTCATTAAATAAAATAATTATAGTATAATTTATTATTGTCTTTTATAGAGCTTTAACTTAACTCCGCATTATCTAATGATTAACTGTTTTCACTTGCACCATTATTGCATTAAACGACTAACATAGAGCAATTTTTCTGATTAGGCGAATATGTTGTTTAACAACAAAATCATATTTTTAACATGGGAGCGAATATCCCAATTTGAATCAGCGACTAAGTTGAGCAACTATGTGTTTCGAGACAGAATAATACATACAGTGTTATTAATAGACTGCAGATTTTATGCATTTGTGACAACACTGAGTAGATCGAATACAAAACAGCAAAAGCATTGAAAGAAGTGAAAAATATTCTTTTCAACTCATTCGATTAATTCATAAAAGAACCAGATATCTATGTAGCTCCCGTACATACAGGGTGTTCATTTGAAAACTTTCCAGCTGAATACTTCGAAAAATACGAAAGATATTAAAAAAGTGTAAAACACTTTACTTTATTTGGGCGGCCTTTTCAAGGTCATTTGAAGGTCAACTTTGTTTTTTTAAATGGAAATATATATTTTTTATTATTGGATCTTATTGTACGTAAAAAGACCATCAATTTTCGTATGATGCTTTTTTTCATCCGCGCACTAGTTTCGGACAGATTTAAAGAGAAGTAGAGCGTTTGTACAGGAATGTAGAGCTATTCCAACAGATACCTTCAAAACTGTTCGTTCAGAATTTGAGAATCGTCTGTATTATTATTTAGAAAACAACGGAGAACATTTTGAAAATTTGTTATAGTTATAAAGAAATTACAAACTTTCTCGCAGTATAAGTATGACTCGCTCCACTTTTCTTTAAATATATCCGAAACTAGTGCGCAGATAAAAAAACGTATCCTACGAAAAGTGTTGGTTTTTTACGTACAATAAGATCCCATAATAAAAGATACGGGTCTCCATTTGAAAAAAAAGTTGACCTTCAAATGACCTTGAAAACGCCACCCAAATAAAAAACTGATACTGCCCCTCCTCATTCCCCCTCGAAATCCTTGGACACGTGTTTTAAACTTTTTTAATATCTTTCATACTTTTCGAGATATTCGACTGGAAAGTTTTCAAATGAACACCCTGTATATTGTAATTAATGCAAAAAAATTCTGAATAATATCAATTGATTATGAATTATACTTTGTGTGGTTTAGTTATACACCTCGAAACAGATAATTAAAGTGTTATTGCTGGCACTAATCGATTATTATTTGTAAGTTAGGCCAAGCCAAATGCTGGTCCAAATTCGGTTACGCTTGTTATTATAAATAAGTGTTTGAACACCCTTTTCATGATTTGTATAAATTTATTTAGATATGAGATATAAATATCGAATGAATACTACGACATAACCATTAACAGAAGCATATACTGTCATTTCGCTAGCATTATTTTCTCGTCGTTTTCACATTCTGTTTTTCATTTACCGTATGAGTGTTTGTAACATAATACATAGAGTTATTGTTATTATTGTGAGTACTATCGCTAACGCTTCGTAACCAACACAACGAGTTCCGTAATCTCACATGTATGTTAAGAGTATTAAATAACAACCTGTTCAGATTTCCAATGTTGTGGCACTATCTGAACTCGTAATCATTCGTTCGCTCGTCACAGCGTGAAATATTTAATAGAAATAATGAGTATTGTACTATATACAGTGGATCCAAAAAATATTCAAACACTACATTTCCGATTGTCGAAAAATATTAATATTTAAATTGTGATCGTTTTGTAAAAACAAATAGTACAACCATGAGCCAGGACTTATTTTAAAACTCGGCGCTTCTACTTCCGCAAAGCAGTATTCAGTTTCCTCTAAGATTTTTACACGATGTAGCAAGTGTGCAACTGAAGATCTATTTTTCTAAAAAAAATGCTTCAAATTCAAACATCTCCAAGAATCTCAACAAATTTTCACGTAAATGAAATTGTGATACATTTGAAGATTGAAGTCTCGTCTTTACAACGATTCCATGAAAATTTATTTTTTTCACTATTTTATGGGACAAAAATGGATAATATGTTCGGTCATGAAAAGCCATCATAGTATAACTTGTACCACTGTAAAGTTGCCAATACACCTCTCATTCAAAACTCGATAAAATGACTAAAAAAAATCGTACATCAATTTTAAGGTGTCATTGTAAAAAGGGAACTTGAATCTTTAAATTGAGAGTGGTTTCAGTCACGAAAAATATTTTTCAATGTTTTCAGAAACGTTTAAATGTCATAGACTTATACACAGAGATAGACTGAGCCGTCGTACGGGCGAGTTGAAGCCAACAATGGGGGCGCGGGGTCGTGCTATCTCACTCGCTCACCGATAATTGGTGGGGGATCAGGCGAAAAGAGTATTGAGGGTGACTACGGAATAGTGTCACCAGAAACACCCAAAACTGAGTAGATTTTCCTCTTCTCCTTTTTCCCTTCCACTATTCCATTCCACTGCGTATTGCGTGTTACGTCCCCGTCGCGCATGCGTAACATGTGCGCGTGTTAATCTAGTTGTTAGAGAGGTGGTAAACTGTATTCCCCTCGATTTCAGCGATCTGGCGACACTGCTACCGAGTCTCTAGTATTTATTTACTCCGTGCTATACATATAGAAGCAAGTAGGAGTAGCAGAATCTCTCCCCACCAACTCGTCAATTAGAAAGAGAGAGCACCACTCTTGCTATTACTCTCTCACTCTCTCTCTCTCTCACACTCTCTCACCTGTCCCGGATTCAGCGCTTCATACAGGCCGCGCAATCTATCTCTATAAATCTATGTTAAATGTATAGCATTTTCGATAAAAGTTGATAGCTTTAAAATAAGTCTAAATTTATTGTCAGATGATGATTTTTTACGAAATTATCACAGTTTAAATATAGGCAATGCTATGAGAATGAGATAACAGAGATCTTAATATTGTACATGTTTTACTCACTTCGAAACGAATACGGAATTTCACAGATTATTTTTCTCTACTTATTGTATAATCAGCAAAGAATATTTTCTAACGTAATGTAGAGGTCTAACGTGTACACAACAAATTGAGAATCATTGAAAGGAAATTAAATGTTAGTGATATATTTATATTAATGGGGCACATCACCAAAATCGATTTAAGATAAATGACCCTTTTATTGACCATATAAAGACGTGATTATTTTTTGCTGAAATCGATATTTCAAGCGAATATAAATTATTAATATCGTTAGTGCTTCTGCTCTCTATGGTTTTGTAACTTTATAATGAGACTTATGTTAGACTCGATACGTCTTTTGTGTACCTGTTTATATCGATTGTGAGATTGAAAAAGGACAATGTCTTTTCGTTATGAAATAAATAGCTCCAAATATATCTACCCTAATTTCAATCAAGTTTCAATTACACTGAATCTAATCGCCAGGTACTAACAAATGAATCGAAAGCAGAAATGCTGAAATGTTTACCCGCCATGTTTAATAACGTGAAGCAGAGAAACTGGTTGATAACAGTACCGTGATCACTAAAGGGACATTCATCTTACGTCTGTGAGCGAATAATCATCACCTCGTTACAGTGTCTGCAGCATAAATGACATTATGCACGAAACACTTGGCCGAGTGGGAGCCACGTGTTGGTGTCGAGAAAGGTATGTACGTGAGTTTTCACCAAAATTCCAAGTCGAAATCAACAGAGAAAGTTCCGGAGACTTTCTTTCTTATAGGTTCAATGTTGCGAGCCTTGCCTCCGAGTACGTGCCTTATTTTTTAATTGTTTCGTCACCCGATGTGTCATGACATCAACACGTGTCAAAAACACCACTTTGTCCGGCTTGACAATATACAGTTACAAAATTCTATACGCACGTGTCAAGTTTCAAATATCGCTTCCTAAAAGAAAGCATAAATATTACTCATGATACAATATTACATTACCCATGATATATTAAGATAAAAATAATAATTTAATTAAAACAATCATAAGTTTGGCACACTTTAATGTATCTCTTGAAAATTGGATAGTACACTCCATGATATTTCATGTAAGAAAGGTGACAATTTCAAAATTTGTCTAATGATAATCATTAAACCTCCAAACTTCCGTTTCTTTTGAATAGTCTTAATGTGGCACGTGTGTGTAGACGTTTAATTGGCTGTGTTTTACAAAAACTCGTTAACCGGGACGTAGAAAATAAATAAATAAGGAGGTTCGATTAAATTAAATATCTATCTCTCCCACAGGTTCTCCCCGTCACATTTGCTCTTATTTAACACTAAACCTACCACTGCGAGTCAAATGAGCCGTTCCAGATTTTTTATTTCACAATTATTGGAGTTATCGCGATGCTTCCACTGGAAATGACTATACTCGCTGCTTTATTAAAGTATGCAGTAGCATACAAATCGCAAAGGATCTAAATAAATTCAGTCGTGCCATTTTCACGAGGAAACACATACTAGTTAGCTTTAATGGTCGGTAGGTTTAGTGTTAAACGTCTAGAGACTAGACTGCGGAAGTTTATGCAAATGTTTTCGTAGGAATAAATTAAATAAATCAGATTTCTTTATGAATGTGCTTGATGATTAAAGGATCGCAAAAATATATTGTTCGTCGCCGGCCGGACCCGTGATGGCGACGATTATCGATGAAATACTATATTATGGTGAACCGCATCCTTGCAGCGTCAGGACGGTCGAGTATTATGTCAGTCATGAATGTTGCTTATCTCCACGATTCAAATCGAATCAACAGTAACAGGCGTCCATGGTGTTGCGGGTGATCCACGTCAGATATCGGTTCACTCTGCTATAAACGCCGGGGTAGCCTGGTCTCGCGCATCCTTCACCCCAGGATACGACTCCTGCGAACGTTATGGTAGGTTTACTCGATGTACCATTCAGAGCTCACAAGAAGGGGCCCGTAAGGAATGTGGGTACGATTGGCGGGAAACGCGCAGCTCCAACTCGCCTCGCACGCATATTCGCACAATTGAGACAAAGCTTCGATTTTAATGACCTTGAAATGTGTTGTCAATCTCATCATTCTGAACAACAAAAAATGGATATTACATTTTTTCAAAGTATAGAATCATGAAAATACTTTTCCAAAATATTGTGCTCAAATTCATTTACATGGAAAAGTTATGACGATTCCAAGAGAACGATACTTCGGAGTAGCGATATTGGTACAAAACTTTAAACGGGTTTTTCTCGAAATCATATTTTTTAAACTGGTCTGCAAACGAATTGCCTAATACATGTCGGCTAAAGTTCATTCACATTTCCCTAGGGATTGCACCTCAATTTGCAGTTTATTTTTTATTTACAGTATATTTTTAGAAAATATGAACCCAATTTATTTGCAAAAAATATCAAATTTTTTTCAGACCTTGTAACTTTCGTAACGACATAATTCGGAGCACATTTTTTACGTAGTTAATTCACGAATTACTTTAAATCTCGATTATGCGAACCGATAATCGAGGTTCAGCCGTATCGTAAATTAAACAAGTAAATGTGTTACAAGACAGTTTTATCATTGGATTAGCTTAATTTACTCGCTATCCTTTTCGACGTTCGACGACAACGGCGGGAGATCAAGAAATAGTGTCTGTACACGATATAAGTGATTGTTCGGTCTTGAAATATTCACATACATAGAAACATGACCTTATTATTGCCTTGCGGCACGATATTAATTGTGAACCTTTTAGCCGCCGACAGTAACAATATTTCAATCATAATTTTTCTGTAACGTTGTTTCTTGAATGCTCAAAAGAATCCATTATTTATTCAGAAAATCATGCTTCTTCGACTGTTAATTAAATACCATATTCATCACTTGGCACCTAGAGATTGTTAAATCTAATAGAACAAAATAACAACGTCTCTCAATATACAGGGTGGACCACATAAAGGTAGCCACCTAAATATATCCTTCAGTTATCATAGTATAAAATCATTTTGTATGCAATTTGCAGACGAATACGCTTTAAAGAATATTTTTGTGCGAAGATCATTTTTCGACCTTTTTCACTCAGAGATATCTTCTTCAATAAATACTGAATGAATAAATTGTTATGGACGCCTGCATAGGTCGACAAATTTACATTGCAACAATGAATTTCTACATGAAAATCTACCTACACTGACTTCATACTCTCCTTAGGGAGTATTGATGTTTGCAAATTGAAAATGTATGTATAGCATTACTATAGGTAACGTTATCGACTGTAAGTGTATATTTTCTTTGACTTCCAAGACTGGAATTAAATATCAAAATTCATTTCTAATAAAGTATATCATTATATATATATATATATATATATATATATATATTCATATCTAATAAATATATTTTATATTAACGCAACTGAAGGAGATATTTATGTGGCTACATTTAGGCGGATCACCCTGTATATTATCGTACTGAAACGAATAATATAAAACGTGGCTGCGTTCATAAACTAACGTTGATAAATAAAAAATGGTAACTTCCCGAGAAACATCTACCACAGCGAAAGGGCTAAAAGTTAATCGATAGAATGTATGTAATACTCACCAACGATACGGTAAACGTCGTCGACGCCGATGTGTAATGGACCACCGCTGTCTCCCTAATAAAACAAAGTCGAGGAATAAATTGATAGCCGGTTCATTGAACGTTAGAAATCAAGGTTTTGTGGACAAAAATGGTGCAAGCATGTGCGTATGTACGGCATATATAATGTGCAAAAGTGTTATAGCAAATTATGGCATTTCTGTGAATATTAATAAAGATAATACTGATCCAGATTGTTGTTAATTACCTGACACGAATCCTTCATTCCCTCTTTGTAACCAGCGCATACCATATTATCCGTTATCCTTCGCGATGGATAATTAGTTCTACGACATTCAGCGTTCGTGAGTATGGGCACCGTGACTTCCTGTAGAGTTTCGGAAATGGGACCAGATTCGTTTACCGCGCCCCATCCGGTTACTACAGCATTTGAGTTAGCGAAAGTATTCCCTGCGGAAAACGTAAAACCTCGTAACTTCTATGCGACGAATTAAACTGGTTCCAGAAAATATTTGAACAATTTTTCGATTTGTGATATAAACGTGGTGTCATTTTAAAGCTTGACTTCTACTTTCAGTAGGAAATGTTTTCCCTCGAAAATGCTACCAATTGCGGCGTTTCTAAAGTGCAGCGTGGTTAAACCAAGGACCGATCGATATGGACGTTTTTCAAAAATGGCGCCAACGATCGCAAATGGGAAATGGAGATATTACTTTACCTTTCTGCGGAAGACACACGGGCCTCATTTTGTCATTAAATTCTATGGACTCGGCTAATCTGACTAGCGCAATGTCGTTATCGTAGTTGGCCGATGAATAACCACTGTGTTTCATCACTTTGTCAACCTTAAACGTTAGCGCGTTGGATTCTGTCGTGGTTCTTTTGTGCACCAATATCCGAGCCGTCAGGAGTGCTGGATCGAACCTGATTAACATGTGAATATACATTATAATAATTGCGAATGCCGAAATCAATTTACGAAATATATATTGTACTGTCGTGTAATGATTCTATCGAAAATCAGTTGTAATTTTCACCAATATAACAATAATATTATTGCTAATAGTATTCACACTACTCTTGTAATTTAAGGAAGATATTTCTTGTTTCATTCTCCAAAAAAATCGATCTTTCACAAAATCTTGTAGTTCATCTCTTTAGAAATATGTCTCTGTAAAATACTACGTTAGAATTTTCAATACTTTTGGAAATACTGAATAATCAAGTCTGATGTTTCGAGTTGTAAGTCTGATGTCTCTAATATCATAATCTATAGTTTATTTTATTCTAGGATTTGTTTTCATGACGTAGCGGGCGAGAAACACAAGACGCGTTTTTTCTTGAAAATGCTATACATTCAAACGTCTGTGAAAACATTGAAAAATTTTTTCGTGACTGGAACCATCCTCAATTTAAAGATTGAAGTTTTCCTCTTTACAATAACAGCTTAAAATTGATGTATGATTTTTTTATTCGTTTTATCGAGCTTTGGATGAGAGGTGCACCGCCAACTTCACAGTAGTATAAGTTATATCAGAGATGAGCACGGTAGAGGCCCCTCAAACGCCTGCTTCTCCCACCAACCTCTCTTTCATGCGCGAGTCCTGCGCACTATTCGCAACGGGCAAAGCACTTCCTTCCTCTTTGGTAACGGCGGATGCTGGTGGGGGACAGAGGGCGCTATGGTGGGGACGGTTTTGTCTCAATAGAGGCAAAAATGCTCATCCCTGAGTTACACCATGATGGCTTCGCACGACCGAAATTATTACTCATTTTTGTTCCATACAATAGTAAAAAAAATCATTCATCAATTTTTAAGGAGTCGTTATAAAAAGGAGGCTTCAATCTTCTAACCCACAGTTTCATTTATACGAAAAGTTTTTGAAAGTTTTTGGAGACGTTTCAATTTTCTATCAAAATCGGGTCTTCAGTTTCCCATCTGCTACATCATGTAAAAATATCGTAGATGAAAATGAACACGGTTTTCGCGAAAGTGAAGCCTTCAAGGTTTAGAATGAGTCCAGGCTTGTGTTGTACTATTTGTTTATACGAAATTATAACTACTGATATATAGATAATTTTTCGATAATCTGGAATGTAGTGTTTAAATACTTTTTGGATTCCTTGTTAAAACTTCTATTTTTTAAAATATACAAAACAATCGATATTTTTCACCAGAAGAAAGAAATTGTCTCCCTGCACAGTACTTACAATTAATATTTTCAAAAGCCTAATATTTGAATAGATTACAAGAAACTATTTTACAATTCTTTAAGTGAAATTCATTTCAGACGATGTTCAGTTACTTTTGACTGGTGTTGTACAACAACAACGATGCTCCGACAGGAAATCTGCTTAAATCAGGAAGTAAAGTCACCTGTCAACGCAATGTGCTGCAGTTAAAACATAGCGGGAGTTTATAACAGATCCACCGCAATAGAATCTTCCTCTAAACATCATTAATACCATCCATGGATATTGATTCACTTCCGTCTCTATGCCGCCTACTATACGCTTTTGCGTATTAGTCAACCCGCATTCTGTGAAATAACATAACACAGTTCATTTTCCATATGATCAGTTTCAACATTAAATGTTGCTTCAAATATTAAAAAGATTAGGAATCAATTAATTTTTAAGTTAAAATTTCAATTCATGCGAAGAACGATTTATCTTACTGCCAGGTAGGTAGGCAGGTAGGTATATCTTTTATTATCCTTTACTTACTAACTGCAACACTATTATGCAGTTAATTTTCAATATTATTAATTTCAACATTATGTGTCGCTTCAAATATTAAATAGAGATCTTTCCCTTTATTATTCGTTATTTTCAAAAAAATTAAGTACGAAATCGATTCGAAGTTAGAATTTCAATCAATCCTAAAAATGATTTATCTTACCGCAAGGAGGACATTTTTTATTAGCATTTCCTGGCGGCGGAAGTGAGGTTGTTGTTGGCGCTGACGCTCCTATAACACCAACTAACCATTCCCAAACATTTTTGTCATCCTCCGTCGTCGCATTATTCGCTGTACTATTCAAGCTGACCACTTGTTTGCCTACGTCTGCTGCTTGTGCATCCTACAGTAAATATTCATATTGATTATTAAAAGTTTAAATTGAATGAGGACGGGCGTAGAGAAGAAGCGAGGGGAATAAGCTAAATTAGTAAACTAGTTAAACTAGTTTAAGTTAGGGAAGTGCTGTGGAAAATTTCTAAGAAAATCATGTCTTGGAAAATAATCAGTAAGTAACCTCTATGTAGAGTTGTACGTGAATATTTAAATAAGTTTGGATTTTAATACAATTTATGAGATTTTTTTATTGGCGAAACACTCAAACTTAAAGAAATAACAGTAAAGGAAGATAATGCTTTTGTTCAACCATTTGTAACGTTTATTTATAACTAAACTGAGTATTTACGAGTACAAGGAAGTTATTGACGTCATATTTCCTCACTGAATTTTATAAATTCGTTGTAAACACATACATGTAAATGATACATAGTATTGAGAGTTAATGAAATCATTTTCTCTCTTAATAATTTCAATAAAGTGACAATAATATAACAGTATCTTTAGAATCTAATTTTACCACCCACATTATATTTCAACTACTCATTTCTGTCATAAATGCAGAAAATCCGCAGTCTAGTTAGAACACTTAGAAGAATAAACGTCACTCACCGATAAAGAAAATTAAAAAAATGCTAAATAAATAATTTATAAAAGCGACAAATCATTGAATTTATAAGAACATTAAATAAATGCTCAATAAACTGTTATTATCCTCTACAAAATAAGAATAAAATACAAATTATTCTTATGCAAAATAATTACAATGAAATTAAAGAGCAGTTATCTCACTTAAATTACCTTAAATAAATAAACTGTAATAACAAAATTAATAATAATTATTAATCCCTTGCATCTACTAAGAAAAAAGAAAATTTACATTTATTGTATACCCACGTATTCTCCAATAAATATTCACCAGAATAGAGTAGAATTTCATTTCAATTTAATGAGAATTGACGACATACGTGTGTTTAGTACATTCTGTTCGAAGTCTTCGTCACGAATCTGACTCGATATTATAGCACAAGGGCTCAACACAAAGTTTTAAAAATTTTTAAGTTAACACTAAGTTTAAAAACAAAAATACGACTGTGACTAAGCAAACGATTAACGTACCCCATTTCTCTTGAATCAGTATCAATTAAATCTATTAAAACAGTGTGAACATTTTTTAATATTATATATTGTTCTGTAAATTCGATACCGCCATTCCCCAGGGACTCGCACAGCCAGTTTAAGGTGTTAATCTCGTTTGAGACAAGTGTCAGTAGTACCTATAGCCGAAACAGTTACATACCTCCTCGCAGTTGATGTCACGCGTCACCACGACCAAGACCAGCATGCAAACTAACGATCGAATCCGCATTATCACCGGACACTATAATTCTTCACCGTTGCACACGACAGTGAGAGACTGTCGATAACCAAGTCGCACTCCGGCCACTGAATCAAAGAAGCCAGCGAGTTCAATCGGCGGACAATACACTTCCTACCAAGACGGCGTACACTTTCACACAAGTCTTCGATTCAGCGTCACATCTATATTTATACGGAATACTGGACTGGCGAGTCCAAGTGAAAATTTAGGCTATCCATATGTAAATTTCCTGCCGGACGAACATTATCGGCGGGCCCCGAAGATCTTCGTACCTACCTAAAATTTCAGTTCGCGAAGGATGTGGAGGTTCTTGGCTACTTCGCCAAAGGTGATTCATCATTACGATGTTTTTCATGATCATTTCTAGGTATCAGCAGAAAGACAACCAGGAACAATGATTAATCAACAGGTTCGATAGGGAAATCAGGTTGTCGTTTCGTGGTGCTCGGGGAATTTGCTTATTATAACAGTAAATGCGCTCGACGATTTAAGTAATTATTCAACAAAGTTGTTTTGAGACTACAGTAGTATAAGGTAATATTCCATTCAATTTTATTAATGAGAAACGCCTTCAACGTAACAGACAATGTTAACGCGAATACAAAAGGGAGAAACTTGTTGCATAAAATATATAATCTAAAACGTATACGAAACAATATTTAACATTTACAAGGTAGGGCGTAACGGATATATTAAATTGTATTTTTATTATGATACGTTTTCTCATTTATGTTGGATATTTTACTATTTACAGTGTAGAACAATATGTGCAATTTACACTGAAAAACAAAAGCGAACCAATGCCATATGAAACAGCATAACTTTTGAAAAATCTAAACAAATGAGTTGAGTATTTTTGAGGAAGTTAGAAGGATTAGTTTACTAGATGAATTGTAAAAACATGTTTGAAAATATTGTATTGGTCGGAATCGCGAAAGAATTAGTAAAAGTTGATTTGTACAACTTTTTTATCTGGCCCTGTGTTCAACATTTTTTAAATCTGTTTTATGGACTCAAATAAATGATATAGGTACATGCTGAAAAATTCATCGGTACATTATTTCATCGTTAACTGTCGTGAAATTCTGAACAATAATCGTCGCAAAACAATCCCTCCTTCCGCGGAGTATACCCCGTGAGGGGCCATGAAGCTCGAGAGGCCTCGGTCGCCGAGAAGTGTAAACATGCCGCGTAATGTGATCCTGGGTCGAGTATATCGGTGAAACCACTACTAATCCAATGACAAAACTTCTGTATTTTTTATTATTTTTTTATCGAACTTTCAGCAACATATCCGCGGCATTTTTCTAATGAAAATGATACCAAATAAGATATAATTCCGATGGTATTTACTTGAGTAATGGACGATGAAAGTTTCGGGCGCAAGAAAGGACAGCGCATTAGAAAGAAAGAGACGCGAAGAATCGCGGTCGCCGTTGTAGTTCAAAGGCCCACGGGTCTTCACAGTGTAATGCAAATAAAAAAAAATTTTTTATTATTACTAATTTTTAGATGAGACGTTCTCCAATATATTTGTGGCACTTTTCTGATTAAAATAATACCAAACACAATGTAATTCGGATCATATTATTTACAATAATTTTCCGAAACTTTTATCGTCCATTACTCAAGTAAATACCATCGGAATTATATCTTATTTGGTATCATTTTCATTAGAAAAATGCCACGAGTATGTTGGTGAAAGTTCCATTAAAAAATAATAAAAAGTAAAGAAGTTTGGTCACTATGTTAATTGTTGTTTTTACACCGACATACTCGATCCGTATTATGTTACACTTCTTGGCGACCGAGGCATCTCAAGTTTCGCTGTCCTTTTCTACGTTCGGCACAAGTCGAAGAATAGTATTATCTGAACTTTAATCGTCGCTGGCCGGACCCGTCGTGGCGACGATTATCGATGAAATACTGTAAGTGTTAATTGTAGTTTTTCACAATTTTCGACTTATAATTGCAATTTTTCCCACTTTTAATCATTTACAACTCATAAGTCAATTAATCAATGTCAATACAATGTTCAGCGTTTCAGAATCATTTATTTAAGTCTATAAATTTTAAATTTAGATAAAGAAGTGGTAAAAATCAAATTTCACTCTTTCTTTCGGGATTTCCGACCAATTGCAATTTTTTCCAAAAATTTGTTTACACCTCATCTAATAACCTCATCCTTCTAACTTCTCAAAAACACTCAAGTCATCTGTTGTAATTTTTAAAATGTTATACCGTTCCTAATGGTGTTGATTCACTTTTGCTCTTTACTGTATACATAAAGAAAGCTACATAGATCTTGTTAATGCAGGTTCATATGCTAGACTCTAGCAGCTAGAGTATATAAAAGGCAGTGTAGAACTAGCTTAAGATTGCTATGAATTCGATAATTGCAACGGTAATTCTTCGAGTTAGACATAACGAGGTAACTATTACAGCAGACGACTCAGAAATTATCTTGCCCCTGAAAAACGGCCGAAATCATGGCTATGATCTGACCCTGGTGATAAGCTAAAATAAGGCAAGGCTTCTGATAACATTACTCATACGTTGTGACAACAAAGCAATGGCCCACCCGCATGAGGGTAATGTGACCCATATACCTTGACCCACTGTCATGGGTTACAGGTAAGATACACACCTCTGTCCTACATCATCTTATCGTTTCTCTCAACATTAACTAGAACTTCGATAACTCGACTTGTGTACATGGCAATCCTGTCAACGAGTCAACGAGTATCTTTATTGTCTTTTTGACGACTGAACAGCTTCTTTTTTTTATAAAAACACTTAACAGATTAGTCTTATGAAACGTTTATTTATCTTCAGAAATAGTTACAGTGTATACAAGTAGTTTCCATTAATAAACAAATTGATTACAGTATTGACAGCACTGTCTGGCATGGATGTATGTAGGTAACGATTAGCAGGAATTTTCACTTTTCAAAATTTTCCATACACGGTGTCCCAAAAAGTTTGAATATGACTAAAAGGAGTGTTTCTTGATGTGGTTCTAAGTATTTTCTTCCTTTGCCAATTCGCACCAAAACGCTTTGTTTTCGAGTTATTAACGAAAAACACGATCCAATCAGAGCGCGGCTGATCCCGTCTCGGCGACAGGTTTCGCTTATCGTGGAGTTGCTGTCGTCCGAGCTGGAATCGGGGCGAATTGGTAAAGGAAAAATGTACTTAGAACCACCTCAGGAATCACCCCTTTTTGTTATGTTCAAACTGTGTTGAACATAACTATTATACGGGACACCCTGTATAATATTGCATCTATATACAGTTTCTTTTTAAATATTGACAATAAGAATAGTCTATCTAAGTTTTGATTTTCTTCGTTTTTTTTACTCGCTTTACAACCAAATAAGTTAACTTTTACCATTTCAAATAGTGAGTACACAGTGAATACATGTTATTTAATATATAATTAGACTTCACATAATGTTTTACACGAATTTTCTTACAGTGATATTTAATTAGATACGTGTATAAATATGGAAATACAGAACTCCTAATTTCAAGTATGCGTATAATGTTGTGTAAGATGATTATAACCGAACATGATCGATAAACGTTTTCAGAAATCATGTTATCCAGTTTCCCTAAGTAGAGAAGTATATAAATTCAGGAACTGGTTGACATGCTGGTATAAATCGCCGACAAATACATTCAAATATACATATGCTGAGCTTCGATGTTCCCAATTAACATCGAATCAAAACCAAAACACAAATTGAGAAACTCGGTGGCCATTGCGAGAGGAGAATACGCATAAATTATCCAACACTTTCTTGCACATTAGCAATTCTCCCGCTGTTACTCGCATTTTACAGCACCATTCGATAAACGCGTGCGTTTCTCAACATCATTTAACGATGCAAGTGTACTTGCATGTTTGTTCTTCCAATCGTGCATATTTATCGTATCCTTTATTACACAAGACGCCATCAATAAATAAATGACAAAATCTATTGTCGCCCTATCGTACTAGTACATTTTATCATATACAGTAAATCCAAAAAGTATTTGAACACTAAATTTCCGATTTGCGAAAAACCGTCGCTACTGAAACTGTGATAATTCCGTTAAAAAATAGTACAACCATAAACCTGGTTTCATTTTGAAGATTGAGACTTCTACTTTCATAGACTATCATTGATTTTTACTTAAGACAGTTTTGCACGATACAGTATTTAATCGATAAAAGTCGCAACCACGGGTCTAGCCAGCGACAGTTTGTGTTCAAGTATACTATTCTTTGACTTGTGCCGAACGTAAAAAAGGACAGCGTAGCTCGAGAGGACTCGGTCGCCGAGAAGTGTAACATAATAGGGGTCGAGTATGTCGGTGTGAAAACAACAATTAACCCAGTGACAAAACTTCTTTATTTTTTAATGGAACTGTCACCAACATATCCATGGCATTTTTCTAATGAAAATGATACCAATTATGATATAATTGCGATGATATTTACTGCTGTAACGGATGATAAAAGTTTCGGAAAATTATTGTAAATATGATCCGAATTATATCGTGTTTAGTATTATTTTAATCAGAAAAATGCCACAAATATATTGGTGAAAGCCTCATTAAAAAATAAGTAATAATAAAAAAGTTTTTTTATTGGCATTTTCTGTGAATACACGCGGGCCATTGAACTATGCTGGCGACGGCGAATGTCCGTGTTTCTTTCGTTCCCATACGCTGGCCTTCCTTGCGCCCGAAACTTTCCTCGTCCATTACACAAGTAAATATCATCACAATTATATCTTATTTGATATAATTTTCATTAGAAAAATACCACGAATGTGTTGGTGGAAGTTCCATAAACAAATAATAAAAAATAAAGAAGTTTTGTCGTTGGATTAGTAGTGGTCTCACCGATATACTCGACCCGTATTATGTTACACTTCTTGGCGACCGAGGCCTCTCGAGCTTCACGGCTCCTCACGGGGTATACTCCGCGGAAGGAGGGATTGTTTTGCGACGATTATTGTTCAGAATTTCACGACAATTAACGATGAAATACTGTGTAGCTCTAACATTTTCACCTTCCACTGTATATGTATACTGTCTTGCATTTCTATAATTTATAGTACTATGTTAGTATTAATAAACATGTAAAATAATATAATAAAGATGAAATACTGTACATATACCGCCCTAAACTCTAAACTAGTCTAAACCATCCTTACGATATCCCTGTGTCAAAGGCAGGGCCTGCTAGGTAGCCTTTTAATGACGAGTCCTCTAGCGGGCCCAGGACGAAACGTTTCCTTTCCTTTTCCTCTTTCTCTCTCTCTCTCTCTCTCTCTCTCTCTCTCTCTCTCTCTCTCACACACACACACACACACACATTACAGCCTCTAAAAATGCTTCCAATTGCTAACAAAAAGCCAAGTCATTCAGTGCAATTTTAAACAAATTTTTCTGATTCAAAGTAGGTTCGAATACTTTCGTGAGCCACTGTATATGTATATTCTTGTTCAGCGAAAATTTCCCTTATTTGTTATTCTTACATTGAATTCTGTATATTGTTGAAATAAATCTCTTATGAGGATTTCTATAATAAAAAAAACCAAGTAGGTTATGGAGCAATCGTCGAATAACGAATCCTATAGCTAGCTATTGGTTTCATTCGTCAAACAGGTTTATGTGCTCAGGGCAAATTTACATGAGATAATAATCTGGCTTATTTAATCAACCAATTATCTCGATATCTCGCGATTAGTTGTGTAATTAGTTGAACGAAAAGCGTTGTTGCGAATGGGATTACGAATAATACGACGAGCGTAAGAAAAACAATGATATGATCGTTTCCAGGGTTGTTCGTTAAATGTTTAATCTGGCCTTACAAATTCTGAGGACACGCCGCTATTACATTGACCCGATTTTTCAAACCGCAATAGTAACCTAAAGTAATATTGCTATAGCGCTGCGAACTTCTTGGAATCACCTATAGTAAAACGTTCACTACTCACGCCTCACAGTCAAATGAAATTCTTTCACGGATGCAACAGAATGCACAAATTGTTGCAAGATTCGGGACATAAATCAAAAAATGTATATAGTATTTATGTATGTATGTATATACTTTATGGTATATAGTATTGCTTAAGACATTATCTACTGGCGATTATTCCATAATTTCTGAGCGTCTATGGCCCATGACTGAGTATTTTTTAATAGATCCTTTAATAACAACAGAATCTTCCATCATGAACCAAAAACTCACCCTCAATAAGGTAATCTAATAATTTCGTTTGGGAATACTATGCGAAAGAAGATTTTTTGCTTCCATTTGATACAGTTCATTTATTAAAAGGCCGAATACGATCTACGATTTTTTTCCACTGTTTAATGAAACATAAATGAGGAACTACTTCGGTCTTGTAAAACCCTCATGGTTTACCTAACATATATATCGTATAACTATAAATTTGGCACCTACACCTTCGATTCAAAAATTAATAAAACCGCCCCAAAAAATCGTACATAAAGTTTTTCGACGTCGTTAAAAAGGGGGGAGCAGAGGACTTCAATCATACCTTGTTATTGATTCATACACGAAAAAATATTTGAATGTTTTTAGAGACACTTCAATTGGTATGATCTTCGAGAGAGAACATGTCTTCGGTTCTACACCTGTCACGTAGTACAAGATTGAATTAGGCAAACATGAATGACGGCTAGTAAAAGTAGAAGCTTTAAGTTTTAAAATAAGGCTGGGTTTATTGTTGTACTATTGTTTTCAATGAAATTATTATAGTTTAACAATCGACGATTTTGCGACAACTCGAAGTTTAGCGTTCATATAATTTCTTGATCCACTGTGCGACTAGAGACTCCCCGAACAAATCTCCTGAGCTTCATACACATGACCTCAATTCCCGGTCGTTCCTTATTCGCCTTCGGGCTTCCGGGGTCTCATCCCGTCGCGCAGTGGTTCAGGAACAGCGAAAATGTGTCCAAAATTCAAGTTCTGATCGCAGCTTTCTGAAAACTTGTAATCAAGGGTTTTTTTAAAAAAGTTGCTTTATTTAAGATCGAATCAACATCTCGGGTTATTAGCGACCGATCAAGGGTTTTTGGTGTCGTTGATAACGAATTTGGCATCAAAAACTCAACATTCAAAATGGCGACTTCAATACAGTATACAGTAATCTGAAATAACGGCATAGCTATACATATATCGTTCTTTCAAACAAAAATCAGGTCTTTTTAACTAACTGTTAACATTTATGGATATTATACAGTGGTCCAAGAAGCGATAATTTGTGGCCAAAATTAAAAATATCGTTATATCGACTTTTTTCTAATGCAAACTTATGTTCTAACACATAATTGGTGTAATTATCTTAAATTGTAGGAACAAACACTATTATTATAGTAAATATATTACAAATAAAGTATTATGTTTCCTACATTTAGTGTTTCATTGTAGAATTCAATTAAATTATTTATATTTGCAGTTGTACTTTTGTAATAAGCACACTCGATCTATCCAAAAAGAATAGCAAAAAAGCGCTGGTTCTTCAAGTGGCTGTTCGATGCAGTGCCACCGGATCAACCCAAAACTGGGTTGATTTTCCTCTCCTCCTTTTCCCCTTCCACTATCCCATTCCACTCCTGCGCACACTCCAATGTCCCACACTAATATTCCTCTGGTCATCAAAGAGGTGGTAAATTCTATTCCCCTCGATTTCAGCGATCTGGCGACACTGGTTCGATGAGGCATGCCTGCCACGACACGCGTGCAAGAGGTCGAAACGTTTCGTTGTCTTCTATATAAATATGCATAAAAGTATAAAGTGCAAGAGACTGCACTTAAAGTTAACATATACTCTTGTTAAAAAATATGTCAACTTACATTTTAAAAAAGTGTGATGTTAATCACTATCAATTATTATTTTACAAATATTCTTGAAGGATAAATTGTTATGAACTCTTCAAGATTTGTACACTGGATACATATAGTGCCTATAACATAAGGAAACATCAAACATATACATATTTACATAATAGTGTGGGATCAGGACCCGCCAGACCAAATACCGTATGAAGATTAGGAAAATATTAGATAGGTATATTTTTTCTATGTTTATTGTTACCTAGATATATATGACTGTACCAACCTTTTGTAATAAACATGTTTAAAAAAAAAAAGTATGTGGAGGAGCTGATCAGCTACAAACCGCGAGGTCCTGGGTTCGATTCCCGGCGCGGTATCCCTCCTTTTGCCTAAGATCCTCCAGCCGCATTCTGATGTTCTACAATCAGGAATTAAAGTAATTAGTTTATCAAACAATTTCATGATTTCATGTTTACAATATCATATGTCACAACAAAATTTAAAGCAACGGAAAGTATTGAAATTTTGAAACTCTGGAATGTTGTCAAAATGTACAAAAAGAAATTTCATTGTAAAGTTGAAGTTGAAAGATTGTAGTTTGACCACGATTTGTCGCTTTCTGGACCACTTGGGCGTTACTTCGGTACGGAGAATGAACGCTCGACGATCCTCGAACTCGATGAAAATATAACGCTCGATCGTCGACAACCATGAGAGCGGTTCCACTCCTCTTCCATCTGCTCCACCTATCAGCGTGTTCCGACAGGCGGCTATCTGTGACACCGTCTCATCGCTCGAAGGAGAACAATGTCAGAAGAGGATCGCTGGAAGCGCCGAAGGCTTTCGGCTGACGAAAGTGACATTGATCCAGTCAACTAGATCTGGAAAATCGTGTAGCGGGAAGAGAGAGCCGAGAGGGGGGGAGCGCTGTAAGTCGTAACAGAAGATGAAGAACAATAGCAAGCGAAGGACACCTGGTGTAGAAGAGGGAGAGGAGTAGGTCCGTATTGACATTGCTCGTTGACGGTGGTTGATGCTCGACTGGAGAGACTAGCACAGCCACGGTCTTCGGTGTTTGTATACGGTCAAATCAGCGTTTTGCTATTGTGTCCGTAGTGGGTGGTCTCTGTACAGGTGAGACAACGCCGCGTGTACACGGACACGCGGCGGCTGATTTAAAAGCTGTCACATGCAACATCTGCCAATGCAATCGCACCACTCAAGGTTGACGATCCCCACCGGCCGGGTTTCTTCGATAGTTATAATTTACTATAAAACGGCAAAACGATCGCGATACTTTTAGAGTTTTCACGTCCCAGCACCGGTACGGGCACGATATATCATCCGGGCGACCGGTCGCAGATCGAAATTCAGAGGATCCATCTGTCGAATCACGACACCGGCCGTTGATACTAGCTGCAATACCGTTACCGTACTCGTCGCTCCACAATGCTACAGCAATTCTTCTTCGTCCTCCTGGGGATATGCTGCTGCAGCTACGCGTTGCCCCCGGTGGTGAGTTGTGCATCACATTTTCAAGAGCCGCGCGCCGGTTTTGCGAGACGCGTTGGTGGCATCATTCGAACGAAAGTTTTCCTGATACCAGAATTTGGCATATTCACGAATAAAAAACAAAAGATAACGAATAATATGTCATTCATGAGTGACGGATAGTTTTATTCGTGCATCATGATTAATTTTTATTCGAATAAAATATTAATCTGCTATTACGAATAAATATTGTATTTGAATAAAACATTATTTGAATAACATGATTTATTTTCTTTTTATTTATGCAATTTGTATTTCAAGAAAGAGATTATTTTTCAGTACTGTACAGACATATAAATACATTATAATAATTTACATAATACAATACTTATAAACATTCGTATGCCAGCATAAGATGATTTAAATAAGACGAGAACAATTTTTAGTTCAGAAATAAAGTTTTTGCTTGAATAATAAATTAGTTTTTTTGTCGTTTTCTTACGGTTTAAATGAAAGGTATACAGCCAACTTTACAGTGACACAGGCTACACCACGAGGGTTTTAGGTTTCTTATTTTTGTTTAATAAAAAAATGGAAAAAAATCGTACATCAATTTTTAAGGTGTCGTTCTAATGGCAAGGCTTCAGATCTGTGGTGGATTTATTCATGAATAATATTTTTTAATATTTTTACAGGGGTTTCAATGTTTCAAGTTATAGCATGTTTTACGAAAAATGGGGCTTCAGTTCCTCATCTGCTGCATCGTGTAAAAATAGCTTAAAAGAAAATTAATAATCCTGTGCAAATGATTCCGTATTTATTGCTGTACGATTGTTTGTTACGAAATTACAACAGGTGAAATATGGTAAATTTCTTAATAATCAGAAATTTCATGTTCAAATTCTTGTTGGATCCACTGTATCTTAAAGATTGCACAAATCTTGAATGTTTTAAATAAAATTATTTCAGTAAAAAGCAAGAATCAATACTATTCGATTTCTACTTTCTCCACTTTATTATTTTGCAGGACAACGATTAGAATACAACATTAAAATATCAAATCGTAGTATCACACACGTACCGCAGATTTTACGTATTTATTAGTGCACACAAGTGTTAGAAACATGTTAAATGAAAATCATGTTTAAATTTCACGAAGATAGTAAAGTTTTGTCTTTAGACATTTGTCTTGGAAAATGTAAATTTGTATACAAATCACAAAATAATTGCATATTACGATCCCACGATACATCTCTATTTTTCTGTATTTCTTTCAGCTAACGCAGGTCAATAAGAGACTCCTTCGCACCTCGAATGTCCAAGCACACTATAACATTACGAATGCTGAAACGGAACTTGATCTCAATTCGCCGTCTTTCAGTCCTTCCAAAAGGCCGAACGTCTGCAGTGACTGTGGTAAGTAAGATGGCTATAATGAAAGCAATCGTTTGCAAATAGAACATTAACTACGGTATTTCGTATTAAATATATTTTATAGTTTTTTTATTGATCTGTTTTATATCAAATGCCAAATCTGTACTGTCTAAAAAATAATAGAGGTGAGTTAGCATCCAACCCCACCATTAAAATATCGTTCATTCTGAATGTAGTAAAGAAAATAAATTTGCCTGTTTACGACATAAATTTTTATTGCAGTGGATAGCATTTACTATAGTAACTTATGATTGTTTGAATATATTAAAAAATACTAAAGAAAATGTAAAACTGTCTAAAAAAATATTAAATTACGATTATATGAATACATTAAAAAATACTAAAGAAAATGCAAAACTGTCTAAAAAAATAATAGGTGTAAGTTAAGATGCACCCCTGTAATTAGAACATCTTTCATTGTTAACCCTTTCGATATTTGTCTTTTTACAATACTAATTTTGGTCGATGTAAATAATATTTTCTTAAGTAATATTAAGTAAATAATATTTTCTTAAGTAATATTAAGTAAATAATATTTTCTTAAGTAATATTAAGTAAATTATATTTTCTTAATATTACATGATCGTAAAATATTAAAAAATGGTATTAAAAAATGATAAACTTTACGAATATAATGTGAATTGGTGTGCTTTGGTTAGTGTGCGGTGTGGGCAGAAAAATAAGGATCGTCGGTGGAGATGTAACCAGCATACATGAATACCCGTGGATGGTTAGCATGAGCAACTATGGTGCATTTTACTGCGCAGGGAGTTTAATCACTCGAAGACACGTGCTCACGGCAGCTCACTGCATGGAGGGGTAGGTATTGACATGAGAAATATTCCACTGAACACTAAACGTTCAATAATGTATAATCCTTAGGCTATGTCCAGATTAGGCGATTTTTTTTTGTTCCGTCCAGATAAGGCGTTGAACGCATGTGGACGAAATCTAGGGAGCACCAGTATCTCACAATGGCGCAATCCGTAACGCGCGATTCGTGTAGTGCCAAACAAAAAAATGGACAAAATTTTTTATAGTTGGCAAGGAATATCTTTTACATCTTAAAAGTCCGAGCTTTCTGACAAATTGGAACATTTTCAGTATAGTTTCCCCTATATAATTATACAAGAATCATTTCCCTCCTCGTCAAATTATTTCGCTCGCGTCTTTACTTACGTATAGCGGACTCGTATGACTGATCAAATGTCATTGAAATATGTACGTTTTTGGAAGAATATTTCATGAGATAAATAGAGTAAATATATATGTAAATTAACTTCGATAGTAAATTTTGAAAGTCTATTACGGTCTGGTTTTTCGTATCTGTGTCTCGCTCGCTCTCCATGTTTCTTATTCTGACTCCTACTCGGCGGCAGAGAAACAAAACACTATCCTGGAAATATTCTATTTCTGTGCATTTCTGATCAATTAGTACGGTAACCCCGCGATTTAAGTCCAACGGAACATTGCGATCTATGTCCCTTGGCCTACTCCTTCCACAGCGGGGTATCCCCGGAAGGGCCGTGAAGCTCGAGCTGCCTCGGTCGCCGAGCAGTGTAAACATGCCGCGTAATCTGATCCTGGGTTGGGTATATCGGTGTGAATCACTACTAATCCAATTACAAAACTTCTTTATTTTTTATTATTTTTTCATGGAACTTTTACCAACATATTAGCGGCATTTTTCTAATGAAAATGATACCAAATATGATATAATGCCGATGATATTTACTTGTGTAATGTACGATGGAAGTTTTTTATTCGCATTACATTGTACGGACACGCGGGCCTTTGAACAGTGTCGGCGGCCGCGACTCTTGTCGTCTCTTTCTTTCCTATATGCTGTCCTTCTTTACGTCCAAAACTTTCATCGTTTATTACACAAGTAAATATCATCGGAATTATATAATATTATATTTGGTATCATTTTCATTAGAAAAATGCCACGAATACATTGGTAAAATTTCATTAAAAATAAGTAAAAAATAAAGAAGTTTTATTATTGCACTAGTATTGTCTCACCGATATGCTATTTTTTGTTGCGCCTTCGGCCGAGCGGTCCGTGTTTGCATGCTGTTCTTTTCTACGTTCGGCGCGGTCGACGCGGTCACAAAAGAATAGTGTCCCTTCACGATCTAAGTCCCGGCAGAGAACCGAAAAAGTACTTAGATCGCGGGGTTACTGTATTGAAGTATCCTGGCAATCTATCGTGTGCTTTCTGTGTAATATATGCATAGGAGCTTTGTTTTTAATACTTTTAACACACACAAACACACACACACATATATATATATATATATATATATATATATATATTATATTTAATATATTACGTTCTTTCTCATAATTTTTTGCATTGCCATATGACGAGATTCAGGTCTTGGAAAGTGAATATCTGATAATAAAGTGAATATCTGGGTGCTCAGTGTGTTAATATCACTAAAATTAACGGAATATAAAGTCTAAAATGTAACGATTAAATTCATTAAAGTATATAAAGCAAAAGCAACCTTACAGATTTTTTATCACCGTCATGTTGCTTCGTCCCACTGTGCGATGCGAAGTGCGACAAATCGTATCGTCTGTCGGCCGTTGTAGCTCATTATGTCCTCGATTTGAGATTGTACGAAAACGTTTGTACAAGCACAGTTACTCCTTCCAGATTAAACACGAAGAGCATCAAACTGGTTCTAGCAGACAGCGACCGTCCAAAATTGGACAAAAACGCAATAGTTCGCCGCGTCAAATCGGTCTCCATCCACGAGAACTTTCACTCGTACACGTTCAACAACGATATCGCTATCATCGAAATGGATCGTCCGGTGGATGTCAATGGTATCGTGAGAACCGCGTGTTTACCCGAAGACAGTAAGTATACGTATTTCACTAAAGAGTTGCGCAATCGAACAGACACGAGAATGGTACCCTAAGCAGTTGATTGTAGACACGCGACGAGAACATTACGATTATCCGAATTGACCACGCAAATAATTACATTGAGACAATATTAGAAAACGAATGCAGATCAAAACTTGATAAACGTCGAGCAAAACATTCGCATACAAACAAATGTTAGAAAACAAGTACAACTAAGAACTTGGGAAAATGAGAGTAGACATCAGTTCGTATTGCTATCTTGCATATTGCGGCAAAAATTACGTTTTTTTTCAATACTTTAGGCTTAACGTGATCTTACAATAAAAGCATATTTCAACGTTACATTGTGCTACCATAGTAGACTCCCACAGCTAACAATAAGAAATGCTGAGAAGTCTGACCAGAAATACCCGTAACCACTTCACCACTCCGCCACGTATGTATGTACAAATCCCTAACAGGATAAAAAGTGTCAAGTAAATCACCTAAAATTCGTAAGATTCTTTAAATTTATGATAAAGATGATTTAGTTATCCCTTAGGGATTTTTAACCCTTCAGAGGCAACGTGCAGCTACCAATTTATATTTGTAGAAACATAATTCCTTGGAAATTTAGACTTTTTGCTATTTTTTATAACTATCTCCAAATTCTGAAAAGTAAATAGTGAAGTTTGAAAGTGTGTTACACCTAATAATCCGATTGTATGTAACAAATTTCGAAATATTCTTTAGAGTCAGTACGGTGCACAGACGTCGCATATGAAGGATTAAATAAAATGATAGCTTTTCACTTTCTATTATATTATATTATCTTGAGCACTAATGAGATTATTATGCATATTTACATCTCCGTTTAACTATGACAGAACTAGATGCTCTATACGGAATTGTGAAATTAATTCTCTCCAGTTTTATTCAATTTTATGAAATGGTAACAGACCATGAAAGCAAAGCTGGGTAAAATTTTGGAGAAAAAATATTTCAAATTACTATTTTAAATACTTAGTCGTTGTTCTACAATTCAAATAAGATACCAATCTAAAACATAAAATAAAATATTTGCATTTTGCGTAAATAGTATTTAAAATATTTCGTGACGATGAAAATAGATTGAGGAAACGCATAATATTAAAATGCAAGAAATCATAATATTTTCGAACTCAACTTTCTCGAAAACGAAAAACTCATCTAGTATAACCTCCTCTATTAAGATTCTCACTATTTTGAGAATCTTTCAGATAAAATACTATTTTAAATTCTGTTTCAAAAACTTTTTCTACCAAATCAAATATTTTATTTTTAAAAGTGCACGTATGATTTCAAATAAGGTAGACTATTTACTATTTACTATTTGAATCACTATTTCCCACTATTTTGAGAATCTTTCAGATAAAATACTATTTTAAATAGTATTTCAAAAACTTTTTCTAACAAATCAAATATTTTATTTTTAAAAGTACACGTATGATTTCAAATAAAGTAGACTATTTACTATTTACTATATATATATATACTTTATTTAATTCAGCCTCAAGGCTTCGAATCGAACTTGGCTTTACATAAAATCTAACTTAATCTAATCACATTCTCTCACTCATTTCCTCGTTCCCATTGACTTTCTCTTCTTCCTTTCTTCATCTATTCCCTCATTAATTTCCCTATCCTATCTACCCTGTCTACCCTATCTATTGCACCCTTTACTATATTACTCTTTGGATTTCCTATTCCCCAGTCCCTTCCTTGCTTTGCACCTCTCTCATTTTTCTTTTTCTTTCTTTCTCCAGATTCCTTAACCAATTGTCCACTTTTCCTCCTTTCTCCCGCTCACTACCTCCTCTATCCTTATCCCTCTTTCGACATCCCTGCAATCCCTTACCAGATGTTTCCAATGTACCAAACTTATCCCCGCACAGATCACAATTCCTTCCTTCCTTTCCAAATTTCCACATCTTGCTCTTGCTATCCGCCGTTGACTCCCCTCTGTTCCCTCTTTTCTCAGGTATTCTGGTAGTCCTGTCACTCTGATGTGTCTGTACCTGGGGTTATACCTCGATTCCACTATTCTGTCATTTACTATTTACTATTTACTATTTACTATTTACTATTTACTATTTACTATTTACTATTTACTATTTACTATTTACTATTTACTATTTACTATTTACTATTTACTATTTACTATTTACTATTTACTATTTACTATTTACTATTTACTATTTACTATTTACTATTTACTATTTACTATTTACTATTTACTATTTACTATTTACTATTTACTATTTACTATTTACTATTTACTATTTACTATTTACTATTTACTATTTACTATTTACTATTTACTATTTACTATTTACTATTTACTATTTACTATTTACTATTTACTATTTACTATTTACTATTTACTATTTACTATTTACTATTTACTATTTACTATTTACTATTTACTATTTACTATTTACTATTTACTATTTACTATTTACTATTTACTATTTACTATTTACTATTTACTATTTACTATTTACTATTTACTATTTACTATTTACTATTTACTATTTACTATTTACTATTTACTATTTACTATTTACTATTTACTATTTGAAATGGCATTTTACCCAGCTCTGTACAAAATTATAACAATAAAAAGTACAAGACTATCTTCGCGCGAAGAGTCTGCAAGCTTGATGTTCACAGTATGTTTAACCCAAGTATATTAACATATACTTACATAACTCCCGATCGAAAGGCTACAAAACTAGATGATATGGCTGAAATTATAGAAACGTTAGAGAATCTTATTTCTCAAATATTGGGGTTAGGAACGTAAAGGTAAACAAATTTCATACTATTTGTAGAAGCTATCGACTACACAGGAGCAACGGCTACAGTAGTCGGCTGGGGTCGAACCGGAGAGGACCAAGCAGTGAGCAATGAGCTGCGAAAAGTTAGCCTTCCAATTTTGTCACAGGAAGAGTGTGATCAGGCAGGATATCAGAACCATCGTATTACCGAGAACATGTTCTGCGCTGGTTATTTGGAAGGCGGACGTGACGCTTGCTTCGTAAGTACTTGACCAAATCAATCGCTCATGGGAATCCTTTGCAGACGAAGACGTTTTGCAATAGTGCACTAAAACTATTGAATATGCCTTATTATATATTTTAAGATCTAAATTTCATTTTGCTAAAATACATGTCACAGAACGTAGGTGTTGATTATTTTATTTTATAATACAAGAATATTATTAATGATGTACCATAAATGTGGTGAAGAAAGAAACGATTAGATTTTGTTGTATCAAAGTCTTACATACTCGGACAAAGAACGATGTGTAAACATCTTTTGTTATTTAAACTTTAAACAGTGACGATTAAAAGGGAAGATGAAATATAAATTCGTCCGTACAAACTGATTACTTGTTAGAGCTTTAATAGTTGTAGAAATTTTCTATTTAAAATGTTATGTGTTGTTTTAAGGGTGACAGCGGTGGTCCCCTTCACGTAAAAGGAACATATGGACACCTTGAAGTAGTTGGTAAGGTTATAAATAAATATATATAATAGTTGTTAACATAGTCAATATTCAGTTTACAGATTTGTTACTCGAAGACACATGAAACAGAAAATAAATTTGAATTTAATACAATTAATCTGCTTGGACCTCCACAGTCTATTTATGATAAACTATATTTCTTTAAAATAACAGACTATAGTACACGCTTTATGCACTCGATTGTTGCATGGGGGAACAAGACATAACGGAAAAAAAAATGGAGAATCCTAAATGAGTCATTTTAACTTGTCTAGTAGTTGTCAGTATTAAATAACTGAACACAAAGTAAAATTCCATAAGTAAGATATGTACCTAAAATATGTGTTGAAATCAATTTCTGTACAGGTATCATTTCATGGGGTCGAGGTTGCGCAAAACCAAAATTCCCAGGAGTTTATACGAAACTCACAAACTACCTCGGATGGCTGACAGATCATTTAGATGGTGAATGCGTTTGTCCACCACCGCGTCACTAATTGCTAACATGCTTCGAAACACTTCACCAGCATAAAACACATTCAGTACCTTCAGAAACAAACGATCAAGCACCTTCCAAGCATTGAACTTATTAGTACCTATAATTTTTTAAGATTAATCAGTAAATCTAGATCGATCAGTATTCAGATATAGTATTGATACATACAGGTATACGTCAGCTTCATAAATAGGCAGCGGATCTTTATGCAAAATAAAAATTGTCTACCTAAATTCCAACAAATTGTAGGGGAATAGAAATTTATTTTCTTTCTTAATATGTTTCATAAGTTGAAAATAATATAAGAGTATTTTTAAATTCTGCTAATGTTTTTACTGTATCAAATTTCACTTGCTCATTTTTGTCATAAATGCATAAAATCCGCTGTCTATTCATCTATCACATATTCTTAAATAATTCTACATTCAGAATGATAAAGATATATTTGTAAATAGCTGTAAACCATTTGCCATCGAGTTATCGTTGTGAATCATTAACTTATTGTTGTTGTTAATTCGTTGCACATAGTTCAGGTAATCTAGTCCTATGTACATAAACGTGTGCTAACTATCTGCGATGTTGCACTACTTGTATAAAATTATTGTTAAATAAAGAATATGTTTACTAAACATTCTGTACCCTAAACAACTTAATTTCTGATACTTATTACTAGATTGCGGATGTTGATGCAAACGCATATTTTTATAGAAAATAGGTAGAGCCCAATGGGACCTGGACAAACATTTATGCCATGAAAATTGTACATTTTGCATACAGTATATGTTTTGCGTAATGCATATTTTTTCATATTCTGCAGATTTTTTGCATATATCTTTAGTATTTCTCTTATAAGAGAAGGAAATGGTTATTCAAATTGTTACGTGATAATATCGTGAATAATAATAAGGTATGTGTACATATGTATATTCTTATATACATTGACATACGTTTATAAGAACCGTTCCAAATATGTAAACTGTAAAAAGTCAATGTCAAGAAATTATATAAAATGAAGCAGTAATTCAAGCCAATTTTTCTATTCTGTTAGTTACTGTAATGAAATAAAAAATAATAACGTTAGCGTAAAATCTAATCTCAAAATCTATTATAATTGTAAATAATATACCTACCGGCTGTGGATGAAAAAGTATAAATATGCTCCTATCTCACCCTGTAATATTGAGAGAACATTTTCAGCATATAAATTAATTTTCTCTGATAAAAGGTACCAATGAACAATTATATACATAGAAAAAATTATTGTTAAATATTTTAATGCAAATTATAACTACTAATAAATTAATAAATTTCCAATAAATTTTATTTATATATTATTCACATATTTTCTGAATATATTTTACATATATGTACATATTTTGCACATATCTCTCATATTTGGGCATATTTTGCATATATCTCCCATATTTGGGCATATTGAATTTGCATAAACATCCGCAGTCTGCTTATTGTACTTTTTTTTAATAAAACATTGCCAAAAATCGTGAAACAAATCACGATGTACAGAAATAATAATAATTATTATGATAATTAGGTAGGAAAAGGGACTCCTCACAGACTTTAACGACCTTGAAATTTGTTGTCAAGGTCATCGTCCTGGACAACTTTTCCTTGTATGTACATATTACTGCCGCTCGGACTTACTTTTTTAGATACTCGTAAAAGAATAATAGATTATTATTTTATAATTGCTTCTCGTCTGATTTTGCTTTTATCAAACAGTATAAAAATATGATGAAGTTTTCCGCTGCGGTAAACTTGTGGATAAAAAACATTTCAACTTTTTGGTGTTCTGCGTAATATGAAATTACATTTGTTATTTGATAAGGATCGAGACTCAGCTAATATTAATCATTTATTGTGAGCTTAGAAAATTAGAGTTTTCGATTACTTTCCTCATTATCAAATTATGTGTATTGATGCTCATCACATGGCTATATGTATATTATCATGATGAGACTTATATCTATATTGCTAACCTCAAAAATATCGCAAACAGAATTGTGTAAGTTACGAATATTTATTATCAATGTTTTATAAAGTGTTTGCCCTTACGTATGGAAATGTTCATTGCTTCTCCTAAAGTTGAGTCGTGTGCGTGTATCTTTTTGTTCCTAAAAAAGTGTTGTTTAAAGATTATTAGATTATTATTATATTATTTTATACTAATGTAATATGCATTTTGGTTTAGGCACACTGCGTTTTGTATTATTCTGTATTTACTTTCGAAATTGTACTTTCATGGTAGTCAAAATGAATCTCAAACGAGATTCAATGTGATATAATAAAAAGAAAAAATATTGGTCCTTATGAATTTTGAAAATCCTTATTAAAAATTAGAGAAACCTTGAAACAGTTTTTGATGTCACCAGAAGTTGATCGGTAGTATCTCCAAATCTGATTGTCAACTACACTTAAAAATTTGCAGCTATTCATGTCTTGACATAAACTATCATTTGGCACAAACATTAGAGCTAGATTCGAGGAACCGAAAAGTGGCGGAAAACCCCTAATTTTTGGATCACTCATTACATTTCAATTGCAATTAGCACGTTGTTGATCTTCTTTTCGAGCGGAAAAACCCCTAAAGCCGACCGGTCTACAGCAAACCGGTAAAAAGTAACGGTCGTTGAAAAGCCGGCTGAAAAAAAGAGGTGGAGATCAACGAAAAGATGTTAGATAAACGACAGAGTCCTCGATCGAGATGAACGGGCAATAACGAAAACCGGGTCAGTAGTCAGGAACGTTTTGCTTTCAATGGTGAATGTGGGTTAGTGAAACCTCCAGACCGTTACCAGCGACTTCTGATTCTTCCCCAATCGAAACAGGAATGGCAGCTCTTCGAGCTGATAACACAGTGCATTGGATGCAACAACAAGATACTTTAGAAAGGAAGCGATTCTTTAACAATAATCTTCATCCTGAAAATTATCGAAATGAACCGTGCGTTTAACAATATCTTAAGAGACTAAAAAGTAATATTTTTCAATGCATTCTCTTTAAACCGATAGGAAAGTGAAACCAATGCAACAACGACATACTTCGAAATACAAAAATGCTTTAACAATCATATTTGACGTAAAAGTAAATGAAATTAATCGACTCGGGAGACTATAGAGTAATGGCATACTCATTAAACTAGCAAGAAAGTGAATTCAATGAGGCAACGAAAGAGGTTAAATTAATGAAGTGCTTCAGCAATAATGTTCATCCTAAAAATTGATTAAGTGAAACGTGTCTTTCATAATAGTATCTTCGGAGACTATAAAAGTAATGGCGGGCTATTTAAATTGATAAGAAAGCGAATTTTCCATTCTGAAAATTAATTTATCGTGCCTTCGATGTCATGAGAGACTATGAACTATGTTTGAAGGAAAAATACGAGTAAGACAGTTTAACATTGGACAAATAAAATATCCGCGATTAATGAAAAAGCAAGTCACAATGAAATTAGAATAATTTTCTCGTCCTACTTTAGAGGAATGTTTAATCCAGCTTAAACATCGTCAAGATTTCAAGAAACATTTGCAGCGACCTACATTAAGACACTCTGAAGCGCGGCTGTACCCCTGAAAGTATTAATAAAGACAACAATCCCAACAATATAGTGAAAACTCTTGTCATATGCGACGAGGAGCACGGACGGGTAAATCAGCAGCCGAAAATCTGCGAAACGGTTTGAAGAAAAACTTTTTTAATAAAACCTCTTCGTGAGCAGGCGAGATTTTCACGGCTCTGTCAACCACGGCAATTTCATCAATCCGATTTTTTCAGGCCGTCCACGTTTCCCGTCCGTCCGAACGACCACTAAAAGAGAAATTTTTTTTGAAACGGTTCCGAAAGCGTGTCTTCAGCTGACAGAGTGGGGCGGTCGAATCGAATGAATACAAGTGGTGCGATCCTTGATGGTGGGAGGGTCTTTTGGCTCTGAGAAAGGACCACCTGGGGAAGATAGCGCAGATGAGTACTCGCTGCGCGCTTATCCTGGTCGGCGCAAAATCGAATCGGGAATTTTCAGAAAGCAGTCGAAATCTTGGAGCATCGGAGCTCTGGAAACAAAACTGTCGGAAAGAGTCCGACTTGGCTCGCGGAAGGTGGGTGAGGTTTTGCGCGGGAAACTAGAAATTAGGGTATCGTTGATCGAAGGTCGGCGTCGATCCTCCGTGGAAAGAGAGGCTCCCGCGATCGATGAGCGACGATAGCGGTCGCGTGACACTAATCCTCGGCCACGACCATCTTGCCAATTTCGAATCGAGAGGATCACGTGCGATCAGCGTCGCGTACTGAATGGGAAGAGCAACAGGACACGGACAAAGAACTTTCTTCGCGAGCGTTCAACGTCTGCTCGGTCTTGGTCGGTCAGTCCGGCGTCTACGTGGTGGCACGGTGAAAGCGTCTGCACCACGTCGCTGATCTCCTCCAGCTTCTGGATGAAGTACAGGGCCAGAAGGTGAAGAAGATCTACGAGCAACGGATGGTGCGCGGTCACGAGATAGAATGCGCGATCATCAGGCGACCCGTGGACGAGTCAAGCTCTTAGCAAGCTCGGTGAGCGACACGCCAGAGATTCTACCGTGAAATTCCTCCTATCATCGAAACATGACCGTACGACAAATTTGGATTTTTGGATCGATCCTGCTACTGGTTACTCGCGCTGCTTGCCTCAACGTCAACTTCGTCAGAGATGACCCGATGGCGGCTGCGAACTACTCTGTAAGTAACGTGGATACTATCTGTGAATCGTGTCTCTGTGTTGATCCGATTTTTTCCCGTACGATTAATCCTCGTAGGACGGACCATTCTTATAATTATGTAACCGATGATGTGCAGGGCCATTCACTGTTTGATTCATCGATTGTTTAAAACATATTTTTGGAGGTGCTCTTTATAGACACGTTGATCTTTCTATTGTTCCTAATGCAGCAACTGTTCATTTCATTAATTCGCTAGAAATTTAATAAATGAATAAGGATTTTGATATTCTGGGTTAAAATAGAACCGAACTACGCTGTCCAAGGACGGGTTGATCCTACCCTTGGGCCAATAGCGGATGATTGAGGCTGACAGCTGTCCAATCTAGTACGATGGAAAGATCAAGGTGTCTAAAAGAACTATCTTCAATTCCGGAAATATTGATAAATGTTCTAATGAATCTAGCCAACTGTGAAGTTGTCGCAATAGTCGGCTTTCCGAGGGTTAATACAAAGTTTGTTTTTAATATTCTAATGACATCGGTCAACTTTTAATCAGAACAATAAGTAGCTTTGTTTAATTTTCTTATAGATTGAATGGTATCTGGTAAAACATTAATTGTACCTTAAATTTCGTTAAAAATAAAAATCTAAAGTTAAACCAGATCATGTATTATTCAGATCATTTCCATTAAGTGAACGTTTATTATGAAGATTATTTTTAACGAAATTTATCTTAATAATAAAGGTTCACATAATGGCAATGATCTGAATAGTGCACGATTTGGTTTAACTTTAGATTTTTATTATTTTTTCCGAAGTTTCAGTGACTAACTGTGGAATAACTGTGGATTTTTACATAACACAATAATTGTCTGCATCAACTACGGAAAATGAGAGTCAAATAAACAGTTCTTTCTTGTTTTAATACCTTGAAAAAGTTTACTGTTTTAACATTACGTTTGCTAATTTTTGACATGAATGCGTCAAATCCACAGCCTAGTATCAACATTAAATCGGAATGAAAATTTATCGCTTTTCTTGACCAAGTCGCTTTTCTTAGAGGACAGTTTTACTTTTCAAAATAAATTCGGCTCGCGAGAAATTCCAAATTGACTCGAGTATACTGGAATTGAATGATAAAGACCTTGACCCATCAATCGTGGTTACTGTCTCTCGTCGTTCTTACTTATTTGTAATGGAAAGTGAGTGCTCCGTGAAAGTGTTACAGCGACGAGTTTCTTTCAGACGACAGATTCGACACACAATCGAAAGGGCAAGTTCCTGTTCGATGAATTGTTCGGTATCGACATCGCTATCAGTGGAGACAGCGAGGATGAATCGATAAGAAATTGCACGTGCGGTAAGGCTAGATGCATACTGTTTTCTTCTTCTTTTAATTAACACACACCATTTAAACATTACACACGTTCTTAAATTTGAAATATTCGGAATTAACTTCGCATCAATAATATGCGTTATCTACTTTGACTGTACTGGGTGTAAGGAAATTATATGTCTCGAGTATCGTAGTGTGATTCTACACCTTTAGATATTGATGTACAAAGGGTGCTGCAAAATGAACTTTGACCTTGAATTTCAAGATCAAAGAGTCAGCAATGACTTTGACCTTGAATTTCAAGATCAAAAAGTCAACAATAACTTTGACCTTGAATTTCAAGATCAAAAAGTCAACAATGACTTTGACCTTAAATTTCAAGATCAAAACATCAACAATAACTTTGACCTTGAATTTCAAGATCAAAAAGTCAACAATAACTTTGACCTTGAATTTCAAGATCAAAAAGTCAACAATGACTTTGACCTTGAATTTCAAGATCAAAAAGTCAACAATGACTTTGACCTTAAATTTCAAGATCAAAACATCAACAATAACTTTGACCTTGAATTTCAAGATCAAAAAGTCAACAATAACTTTGACCTTGAATTTCAAGATCAAAAAGTCAACAATGACTTTGACCTTGAATTTCAAGATCAAAAAATCAACAATAACTTTGACCTTGAATTTCAAGATCAAAAAGTTAACAATAACTTTGACCTCGAATTTCAAGATCAAAAAGTCAACAATGACTTTGACCTTGAATTTCAAGATCAAAAAATCAACAATAACTTTGACCTTGAATTTCAAGATCAAAAAGTTAACAATAACTTTGATCTTGAATTACAAGATCAAAAAGTCAACAATTACTTTTATTGCATCGTACTCTATTGATCACATGTATAAAAAGTTCAACAGAAACCATGAGTTAAAAGTCAATCATTCTCTTAAAAAATCATGGTAAAATGTTTTCATTTACAAACAAATTTTATTTATATTTTATTTTGATTCGTCAGTCACATGGAGTTTATATAGCACACTATTGATGAAACGGTTGGAAATTATTATTTGGCTCGTGAAATATGTTAGAAATATAATATAAAATGAGCAATATTCTTCAAACAGAGAATTCCCAAATTATTTCCATACTATTGTTTTTTACGAAATAACGGCAGGTTAGATATGAACAATTTTTCCAGAATCGGAAAATGTGTACAAATACCTTTTGAATCCAATGTATATCTTGGAAATCCACAAATTATTGCTTGATCTTCGCTCAGAATATTTGAAAATAATACTAACTCGTCATTTAAGTATTTATTGATTAATTAATCAAAAGCTTTTGTTCTCGGTGTTACGTTAGAACTAAATGAAGGAAAGTCTACCAGTTATCATAGATTCCATCAAATCGAGTAATTTTGGATCGGATCAAATATGTGATAATATTCTAGATACATTCTTTCATTTAAAGCAGAGATGAGCAATGTTGCCTCAATTGTGGCAAAACAGTCCCCACCGTAGCGCTAACTGTTACCTTCAAGCAAGCGCCATACTGTGGGACAACGAAGACACGAGATATCAGTGAACGCGACGAACGTGCGCGCTGTATGCAAAAGAGGTTGGTGGGGGAAGCAAGCGTTTGAGGAGCCCCAACCGTGCCCAGGCCTGATTTAAAGCTACTATTTAAGTAGGTTTAGAAATTCAGTTTCGAGGTTTCTTAAAACTTTCCTTTGTTATACCGTCGTCAGAATTCGCAATTATTATCGACATTCTTAGACTTCCGTTCCGTTTTTCTATTTCAGAAAGTTGCTATTTACGCGGTGCAAATATCCGTATCAAAATTTGAGTAACATAGATAATAATATGAGTAATAATCTTGATGTTTGAATACTACGGAAAGTAGAATAATGATATTCATCAACACATTTTTACGAACTTTCTATTCTATCTGGTTAACAACGTCATTAATTATTTAACAGAGAACTGCAGAGTTCATACATTTGCGGCATAGAGAATGTTTGAAAATTCGAAATTCCAAAAGATTAATAAGGTGCAATTTAATCGGTGTAATTTCCAGAAACTAAATAGAATAAAACATCCATTGACCTGAATTCCGTTCAAATTCATATTAAATAGGCGAATTGATAAAAACTGGTTTTCATTCCTAGCATTAGCGAAAGTGCAATTGAAAAATCACTTTCCTTCTTGTTCCTTTACGCCGATCCGTTGCGTCACATAACAGAATTCGCACTTGACCGTCATTACAATCTACTCGAAGTGGGACCAAATAGAAAGAGATACCGGCTAAGCACGTATTAAAAGCAATGGCTACAGCTATTCGCTTTCTCCAACTGATCTCTATCTTATCTGAACTGCCTCAACTAAATGGTCCTCTCGAAATGATCGTGGAGCGTATTTCTTCCTAATTATTGACTGAACTCGTTGACCGTTCTATAGTACTCGTGATCTAGATAATACTGACTCTAATATCTGAACGTTTTTTTGACGTACTTATTTTCTTGTACATGAGTTTAACGCGTTTCATTGTATTCAAATTGAATTATTCTTTAACAAAAAAATTTGTGATCACTCTTCGCAGACAAACAAATACGTAGGAAGGAATATTATGGTAATAACATTTATTGAATTCTTTTAAAAAAGTTGCTAAAACATCTGACACAGTGGAATACCCTCGAGAATAGTTAATAATGATTCTACCACATGAAAATGTTTATATCTCAGAAACGGATAACTTTTCGACGTATGTTTACAGTATGTTCTATTTTTCAGTTTTTCATTTGTACAATTTTTGTTTGAATCAATTAAGTAAAAAGCAGTATGCTAAGACATTCTTTGGATCTGCTTCTTTACATATTGTAAGCGTAACCTTGAGAAAAATACGTACAAAATGAGTTATGAACTGTCTATTTGATGGATACATTTCTATTTTTCATTAGTATATTTTGTAATTCTATTTTTCTTCTTAACATATATTTATATTGTAATTTTATCTACAATAAATTGTATTATGTTTGCAAAAACGAGGCGTCAAATGAAAAAAATTATTGTATATTTTAGACATGTTTTGTCATGTAGAGTTACCCCCTCCACGTTTGTACCATCTTGGGACATCCAGTAGACATGTGAAATAAAATAGTTTATGAAACTTTAGTCTTTTTTTATGAGAATGGTTGACTTGAGACCCATGGTTTCTTCGAGATTTTTCTTCCTCGCGACGAGTACTATACGATGAAATAGAAAACAATGTTGACCTTGAAAGAGGGGTCAAGGACAATTTAGCGGAGCATTTTTTTTAATAGATCTCCACCGATCGAGAGACCTAGAATCCCGCTATGGTAGTCATGACTAGGCTGCGGATCCTTATGAAAAATAAAAATTAGTTGGATCAATTGCAAGAAGCAGAAAACAGAATAAAAATAATTTTCTTCTTTATTGATCTTAATAAATGCAAATAATATGTCCACGTTCTTAGATTGTTTTAATTACTTTCTTTTTTTAAACTGCACCAGATCGTTTCTGCCATAAATGTATAAAATCCGCAGTCTAGTCATGACATATAATTTTTATACACCCTGTACATACGTAAATTTCATCATAAGGACCAATTAACTAACAAACCTCAAATATCTTGCCATAATTGTACTACAAACACGCAATGTCTAGATAATTGTATTGTACCTACCTGCCCCTGCATCAACATGCTCCGGTGTCCCCTATCATATAAATATTGAATGTTTTTTTAGCACTCTGTATAGTAATAAATGACAAATTACCTTTCAGAATGCGGTCTGTCCAATCAAGAGAATCGAATCGTCGGCGGAAAACCCACGGCACCGAACAAATACCCCTGGGTGGCGCGGCTGGTGTACGATGGTCGCTATCACTGCGGGGCCAGTCTCGTTAACAATGATTACGTTATTACTGCGGCTCACTGTGTACGTAGGTAGGTCTCTGATTTTCGCCACGGGCTAGTCGCAACTCGCTGCGGCTCGCAAAACAGTTTACATTATTACCAGACCGTGGATGCTGTGCGCTTGTAACAAATTGGATTCTGCAAAACATGATGAGTACACTGTGGACGTTTATGCAATTTTCTATTTTTCTAGACAAATTATAAGAAAGTAGGATAAAATACAATCCTATTTTCAGTGGTAATAGCCTTTGTAGATTCAAAATAAATCAAAATCGTTGTAAGTTCTTTTGAATTTTGTACTCCCCCATTTTCAATGAAAAATTTATAAGTCAGAAATGCATAAAGATCCGCAGTCTAATGACGAGATAGAAAACATGAAACAAGAGTGATGTACAGTGGAACCGAAAAGTATTTAAATACATTTCCGAATGTCGAAGAAATGTTGATATCTAACCCCATAATACTCGAATTTTCTTGACTACAAGTCTTACTAAAGTCTAAAATCTAAATTTTTCAAGTCTGTTTATTAGTGTTTATCCATTCCATGCGCAACAAATAAGCAGTAAAAGAACGCAAATTGGTATAAAGGATACCATATGATAAGCCGTATCAGCAGCATGTTCAAACGAAATACAGTATTGTCGCGAAGAGCGCTACAAAGCTGTAAAGGATAACAGCAATCAAATTATCCCTCTTACTGCGGGCTGTACCCCTCGAGGGGTCATGAAGCTCGACTGCTGGACTAGGCCGAGCGATCGTTTAAATGTAATATGATACGAGTCAAGGTATATCGGTGAGCCAATACTAATGTAATGCCACAACTTTTTTATTTTTTATTATTTTTTCAGGCAACTTTTACCAACACATTCGTGACATTTTTCTGATTAAACTGATACCAAACACGGTATAATTTAGATCATATTTACATGTTTTTTTGGCGATAATAAGTTTCGAGTACAACGAATACAACGAATCATCGGCGGCAAACATTAGAAGCATCGATCACTGAAACAAATAAGTGCAATTTTAAAACTTTATTATTTTTTATTATTTTGTTATGAAACCAATATATTTGTGGCATTTTTCTTATTAAAATGAGACCAAATATGACATAATTCGGTCCATATTTGCCTATATATATATATATTTGTATTTTAAAAACTTATTATCGCCAATTAAACATGTAATTATGCACCGAATTGTGTGATATCTGGTCTCATTTTAATTAGAAAAATCTCATGAAAGTGTTGGTGAAAGTTTCATGAAAAAAATTGTTGAAAACAAAGAAGTTTTGTCATTGGATTAGTATTGTCTCACCGACACGCTGGTGCTGATGAGTTTGGTCGTTCGGCTCGACGCTGGCGGCGAAAGATAAAGAAATCTCGTGGAATCATGCCTGTTGCGTTGAGCGCAATATTTCAGACCCGAGTTCGCTGCAGTCTTCGCCAGACTAATGTACGTTCTAACAATAAGCGTAAAGCGTATCGGCTGTGCCCGTGACAGTCACGGGTATGAGCGTTAAGTGGTTAAATTGTGACAACTTCGAAAAAACAAATAATACAGCCACAAGCCTGAATTCATTTTAAAGCTTAGAGTCTCTACTTTCGCAAAGTAGTGCTATTTCTCGTCTAAAATAGTTTTACATGATGCAGCAGCTGTGAAACTGAAGACCCATTATTTCTGAAAAACATCGCAAGTTCAAATGTCTCCAAAATTTTACGAAAATTTGTCTCGTAAAAAAAAACTGCTATAAATCTGAAGAGTACAGTCTCCTCTTTACAACGACTCCTTAAAAATTGATGTACAAGTTTTTTCACGGTTTGTTAGAAGAAGAATGAGGATCAAGTTCGTTCGTGTAAAGCCCTCATGGTGTAACTTATACTATGTAAAGTTGGCGGTACGCTCAAAACTCTATAAAACAAATTTTCAAAGTTTTCACGAATGTTTAAATGTATAGCATTTTTTAGGAAAAACGCTTCTTCAGTTTTTCGCCTGGTACATCGTGGAATAAATTTTAGAATAAAACGAACTATGGATTATGAAACTAGACGCTTCTAGCTTTAAAATGAGTCCTTTATTGTCGTACGATCGTTTTTTTACGAAATTATTACAGTTTAAATATAGACAATTCTTCGAAAATCGGGTATTTAGTGTTCAAATGTACTTTTTGGATCCACTGTATGTTGTCAGTCAATATTTCCACACGTTTTCAGTAAATTGGATCTGTACAAATAAAATTCCACGTGTTTTCTAGATTGAAACGTTCGAAAATCCGTGTGGTTCTCGGAGATTATGATCAGAATGTGAACACGGACGGGCCAGCTATAATGAGAGCAGTGAGCGCCGTGATTCGTCACAGGAACTTTGACATGAATTCATTCAATCACGACGTCGCTCTGCTAAGACTCCGGAAATCTGTGAAATTCACGAAAAATGTTCGACCAGTATGTTTACCACAAATAGGTAAGACACCAAGGAGAAACTTTCAATATACAATTCGATCAATGAGTAATCATTTTAAGCCTTAGCTCAGATACGTTAATACACCAGACTTGCAAGACGCTTCAGATTTTTTCATTACAATAATTACAATTACGAACTTTTAGTTCCTTTAACCCCTTGTCCTACCCGCTACCTCCCGATAGCTCGGCCCATAATAAACAAGAAGGTCGGTCACACGTCGAGCCATTTAGCTGTTTAGCCGTGTGCTCGAACTTGCGCAAAATGTATGCGTCTTATGACATGTATATTTTGGAGCAACAAAAGAAATTGTGAAATAATAAAAACGTTTGGGCGCAACTAATACTTTTAAGATGTCTGGGAAGTAATTATGATCAATTCATCGGTGAACAAAAATGATTTATAATTTGAAAGTGGATAATGTATCAGTAACAATTTGTAAATTAATACTTCATTTAAATTAATAATGTTTTGAGAAAACTCGTAGAGAATTAGTAATCTTCGTGTTAGTGTTGTTTACGTTTGTCACGAATGAGGTACCACGAGCCAGGCTCGCTTTGTTGACGTTTGGTCCGAACGAAGTACCACGAGCCAGGCTCGTGTTGTTTACGTTTGGTCCGAACGAAGTACCACGAGTCAGGCTCGTGTTGTTTACGTTTGGTCCGAACGAAATACCACGAGTCAGGCTCGTCCTTATTGTTTTTGGCTCTTTCTTACCACGAGTCTCACTCGTTGTTGTAGGATAAGGGGTTAAAACTCCTCTCGACTTCAGAGTCCGTATTACGCGTCATAATTAACCATTAGCACTCGAATGGCCACTCCGAGGCGCCGCTACAAATTGTTACACCATTATTCAGAATATTTTTTACATGATTAAATTTGTTTATATGTAATAAATTACTAAACATTTAAATATTATATGAGGTACTATATCAGTTTAAAACAATTATGTACAACGGAAATATTCTAGGTTAGAAGAAATGTTTGATTTTTTAGTTGAGGTAGCTCCGAGTGCAAAGGGTTAAGAACTTTCGGTGTAACATATTTCAGAACGGGACTCTCGTAAACATAAGGGTACTTATTTTTATATTAATCGTTTGAGTGCCAAGCACCACGATTGCGCTTCTTCCGTCCTGTGTCCAAAAGTGACGGCGCAGTAGCTGTGAAGGTGATAGTAACTGCACGCTCGGTTTTTATCGATGCGTGTCATTTCGGTTACCGTTTAGTCATCGGCAAATTAATTTTTAGACGCGAAATGAAACAGGGGCGATCACGTTCCTTGGCATTTTTAGACAAGAAGTGAAATAAGCGCTATCGTGCTACAAACACGAGTATTTTGAATTACGTTGAATTAACCTTGACGAACCAGAAATACTCAAGAACACATTACAATCGTAAATTGTACTTTAGAAGTACTGAAAGAAAATTATTAAACCTAATACTTCTCTATGTAAAGTTACTAAAAATTAAATCAACACTATATTCACAAGTATTTGTCCATCACTGTATTTCTTCAATATACATATTAAACGTGTACTTATGTAATTTATTTATTTTTGCATCGATGTACACAGGCACCGATCCTGCTGGAAAAGAAGGAACCGTGGTAGGTTGGGGTCGTACATCGGAAGGGGGAATGTTAGCGGGAATAGTCCAGGAAGTGCAAGTACCGATATTAAGTTTATTGCAATGCCGTAAGATGAAATATCGAGCCAATCGAATTACAGATAACATGATTTGCGCCGGCCGCGGTGCTCAGGATTCTTGTCAAGGTGACAGTGGCGGACCTCTTCTTGTGCAGGAAGGCGACAGACTCGAAATTGTTGGTAAGACGCGTGCATATGATAATGATAGACTGTGCACACTGTGCAGTAGATTTAGTCAGTGTCGGATTAACATCTTTAGAAGCCCTAAACACTTAAAAGATTTCGAGGGCCACTTATACAGGATCATTTGAACGCAATGTAGGATGAACCTGTACGATTTCTGAATCATTTTCGATAATTTGAGTAAAAGCGTTTTTTACGAAAGTTAAAATTTGGCTCATTCGCTAGTGATTGTCATCTTTCCACTCGTACACACATGCACGTAAATACTTAGCAATATTAATACTATGTAAAACAGGGATGGGCATTTTTGTCTCAATTGAGACAAAACCGTCCCCACCATAGCGCCCACTGTCTCCCACTAGCATCCGCCGTTACCAAAGAGGGAGGAAGTGTTTCGCCCGTTGCAAACAGTGCGCACGTCTCGCGCATGAAAGGGAGGTTGGTGGGAGAAGCAGGCGTTTGAGGGGCCCTTTCCGTGCCCATCCCTGATGTAAACGATGTAAAAGTCAGATAATGCCTGATGCCGTGAGCACATGCTTACTTTGGTTAATCCAGGTGCTTACTTACTTTCATTGGCTAATCTAGCACTGCATTTAGGAATAATTACACTGTGGATCTCTAAGCAAAATAAAAATTGTCCACATCAGTTGTAAGACACGGAAGTTAAATGAAATTACATTTCCTTTCTAAATAATAATTTAATAAGGCGAGAATAACGTATCAACGTCATTCAATTCTTCTATTGTCTTTACAGTATTATATTTGACCAAGCTATGATAAATGCATTCTAGTTGGCAGTCTAGTAATGATACTGTGTAATGCAGTAGGTATAGACTGCGGATCGTTATACAAATTAAAAATTCTCTGCATCGATCGCAAAAAACAAGATTCAAATAAAAGTTCGTTCATTCGTTTATTAAGCTTATAATTTGAAAATGATAATATTCTTACATTCTTTTAATTTAAAGTATTTTTACTGTGCTAATTCATTTATTCGTGGTTGTCATAAATGCATGGAATCCGCAGTCTATTGTAATTAATGGTCAAGCTACTTGAGCTAGATCAAGATGTAATACTATTGTATTAATCATGAAATTATGCAAAGGTTTGGATTGATTTTGTTGGCTAATAATTATCAGGGTGGACATTTGTAAAATATTTCACTGCAATTAAATTTGAAGAACAATTTGCAAACAATTTGTATTAAGATAGTTTATGAAGCAATCTAATTAATAAGTAAACGTAAGGAAAAATATTTCCCTTGATATAAACATAAATTGGGAACTTTTTTGCAAATTGTGAAAATGAAATGCTCATTAGAAAACGCCGACACGATGTTCGTTTGAGAGATGCAAGATCGCTGTATAATTGGCATCCAAGTAGTTTCTGGCACGAAGGAACAATAATTTCCAGACTAATCCAATATAGCGCATAACTTTCTAACTTTGCTTTACTCCTTGAATGCAGGAATAGTTTCTTGGGGCATCGGATGTGGAAGAGCAGGATATCCTGGCGTGTATACTAGGGTAACCAAGTACCTAAATTGGATCAACGCGAACATGAAAGATGGATGTGCATGTGGAAGCTGAGGAAAATTAATCATTCAGGGATAGACAACTTATTTATTCTCTCTCGTCTGAGAAAAAGCAACGTGTACAAAAATAGTATACAGAGTCTTAAAAACAAGAAACTGTGAAAACAACCAAACAAATGCAATTATTGTTACTGGCTCGTGCGAACACTGTAAATTAAAAGATATATATATACATATAATGTAAATTGAATAATTTTGAAAAATAGTGTGTAATATTAAATGTAAATACATAAATTTATAGGTATACTATAACTATTCACTTGAACTTAAGTGATAAAATGGATCATTATTTTTAACTTAAGAACTTGCAAGTTCCTTGCATTAGAAAAAGTCACTCATGCTCCTGCAAAATAGTCACAATTGATGTAAATAAACCAAACTGTTTCGGAAGAAGTCACTGAAATTTGATATTTCAAAGTACCCAAAAACTTCTTGTTTTCAAACGTTTCTAAAAAGAATGTAATATTTAGTGGACAAGTTGCTATTGACTGTACCATTTCCTGTACTCGTGACACACCTATTGTTGCGTGAATGGCAGTCAAACGTTGCTGGCATAATTACTAGCGTATGTAACGGTTCATGTCAAATCAGAATTAAGCTAATGAAGCGTACGTTCTGCAGAAACCAGGACAACGGTACGTGCGCCGACGCGTCTGTATTTACAAACAATACTCAATCATTGTATACATATATGTTATCACATTTGTTACAAGAAATATATTTAATTCGATCTTTGGTAAATATTACGTTTAGGGGAGGCACCTCGGATGAGCTTGACCTTGACATATGTTGTGAAGGACAACATTTTGAACAACTTTTCTGTATACATCTACCCGTCGCTCGGACTTAGTTTCTAGACTGCGGATCTTTATGACAAATAAAAATTTTCTACACCGATTGTCACCGACATTTCTATGAAAATAGTGCAAATACAAAAAAATTACATATGCCATTACGTCGCTTGCAGAAAACAGTATTACTTTTCCCTCTTTCATTTTTTTCTAATATTAATTATTTGCAAGAAAAACGCTGGCTAGTAATAGCGTGAACAGCCTGTATATTGATATCTTCAAATTAAAAAATTTTTCAACAATTTCGATTTTCATATATTCAATTTTGCTATAACTGCATAAAGATCCGCAGTCTAGTAATGACCTAACCCAGATCTCAAGACGGTGTTAGGTCTGGTTTAGGTCTGGATTAGGCCTTGACAACATATATCAAGGTCAAGGTCAAGGTCATCCGAGGTGCCTCCCCTAAACCTAATATTTACTCGATTTTTTATTCGTCGTACGTATTAAATTATTTCTGAATTTCATCGATATTATATACTTTATTTAATTCAACCTCACGGTTAATAATCGGACTTGGTTTTACATAAAATCTAACTTAATCTAATCACATTCTCTCACTCATTCCCTCGTTCCCATTTACTTCCTCTTCTTCCTCTCTTCATCTATTCCTAATTAAGTTCCCTATACTATCTACCCTGTCTACCCTATCTATTGCAACCTTTACTATATTAAATAAGTACATACTTCACGCTTGCTACGTATGCATGCTACCAACCAAGCATTGAAGTCACTGTTCGACGAGTGGAAAACTTGTAAGAATTTAACTATTACGTTTTTTAACTATTTAACGTTCTACAGTTTGAGCGTCTCACCATTTTCTTTTTGAAAGAATGATGAATTTCACATTATTATTTTCACATTATTATTATTATTATTACTGCGAATTTTATGCGCTTATGACAAGTATGAATAGAAGAAATATAAAACTGAATATACATTTAACGAATTTAAAAATGTTATAGCATTATTTTCGACTTATTCAAATTATCAAATGAAAGAATACATTTTTATTTAACTTCTGTTTCCTACAATTGACTAGTAAAGTTTTTAGTTTACACAAAAATCCGCAGTCTAATTATTATAATACGTCACTATTACATTGAAAATATTGTTCTTTCTTCTTTTTATTTTATTATCGACCATCTCACATTCTCGCCGTGAGATCACGCTATGTTTCTGAACACAAATACAGTGCCGGACAAAAATATGAGCACGCCCTTCAAAAAGGAATAATTTTTTAAAAATTAAACCGAACGACTTGAATTTTGTTGAAATATTAGAAGAATTAGTTTACTAGCTAATGTGTAAACATTTTTTTTTAAGTACTATTGATTAGAATTCTTAACGTTTTATCTGAGCCTACAATATACATTTAAAATATGCGTCTTGTAGATCTAAGTAAGTTATATACGTGCACAAAGTTTCATAAAAATCGATTAACGTTGTTATGAGCCATAAATTGTTAAAAATAGCAAAAATCATGAAGAAATACGATTTAGATCAATCGTAAGACTAAAATTCAAAAATTCTTACATCTTTCAATGCCCATAGCTTCTTTATGCAACTGATTTCGATGAAACTTTTTGCACATATGTAACTTCCATAGATCCACAAAAGCCATATTTTAAATATACATTGCAAACTCAGATAAAAAAGTTAAAATTCTTAATCTTCACTTTTTTCTCCGCAATTCTGATCAATAGTAATTATTAGCTAGTAAACTGCTTTTCTAATATTTAAAAATAATTCAAGGCGTTTGATCCAATTTTTAAAAAATTATTCCTTTTTACAGGGTGTGCTCATATTTTTGTCCGTCACTGTATATTGGGAATAACATCGTTATTTCGCACAGGCTAAAAATACTATATTGTTAAACGCAACACGAATGTGCTGAACTTTTTATCGAATAATCTTCCCCGTGGAAACAGGAATTCCTCCTCTCGGCGGCGCCGAGGGAGCAACAGAAACAACTTTTTTCGGTTCCCACGAATCAAAGATCATACATCCGAGAGACGACGTAAACGCGTCGTAATTTATCTGAAAGTGGAAAAACCAGACCTTAATGGTCATATCGTACAAAACGGCTCTTTCTATCTTGAAGTGTCGGGTTTCGTTAGTGTGAGACGTTCGCGGTAAAACGGTACCAAATGACGCACCAGGCTTGTACGTAATAAGAACTCTGCATATAATAAGATGCGTCTGTGTGGCCTTAAACCTCTCCCCAGGAATCTGCATAATGCATGCTGAAGAATAAATTTTGGGTGCGTCGTAACAAGTTACCCGAAACACCATCGCATTCAAAATGTCACCTCCGAATACTTCGGCGTAAATTATGCGCCTACTAAAATTGTGAACGCCATTTTTTCATAGCCAATATAAACGGTTTTTCTCTGATTTCAGATCCGCACAGTCTCGTAGTTTTTACAGTAAGAATAATTGTAAACAAATTATCCCACCGTGGGCAAGCATGTATTTTGCACCTTCCGTGAACAACCTGAGCCGTTTATGTCCAGGACTAATACTATTACTAGACTGCAAATCTTTATATAAATGCTCATTTTTAAAAAATGCCTCATTGTGGAAATAAAATAGAAATGTTGTTAGTTCTTATTAATTTATACATTTTCTTGTATTATAAAAATCTACTCGTGCCATAAATGCATCAAGATCCGCAGTTGAATTCTTACTGTTCTAGGCTTTCGAAAAATCGAAAAAAATTCTGGAATACATAGTGAAGTTCCTATTTTAATATATAATCATCGGAATGACACATGTTTAAAGCATTAATGGGAAAAGATAAATATTGGAAAGAACTCAAATTACCTACGGAGGGTTATACGAAGTATTGCTTTTTTGACGACAATTATGCAGAGAAAATAATCATTCTTCTTCTCGTTTCGTTATGATAGACTAACGTGTCGTTATTTATTAAAGTCCTAGCCCGTTTTGGGAACTACATACATGGTAATCATCTGTGCAGTATGGCTCCTCTTGTCAAAGTATTTACGTTGTGTATTAGTAACTATTCGGTGTAGAAATGAATTCTTTCCCGTTGTTTTACAATATAACCGACATAATCTTTTGAACGTGAACGTTTATTTTAATGGCCGTAACTTATTACACTTAACTTAAATTCAACTATCATTTCTTTACGTCACTGTAACATAATTTAACAAACATATGTCTTGAATCAGTTGACAATGTTCGAAAGTAAATACCTCAACAACTGTATTGATTCATCGTCATTGAGTTTTTAGTGTACGGTGTACGCAGAACGCCAGAAACATAGCGTAAACAATTGTTTATTAATTATCAAAGTGTACAAGAAAGAATAAAAATGCGACTAAGAAATTGATTTAGTTGGTGCATTAGAAGAAACAAAGGAAACATGCTTTAATAAATTAATTATAATAATGCGAAAGACGTAAATAGATCCATTTCTATATTATTTTATGCAAATATAAAAATTGCATTATAATGCGTGACATTGTACATAGAAGTCCGCTACACAGAAAGGTGCATCAAAAAGTATGTCATCATTCTATAAAAAATTGGTTCATCACAGTGCTATGCATACCTCAATTTCTGTAAATTTCAAAATATTAAAATATCCAGCTAGGACAAGAAACATCGATAAAAGAAATATTGAATTAATACGATTCCCTTTTCTAACTTGCTTTAACGATATTATCGGTATATCGTTAAATTCGAATAAAATATCTATAAGACATCGATAATCGATAGTCACATCTCTCTAACAACTTACACATTAAGGCCAAATCAATTAGCGTCGATGAGGAAAAACGCAGGAATAAATAAGCGCGGTGAATGAAAATCGTCGAAAAGTCCCCGTGACCTTGATGACGGTCAATAACAGTCATTCGTAATTCGACCCTGAACGTGAACATCAACTGGTCAGGTACTGTCCAGTCGCCGACCAGTCGGCTATGCCCTCCTTCTCTTCTGGAATAGCAATTACCTCTTCGACCTGACTCGCCCTCAGTCGCCGTGGGACACTGGCGATAGTAACACCTGGCCAAGGACATGTCCGTAACTCGTCCCTGACCGTGCGCGCGCGGCGAAATCTTTCATCGATAGAATCTTTCCTTTGGTACGTGACGCGCGAAAGTTCACACCGATAAAACAGGATTTAACTCGATCACAGGAAAATGAGGTTCTCCTGGTGCCTTGGAGTATGGTTGGCTCTATTACTAGCCTCAGATCCTTGCCAGGTAAGATTATTTAAAAAACGAATTGTTCTATTTCTAGCGGCCACAGGATCAGAATCTCCTAACGATTTTCTTCCCCGGCATATAGCGTTCAAATGTTAGTTATTTTCTCATCAAATGTATTGAAGTTGAAATTAGTAAATTCCAGATTTTATGCATTCATGACAGTGGAATGTCATGAGTGGAATTTAAAAGTGTGAAATGGTTAAAGGACCGAAAACAATTTTCGGATGTGATTAAGGTCGATTCGAAATTATTTTCGCTCGATTCATACTTGTCCTTATTATTGTATTATATACTAATTTCATATTTGTCCTTATTATTGTATTATATACCAATTTAATATTTGTCCTTATTATTGTATTATATACCAATTTCATATTTGTCCTTATTATTGTATTATATACCAATTTCATATTTGTCCTTATTATTGTATTATATACCAATTTCGTATTTGTCCTTATTATAGTACTTACTCATTTCATATATTTGTCCTTACGTTACAGTAGGACCTCGATTATCCGAACCTCTGATGTCTAAAGTTTCTAGTATCCCAACAAGCAAATTCAAAATTTTACTAGTTCAATCTTAGTTGATCCATATGCAACACTATTTATTGTACAAATCGATAAAGACTGAATCTAGCATTGTAACTACTTAACTGTTCTATTATACGATCTCTCGTGTCCCCCAGTTTGGTTAAGATAATCGAGGTTCCACTGTTCTTGTATTTAGTTTTACTTTCTAAATGAAACTGCATTGTGTATAATGAGCGCATTTCTTAAATATAGGAGGGGGGGGGCGGTTGTTATTACGAGCACCAATAAATATTTCTGTCAATAACGAAGCAAATTTTAACTTTTTCAGTTGTTATGAATAAATTGTGGAAGCTCATTGTCATTATTCTATTGCAGTTTGTCATTACAGTTTACTTGAAATGTTTTAACTATATATTTTATTTTTTCATTACACACTTTTATTCCAATGTTGTGTTACTCTCAAACTTGATATTGATATTGGTATGAGTGAAAACAAATACTAAATTTTTTATGCATAATCGTCGACTGCTACCAGCTAGTGGAATTTATTAAACACTTCATTTTTTATGGATATAAAGCCGAGTAGTTACCTGAAAAATCTAGTTGTTCGATGCCTGCAAAACCACAGGCGCGACTTCCTCGCGTTACGGCCCTACGTAACTGATCCTTGTTTATTTGAACCTGTGCAATGTCATGTCTTCCTTGAAAATCGCATTACCTGCGCAGATAGGCTAATCAACGTTCTATTTCATCCCCACCTAACGCGATCTAACCGTTAGCGCCTTACAAGGAGAGTGCACGACCTTAGGGTCTGCGATTTAGTTGATCTACTGCACACTGATAGAGTTCGATCTACTGTTTACGAAAATGTACCATTATAGGGTCAGATATTCAATATTTTGCAAGATATTGGCGATTAAAAATTGACAATTACTGGCGATTAAAAATTGACAATTGCCAGCTCACAATACAGTTGTCAAGCGTTGTTGCAAGTATTTTACATAGAAAAATATATATGATAAATGTTTTATAAAAATACTGTTATTCGCTATGGACGTTTTAAATTGGTTTTCTGTGTAAAAGATACAAAAATGGTACTTATCATTACGTACAAAAAATACTGTTTATTATAGAAGCAAAGAACATATACAAGATTTACTACCTTAAATTATAGTGTTTAAAAGACAGTAAATTAAATTTAATAAACAAAATATGCAACACAATACAGTGCAATAATTTATATAAATTGTTATTCAAATATAATATAAAATATATTAATGCATACAATAAAACAAGAAGGACATATACAAAGATACAATAGAATACCAAAAAACATTTACTACGAAGAATATACATACAGTGTGTCCGATTTATCTCGAATTCTCGAACCGTTCAAATATCTTGAAAAATATGAAAGATACAAAAGAATGTTTCGAAAGTTATTTCCAATCAGATGTATAAAACATTTATCGTGTATTTTCAAATGTAAAATGCGACTAATTTGAAAATAAATGATAATAAAATAGAAGATTTGAACTCGCAGCCTACATGGTACAATTTCATCACATTAGCACTGAGCTATAGTAATACTTTGAACACTGTGCGGCACAACAGTATTTTAAAAGGTAATAAAACTTCAATTGTTAATATTTCAAAAGGTATTGAGTATCTGACCCTATAATGGTACATATTCGTAAACAGAAGAACAAAATCTATAAGTGTGTAAAGTTTCAACTAAATCGGTGACCCAAATGTCGTGTACTATCCTCGTTAGTATCGTCGATTATTGCTCTCTTGATCAATATCATTTACAATATACCAACCGAAACACTAGTAAAACCTTCTACTTGCCCTTACGTACTTAGTATATGCCTGATTGTTAAGTGAATCATCATTCGATTGTGGATCTTTATGCAAAATAAAAATCGTCTGCAACGATTACAAGAAATAGGAACCAAGTAGAATATTCTTTCTTTCTCTAATGATTTAAATTGACTAAAAAGAATACATTGACATTTCTGAACTCCATTAATTTCCTGTTATTTTAAATTTTAAATTAAAAATTACACAATTTTGTCATAAACGCATAAATCCACAGTCTAATTATTATGAGTAGTCGTATGTCTATTATGAATACTCCAAGGATTTATTCGTAACACAGAATACGTCATAATATTATTCAAAATAATCTTTGTAAGTGTAACTTACGTAATTAAAAAAATAATTTCTTGCCATTTTTCTTTTGACCGTTTGTGAAGCTATAAGAATTTACAATTTGAAATCGATGTATTTATTTATTCATAAATAAGTATGTACATAATATACAAAAGTATAATAACTGTATACTAAGCAGAAATAAAGTAAACAAACTTTTAGGCAGAAACATTTGCTGAAAAAGTGAAAAACTTTTTTGGCATCTTTGGTAACAAGCCACCAGCATCCGCAGAATCGCCTGCACCATGTTATTGCAGTGAGTACATAACTATATTCTCTTAAGCCCTTATAACGATAGATTTATTTGTAAAGTTAATATTTATTAGTGCCGATATGAAAGCAAACGATTAATGCATTGAATTACTTAAATAATCAGGTTGCGGAATACGAAACGAAGAAAGCCGCATAGTTGGCGGTCAAACGACTCATATAAACGAATTTCCATGGATGGCGAGACTTTCGTACCTGAACAAATTTTATTGTGGCGGTACTTTGATAAACGACCGCTATGTTCTCACCGCCGCCCATTGCGTCAAAGGGTAGGTTTAAACATATTATAACAGCATGTTCTAGTTGCCAAAACACTCCAGTTACATTCAGAAATTAGTCACAATCACATAATAGTAAAATAAACTTCATCGAGTCGTTTTCATTGAACATCAATAGCACTTGAAGAATGGAAACGCATCAAAATTGCTTAATCTGTTTATTGTACACGTAGGCGGAATCACAGCATATTTACAAACTAATACAATTTTAAAAATAGTATTTGTTACATTAAGAGATCCGTTAAACGAAACAACACGGTAAATATTCTATTCCATCCGATTAATTCTATTTCAAGATTCTATTTCATTCGGTCTGTAGTTTATTGTGATCCGTGATCCTAGACACCATACAAAATGCATAAAATCCGCAGTTGAAAGATTAGATGCATCGACGATTAATAAATTTCTAGTAAGTAATATATATTTCAAGGTTCTATTTCATTTGGTCTGTAATTTATTGTGATCCGTGATCCTAGACACCATACAAAATGCATAAAATCCGCAGTTGAACGATTAGATGCATCGTAGATTAATAAATTTCTAGTAAGTAATATATTGTATCTTATCTGCTTCGTAGTCAGCTTATCACGCCTGTAAACAAGTGCCAATTAACGGATAGGTCCGATGATAAAACTAAAGAAGGACGCCGAGTGCCATTCGAGAATCTGAATTTAAATTACTAATCATAGTCCAGTTCTCGAGGCGAGCATGGTCAGCTTTTCTAGTCCCGTTTTCAGATTCATGTGGTTCATGATCAAGGTCACCTTCGGAGAACACGACAGGTGCATCGAGAAGGGCATGGAAACCAGATACGTGGTCCGAGTGCTGATGGGTGACTTCAGCTTCCTGAATTTCGACAACGACATCGCTCTACTGCGACTGAACGAGCGGGTGCCTTTCAGCGACGCCATAAGACCCATATGTTTGCCATCTGTGAGAGGTAAAACCAGTTAATTTCTCCTCACCTCGAAAGAAAGTAATTAGCCAATTGTGGATTTTATGCTTCCTGGTGGCTATAAAACCAAATCCCTAGCCATTCTTTCAAATAGATGTTGATCTCGTTGAATTTAGTACAAACAGTTAACGATTTGGATAAATATTTACTTTAGGGGAGGTATCGCCAATGACTTTAACCTTGACATATTTTGTCAAGGACGCTATTCTGAATAACTTTGCTTTATACATTATCCGTCACTCGGCCTTAGTTTCCGAAATATTCGTGTCCTTGACAACATATGTCAAGGTCAATGTCATCGGGGATGCCTCCCCTAAAGTAAATATTGATTTGAACTGATTACTAGAAACCGAGAGCGTAGATGGTACGCTCCTAACTTTGTCCAGAGCAGAGTAAAATTTCGTAGGAAAAATATTTCAAATACTATTTTAAATAGTCGTGGTTCTACAATTCAAATAAAATCACCCCTTCAAATGAAATTCTCATTATTTTGAGAATTTTTCAAATAAAATACTATTTTAAACACTAGTTTAAAAACTCTTTCTAACAAATAAAATATTTTATTTATAAGAATGCACGTATGATTTCAAATAAAACAGATTATGTACTATTTACGATTTGAAATAGTACTTTGTGATTCTATCACAACCTCAAAACATACTCTCAAAATCAAAATAATTTAGTCAATGAACACTGATTGCTTCTGCAATGATTACTTCTCAATTACTTCTTCAATCTGATTGCCAAACTGCGGATTTTGTGCATTTATGATTAAAATCAACCGGTGTAATTTAAAACAGTAAAGATAGTAAGGATTTAAAAATTTTGTTCTATTTCCAACTTGTTAACCCTTAGCACTCGAATGGCGACTCTGAGGCGCCGCCACAAATTGTTACATCATTATTCAGAATATTGTTTACATGATTAAATTTGTTTATATGTAATAAATTACTAAACATGCAAATATTGTATGAGGTACTATATCAGTTTTGTACGCATATAATGAAAAAAATGATGAACAATGGAAATATTCTAGGTTAGAAGAAATGTTTGATTTTTTAGTTGAAATAGCTCCGAGTGCAAAGGGTTAAATTTCTAAATTTCGGTTTACGAACAACCTTCAGGAGCGAATTTAGTTCGTGAACCGAGATCTGATTGTATTATTAAAGTGTTATTATATTAAAACAGAACCGTTCCATGTCTGTACAGATAGTATAAATCGATCTTAAGACTGTCTTCATTTTGGTTGTAACAGTAATGGTCCCTGAAACCCACCCCTGCGTCGAAACTCGCTTAAACATTCGAAAACACTAAAATATCGTTTCGACCGAGGTGGTTGCATCTAGTCGGGCCGAGTTTCGCTACGCAATTCCGTCAATCAGCCTATTATTTACCGCGCCTGATTGGGTTGCACCACTGCAGCCATAAATTAGTCAACATACGGGTACCGTGGCCGAGTGTAATCGCGCGATAACGGGTGATTTTTCATAAATCGAGGACTGCAGTACGACTTTGTTCGAATCGAACCTCGATAACCGTGAATGTTACCGAATTGCTTAACCGGTGTAACACCTGTAACCGATATTATACCTGTTAGCCATGTTCTCTCAATGAAAAGCGTAAGTGGATCGATCGGCGTGGAACGAAATGTCGACCAGGCCGAGTAAACGTCATCTTCGTCGTTAGATTCGGCCGTTCGTTTTCCATTTTGGTTACCGATCGTTCCGCAGCTACATACATACGGGTCGCATAAATGCTTTCAGATAACCTGTATATCGGTACGAAGGCAATCGCATCTGGCTGGGGCACCTTACAAGAGGATGGGAAACCTTCGTGCCTCCTGCAGGAAGTCGAGGTACCGGTTATGAGCCTTCAGGAGTGCCGCAACACTAGCTACAGTCCACGTATGATCTCCGATAACATGATGTGCGCTGGATATACGGATGGCAAGAAGGACTCTTGTCAAGTAATGCTTTTTATTTCCCTTTCTCTAGCCCTCTTCAACCTCTTCAACCTTCCATAGCGTGTCCCACACAGGCTCTGCCTTCTCAAACTACCACAATTATTACGATGTCATTAATGTTTCATCTTGAACGATGATGTGAAACAGATATACGGACAGACGACCGGCTTCAGAACTTTTATTTACAATTATTGAGATTATAAACGTAAATAAAATCAGTCTTGTCGTTTTTAAGAAACGACACGTACCAGTCGCTTTTAATGCCTGGTTAGTTTATTGTTAGTGTTAACAAGCTGTATAGCTCCATTTTATATGTGAGTGCTAAGAATTTTTAAATGCTTTATTTATTTTTTTATTTACTTCATCGTTGACTGAAATATTCTAAAATGTCGAAAAATTACGAATGTTTTAATTTTCACAATATTTTTTACAAATAGCAAACAATTAATTTTATTCCATGACGAATATACTCGTCAAAAACAGCTAAAATTAAAACAATTATTTCATTATTTCTCAGAAAGTTTCTGCCCCTAATTTTTCAAGTATCTGCCGATATAACCTGAAAGTTCTTCCTTCCCTTATAATGATCCTTCGGTATTCCAGGGCGATAGCGGAGGACCTCTGGTAGCTGAACGTGAAGACAAGAAGTATGAGCTTATCGGTGTAGTTTCCTGGGGTAACGGATGTGCACGACCAGGATATCCTGGCGTCTATACAAGAGTCACGCGATACATAGACTGGATCATCTATCACTCGCGAGAGGGATGTTTCTGTGAAAATAACTGAAGTCGATGCTTCCATGTAACGGGGACTACAACTTTGACGAAATTTCTAAAGCGTTTAGTCACTGACGTCGGAAGAAAAATTGTTTTGAAATAAACGCGCTATAGTATGCAATTTTATAGCGTCATCAACAGACCCGAGATTTTTAAACCAAATCGTAAGCAATAACTTTGATTCATATCAAATACGAAAGTTAGAAGATGCACATTTCGTTTCCGAATAAATTCTACGAATTCTTGCAAACTTCTGTAATGTCTAAACTATTTGAACTAGTTAATACTGATTAGTTTCCTAGAATTTTGTTAACGTTGGCTAGTAATCAAACTAATTCAATTGCGTGGACAAAGCTTACGTATCTCAGCTCTTAAAGTTGCAAACAAACACTGTAATTATTTAGACGACGGGAGATTGGTACATATTTTTTTCCAGTATTTTCATACTTTTTATTAAAAAATGGTAGCTCGTAAAAGGTTAAATATTCTGTGGAGGATTTGAGACATCAATACTCACGTCTAGCCAGTGCGACCAGCCAGTGCGACTAGCTCATACTTGAGAAATACTCAATTTTTCATGTACCTTATATGAACATTTCATGTGACTTGTTTTGATAACACATTATGCTACGTGCGGAACTGTAATTTGCTCAACGTATGAATAAGATACTGTGTACTCCGAAGACTTAAATATTTGATACAACCGAATTAAATAATAAACAACACAAAGTTGTAGGTAATTATTTATAAATACGAACTCCTCTCCGATTTTAAAGAGCCTGAAATATAATGGAAAATTCGATATTTTCAACAACTTTTTCTTTTGCAGAAAATATCGCTCTGTCTTCGTTTCTAAGATATTCTAAAAAAAGCTGTTAGAGTGACTATAGCAAACTCCGCCTTTTCCATTAGGACGAGGGACAGGCTCCACTCCAATCTTTGCAATCCCTCCCAAATATATCTAATCCAGACCTAACCAAAATTCATTTAAAAGCTGTACAAACCTAACCCTCCGCAGGGTAACAGGATAGAAACGGCGCTCCTCACCGATTTTGGATGAGCTTCAAACATGTTATCTGGGATGTGATACTGAACAACTTTTCCTTATACATGTTACCGCCGCTCGATCATAGATTTGCAAGATATTTATTGAAAAAACTGGTAGAGCCACTACAGCGAATTCCGGCATTTTAAATGAATTTTGGCTAGATCTGCGTTAGGTTTTCTTTGGAAGAGGATACAGAGAGAGGGGTGAAGCGCCCCCCCCCCCCCCCCAAGCTCCTTAAAGAGGTAGAATTCGCTGTAGAGGGTAGCTGTAATGTTTTACAATTATCTCAACAACTAAGACCGAGCGACGGTAATATAATATAGGGCAGGGATGAGCACGGATGGGCCCCTCAAACGCCTGCTTCTCCCACCAACCTCTCTTTCATGCGTGAGGTCTGCGCACTGTTCGCAACGGGCGAAGCACTTCCTTCCTCTATGGTAACGGCGGATGCTGGTGGGGGACAGTGAGCGCTATGGTGGGGACGGTTTTGTCTCAATTGAGACAAAAATGCCCATCCCTGATATAGGAAATAATTGCTCAGAATCATGTCCCTGACAACATATTTCAAGGTCATTCAAATCGGTGAGGAGTCCCGCTTTGTAAATAATTACCAAGTTTTCTAATATTGATCATGTTGTGATCGTTTACAACTTTCGACAATTTAATGGAGGAGACTGATATAAATTCTACTTACTTTCCAATTTTGAGTACATTCGATGGTTCGAGTTTTCTTCACTTTCTATTACAAAAACGTCGAAAGTCAGATTTTGTAAATTAGAAAAATTGTTGTAAATAACATTTTGATCTATTTACATAAAATATATGTAGATTAGAACTCGTAAGTCTAATAAAATAAATAGAGTAAGTACATATTATTTGATTCAAGTAGAAAAAGCAGTTCAGGAAGAAATTTTGTTAAAAAAATAAATTCGTGTAATGTATTAGTAGAAAACAATTTTAAAGAGTGTAGTAATGGTTTATACGGATGACATCTTGCTGTTTTAATTTTCGTCAACCTATATTACCTACATCTAAAAATACCAAAACGATCGAACTTCTCAAACACAAAACATTTTTCAAAAAATGTTTCAAACAAGCTTTAAGATTTTAAAAGTTCCATTAAATGGTCATATCCGTTAGATTTCGAGTGGAAGTGTAAAGGTCGCATCAAAATCATCATAATTCATTTAAATAGATCACCCCAAATCACTAAGTATTTTTTTATACAACTTCAAAAGAAGATTTTGAACTAGTGTTTTGGAAAGATCTCACTGTGAATTCTAACACTGCATGATAAAAAATGGAGTGATCCATTTAAGCGAATCATATTGTCGTTGATATGACCTTCACCACTTCACACAAGGTCAAACGAACACAACTGATCAATAGAACTTTTAGAACCTTCAAACTTTTATCCGGAACATTTATTTCAATACTGTTTTCTTGTTGAGACGTTTGATCGTTTCAACGCTAGTTATGTTAAGATAGTTATAAGACCCTGTCCCCCATATAACGTGTCCCATTTCCTCCAATAGGTCAATCAATTCGTACGCCTAAAATCATATAACAGTACCAACAAACCGGTTCGCCGTTACTTAAAGTTCTAACGAAAATGAAACATGCCGAGGACATCCTCGGATCGGTATCCTCGAAAAGAAGTTTCGAACTTGCGCGTGGGTAACGCGAAGAAGAAGCCTTGAGACCTATTGGATGCGGGCGACGATAGTCCCGCTATACGAACCAGTTGTTTAACCGAGACCAGTACCGTTCCAACAGTCGAGAAACAAGCCATGAAGCTGCAAGAACTTGTCAAGTATCTCGTTTGCTGCGTTCTGCTAATTTCGGGATCAATTCGGTGCGAACAATCCGATTCTCCAGTAAGACGCATCTTTCTTCACTACTTCCGGTTTCATCCACCTCTTCTACTTTCAGTTAGATTCACGCAGGAATAGAAAAGTGTACACAAATTGTTCTATACGGTTTTCAATCTGATTGTGTATGTCGTCAGTGCTACACAAACATTGGCAAACATGAATGTTAATTTTATACATTTTAGTACATTGTATAACAAGAAATAATAACATAAATAAAACTGTATCGAAATTAGTAACAGAAATTCTGAGCGTTTTATACACAGAAGAATAAAAGCACATTCGAGTAATAATGTTCATAAATTAATCAAAATAAAATACTAATATTTTGCTGCTGGTCCCTTTAAGAACTTCTTTCAATCTTTTTAGCGTCGAGTGAATAGGTACGTTACAAATTCATCGAGAATACGTTGGACAAAAACAACGTGCGTTACTATCTTTTGTCATAAAATGTACTAAAAAAACGAAATATATATTTATTTTGAAAAATTAAAAATTAATTACGTCCATTTGTGCTGCAGAAGTATTATTGTGTCAATACTTTTATTAGCAACTGTGTATGTCAATAAGTCTTTATTTATAAAGTATACGGTAAAATCGATTTTAACTACAAAATTTATAGTGACACTTTGCATTATCCCTCATAATAGTGGCACAAAATAAGCCTGTCACAATTTTTCTCCATTTTCGTATTTTATTTCAAGTTGACCAGCTATGTTTCATTTACAACCTCGTATCCCAAACAAATACAATAAATTACAACATAACCGTAGAGAAATAATGGATAGGTCACAGATGAATATTCATCCGTAGAGCGTATGAGGGTTAATATCTGCGCTGTTATTTGCATGAGAATGAATATTAAATGGTGAAGCGTACAATGAATTCACATGACAAAACTATGGTTTTGTGTATTTGATTGAGTTTCCGAGTTTACTGTAAACAGTTCGTCCATAAATATGTATATACATGTATAGACGTTGTAAAAAACCTGATTACGAAGTTTTAAATTATTTTTATCAAAAAGTCTTCTTATTCAGCAGGACTTGATCGAAGAAAATAAAACGAGACAAACGAGAGGGGTTCTGGACTTCCTCTTCGGCAGATTCAAAAGTTGCGGAAACTGCAGTGAGTACACTATACTACAACGATTGGTAATTGTGCACAGAAGGTCCCACCTCACCGATTTTGATAAAATTAAAATATGCTGTAATACTCAACACTCTGAACAACTTTTTCCTATACATGTAACCGTCACTCAGCTTTAGTTTTTGAGATATTTCCGAAAAACCGCAGCAACTACTACATTGAATTTTGCCTATACATACGTGCAAGTCCGTGACGTTCGTATGCGTCAGCATTTTGCGACCGCTCGTCAACTTTTTCTACGAATATATCACGCGATCGTCGAAAGATCTACGTACATACCGCGTGAACTTTTTAACCCTTTGTGGACACGTGTCTGCTGATAGTCGCCCAAACAATTTTACTATTCTGCGACGATGAATAATTTTTAAAGCAATTAATACTCCCGAAAAATATGAAACAAATTTTTACTGAACACAAAACGTTTCCCTTCATTTAGTTCATACACCAAACTCCTTAGTAACCAATTTTGTTTCACAAAGAAAATTTATTCGATCCATCAATAAGTATGCGAAAAATAATCTCCGTCCGCTAAAGGTTAAAACAAATAATGATGAAGAATCAGTCGAATAAATTCTTCGGAACGAATAGTATAAGTTTAATAATTATTCTGTTTTTTCTTCACTAACTCCATACCACTCTCGTCTTCAGATTCGCGTAATGCAAAAATAAAATATAAAACATTGTGGGTTAAATTTTACGTTACTAACACACACCCACACAGTGTTTCTGAGAAGAAACGACTAACGACTGTGAATAACTCGAAAAGTTTATTTTAAGAGGAAGCGGAAATGACAATAGCCTCAGTTAGGTTTGGATAGATAACTGAAGTTGTTGTTAATCTGGAAGTGGAGTTAGTTTAATAATAAACCGTGGGAAATTTTGAATGAGTACATGCTAATCTATGCATTTATAATAAATGAAATTTTGATTCACTTTAACCATATACAATGAACGTTGTTTAGTAGTTTTAAATATTCAAGAACCATATCGTCCTGTAAATGTCCTGTTAACGTCCTGAATATGTCCTGTTAACGTCCAGAATATGTCCAGCCGGACGTCCGCGTGGGACGTCCTATGGACGTACTGCGATGCAACTAGGACCTCTGTCGGACTTATCTGGGACGTAAGTCGGACATATGTCGGACATATCGGACGTCCCTAGGACGTACAGAAGGTCCGGTACAGACTATCTGGGATTACAACGACACCACACACACCCACACAGTGTTTCATACCTGAAATCTTAAGCTTTCTTTCCGAATAAATGCCATGAGCTGATTGCACTTAGTATTGGCTTTCGTAATTGCAAAAAATGTAATTCATGGAACATTCAATTATACTAAGCGCAATCAGCACATGACATTTATTCGGAAAAGCTTAAGATTTCAGGCATGAAACACTGTGTGGGTGTATGTGGTGTCGTTGTAATATATACTCATTCTTCGTCATCATATGTTTTAAAAAATTCACGCGTATATGTACATGTAGATGTAGATCGTCCGACGATCGTGTGATATGTAGATCTGTATGTAGTAGTGGCTGCAGTTTTTCGCAAATATCTCAAAAACTCAGGCTAAGCGACGGCTACATGTGTAGGAAAAAGTTGTTCATAATTTTCATGTTAAAAAATCATCGAAATCGGTGAGATGGGACCTTTTATGTACAATTACCCTACGATTCTTCGAATGATCGTGAATCACCCGCGCGTTCCAACATCAAACTTTAATGACGTTCGTGTTAAATTGTTCAAATGCATAAATATGTAGTGTGCGGACGACCGAATCGATCCGGTGAATCGCGAATTCTTGGCGGAGAATACACCATAGCCCACGAGTTCCCGTGGCTGGCAAACGTTCATGTTAATTCGCAATTGTCCTTCAGCGGAGTTCTGATCAACGATCGTTACATTTTAACTGCAGCCAGTCAACTAGTCAGGTTCGTAACGTCTTCCACTTGCATTAAAAATCATTTGTAGAGAACATCTCAGTAACTATTAATTTTTCACATACCCTTATAGTTTTTTATTCAGGGTTCAATTATGTCTTCGAGCACAAGATTAAAATTTACCCTTTGCAATAAAGAAATACAAGGTGACCTTTATGTCTCGGAGAAAAAAGCAAAACAAAAGAATTTATTACCTTGTATGCTACTCCTGAAACCATACAACAGGGATGGACACGGTAGGGGCATCTCAAACGCCTGCTTCTCCCACCTATCTCTCTTTCATGCGCGAGGCCTGCGCACTGTTCGCAACGGACGAAGCACTTCCTTCCTCTTTGGTAACAGCGTATGCTGGTGGGGGACTGTGGGCGCTATGGTGGGGATGGTTTTGTCTCAACTGAGACAAAAATGCCCATCCCTGCCATACAACTTTCGTTTCAACCATTTTTTCATATACCATATAGTTTACATGTAATTTAGGTGGCACACTTACCTGAATCACTCTGTATAATAATTTGAACTGTATAGTAGAAAATTAAAATTTAGGCGGAACGTCTTCAACTCTGGCAAAGCAAACTCAAGTCCCGCCATCTGAGTCTTAAACCTTTAATTAATTCAAACACAAACGCGCGATATTTTATGATCTATTTGGTACCATCAGTTCCTATGGACGTCAACATTGTTTTTAACAATATTCGTTTTCTAAAGAGAAAAATCAATAAAATATAATCTCAGAATTATAACAAAAAGAAAATCTGCTATACTGAAATAATTACTCGCCACTGTGCAATCAAAATTGTACATATTCCAAATGAAACAATACTTCAAACAGTAATTTGTTATGGATATTCTATGAAAACGTAGAAGTATTTTATACAAGTGATTATTTAAATTTGACAATAATTGGTGCACATTTTAATAGCATAACTCCGGCAGAAGTCAAAGTTTCTCTTGGAGAATACGACAGATGCAGCTTAGACGTGTCATCGGCGACACTCAGCGTTGAATCAGTGTTCCTTTACCCAGAATATAATCCTGGCTCTCGCGCCCATGATTTGGCTTTAATCAAATTAAGCCAACCAATCAAATTCGAAAGGAGGATATCGCCTATCTGTCTGCCGAATCCAGGTATTATAGAAACCAATTTAAAAATCACAAAAAAGTAAAGACCTTGTACTAGTGTTTACCTATAGTAATTGAATAGTATGTCAATTAAGGTGGTCCTTCACATAGGGGTCTTTTTTGAGAGTTTTTTGGTCCTAACGCCCTAAATTGTGGGACCTGGTGAGAAAATTTTGGAAGAAATCGGACAACGGAAACTCATCCAGCATTTGCGTTAATGTTTAGACTTAATGACTAAAATTTAAAAATTTTGTAAGTTCTTTTTTGTAGCACATAAATCTTATCATTATTCATCCTAAGCATTGTCTTGTACTCAAGAATTTTAAATGATATTTCCGAAATAAAGAAATACCGTTATGTTTGAAAACGACACTAAATCATTAAAATTTTAAAACTTTCACGCAAATGCGGCACGGGTTCCCGTTGTCCAATTGCTTTCAAATTTTGCACGCATCATGTTCCCACCAGGCCTCTCAATTTAGGGAGGTAAGCCCAGAAAAAATCGATATGTGCATATCAATATGTGCATTGTTTCAAAAACTTCGCTGGGTCAAGAGGATCAGAAGATAGCTTCACAAATCATATTTATCTGTTTGATTTTCGTTTTAAAGGGGTGACCATTTAGAGGGTGATGCGATTTCTTGTAATTCCATCGCGTTAAAAAATAAGTGTCTCTAACTTTTTTAAATAGCTATAAACTTCAAATTTCGTGCGTTTTGCTAAAGTGATCGTTGTTAACGAGTTAGAGTAAAGTAAGAAATAAAGAACATGCAACAAGAGAATACAATTTCGGTTCTGAAAAGTGTTATATACAATTGTTAATCATGTTAACTTCCAGGTTCGACTTATCTCGGTCAAGTAGGAACACTGGTTGGGTGGACAGTGAGCAAAACTGAAGATAAGAACAGCAATCAAACCTGTCGTCCACGGAAATTAGGACTTCCGATTTTAGGTCACAACGAATGCATTAAATCCGGAATAAATCCTATGAACTTCCACGAAGACTCCGGTTGTGCTGGTATTTTAGGTGGAAGTTCTATAGTATGTGAGGTATGATAATTAATTATCAATACGTGTTCACCAATTAACATCATTTTTTACATCGTCATTTGCATCGTCCATAATGCATCATATTACTTTCAGATATTTCTTTCATTAATACCAATATACATAATTACATATTTCTTGATAAAAGATAAGGTTAAAATATACATTATTTCAAAGCAATTCATTCTTAAAAAATTATAACTCTTATACACTACCGTATTTAGAGAGAATATTATAGTAACAAAAAAAGTGTATTTATGATTTCAGTTTTAAAATTTAAAATATTCGAGATCTAATATCATTTACGTATTAGTTATTGTTAGTACAAATTTTGTAAAGAAATTAAGGACAGACTTTGATTTGTATAGATTGTCTCAAAATTTCTTTCCACGGATTTCATAAAACTATCGACAATATTTTAGATTTGTAATAATTTTAACATTTTTATTGATTGACGTTATCTTATTTCCAGTAAATAATATCAGAATTATATGCATACGTATAAATTGTGAATATGTTTTTTCAGAACGATGTAGGTTTCTCAGTTCAATATCGTTCGTATACAGGAATTTATGATCTTGTTGGTATGTATATCGTTATATATGTCATTCAAACATTATATTTCATGACAAAATGCAGTGTATAATAATTTTCCAAATTATTATCGTCTAATTTGTTCTTGCGCCTGTCAACTTACAAATAAAAACGCTGTAGAATTACGCAATTATTAAATAAAAATGCAGGAAATATTATTGAGCTTTACTTCTATGTAAACGAAAATTAACAGGATCTTTATCAAAATAAAAATTTGTATTTTGCGACAGGTATAATTTCGGACGTAAATGAATGTGGCAATGAACCTGCAGTTTCGATTTACACGAGAGTAGGACCACATCTAAATTGGATATTGCAACAAACTAAAGACGCGTGCTACTGCACTAAATAACAGGAAAGAAGTATGTTGTTTATTTATTTGTAAATAAAATAATAAATTATTGAAAATTAAAATGTTAAAGTGTACAAGAATTTAAAAGGAATAAAGTTGTAATCAAAACTCGTCCGAGGATATTTTTATTTAATTATTAAAACTAAGTACATACTTGCACTTATTCCTCCTTAAATGATAAAATTTCACCACTCCAGCAAGAGATTCCTACATTTTTTAGTTACAACTGCTCTGAAAATAAATTGAAAATTCTTTTCCCTACAGCCAATCTATTGTTGCATTAAATTGACTTCCATACGGTTAAAACAATCTGCGTGTATAGTCTCATGATTCCATTTTCTTGTCAACATATAATTTATAAAATTTAACAAACTATCTTTCTCTAATTACAAATAAGTTTTCCATGCAAAAAACGAACAAACAATTTGTTATCATTTAGGATCGTTGTTTATAGAAAAAGGATGCAATGATTTTATTGTATGAAATTTATTAAGTATATGATAATGAAACTTACAATATTTTTAGAGCGTACCGTATATAAGTGGACGGCATTTTGTGTGATAAATTAATTCGGTACAATTTCGAGCAAACTCATCGCAAATACATCACTAAAACTTTTATATTAATACATATTAACACGTACAAATATCTGTATTCATTGTGCACTTAAATTATCACATAAATCTAAAATACATAAATAGTTTGCTTATTTTTAACAGCAATATGAATGTATTTAAATGGGTTGGTAAACAATAATTTTCAAGTAGAGATTTTATTTTAAAATATAACATTTGGTCGGAGGTTACATGGAAAATGAAAATTATAACTACAATTACTATAACAATATATATTATCACTTAGCGGGGTGCACCACCATGCAAGTTTTAAATTCTTGGTAAAATTAAAAATTTTTTTTTCAGTAATTATTGCTAAATAAAATGTAAATAATTTTTTGGGGGGATATTTAGCAACACCTTGACATTGCTTTCATATTTTTTATTATTTAAAATTACAAAATGTTGACGATGTCGAATTCTTGATTATGTTCACATAAAAATTTGTTCTTTACCTATATTCCAGTAACTGTTGGTGCTGAGTGCCATCTAAAAATGATCCGACAACATTATGATGGACAATATTGTATAACGCCGCAATTTTGTAATTTTAAATAATAAAAAAATATTTGATTTAACAGTTACTGAAAAAAAATTTTTAATTTTACCAATAATTTTAAACTTGTGTGGTGGTGTACCCCCTTAAGAGACCACTCCTGATAACTCATTGTCGATGGGACAAACTATAATTGCTCTCTGCTGTGTTCCAAGCAGAATCATGGAGATCAGAATCAGATCAGAATTGATCCTTTTTAACGACTTACTTTTAGATGAAGGAATTCCACATAAGCATTAAATGCGGATAGGAAACTAAATTGAACTATCGGTAACTGGGTCACAGCACCAATGATTTTCGAATACAAATTTTTACGACTTTTAGGAACAAAATGTATCGCTTGTTGCCATTTAAAATATAGCGACAGTATTCCTCTTTTTTGACCGGCAGTTCGATATAATTTATTTAATATCTATGTACAATAATACACTAAAATCTACATACACCTGGCAAATTTCGAACAATTTAAAAATGAAACGAAAGTTTTGGATATTATATTTACACGAATTCATTTATTGATAACAATTAGACAGAAAAAGATGATGATATGTGTACATTTATTCTCGAGGAGAATAAAGGTATAATTACATCGAAAATAAAAACACAAAAGTATATAAGCAGTTATCGTAAATATATGAACAAACTTTCTGTGCGTTGCCGGATAACAGTATGAATACCTTTTCCATACATAATATGTTAAAATTAATCAAATTAGAATAATGAAATTGTTTATGTTTTCAAAGAAACAAGAAAGGTCGTTCTTTTGTATACTTCAACTAACAAATATAACAAACTTAATCAGGTATATATAAACTTGTATGTCTCATTGAATTTTCTAAGTACCACAAACCCATATACCAAAATTGTATATTTTAATAGCTGTACTGTAAAAATTTAAGGAACAAATATGACACGTTATAGAAAAGTAAAGCAAAATAATTCTGTATTAACTTAAAAAAAAAGAACCTATTTCTAGTAAATAAAAAATGTACTTGCTAAATAAAATATTTAATAAGAATACGATAAAGCACGTCAACCTAGTAAGTATACTTGTAATATGTAGAAAGCAACTAAAGATATAGATTTCTTCCGTTTGTATTAAAAAATCGTTTTGATCTGGTAAATTCAAATAAGAAGTGAAATTGTAGTAAAACATTATACCACGATGATTTGTAATCAAATTTTACTATATTATTTAGCAATAATTCTAAGATAGTAAAGATTTATAGAACACAAAACAAATAGTTACTTCGTTCAAAATAAACTTGTATAATAATGGAAGTATACTTAAATACAAAATACGTTGCACGTGGGGTGCTATTATACAGTTACTTTGATGTATCAAATACATTACATGCATTAATATATAACATGGGTAACATTTGCATTACACTGTGACGTAACTGCTTCCTCTAATGTACAGTCTAGTTTACGATAATTGGCTGTGCTAGGACGCCGTCTACCACGGCTGTTTCGTGATCTTCGCCCTTCTAATACAATAGCTAGTATCTGTAATATCAAAATATGAAATTAGCAACGGAATATAGAAAGAATTTCGTTCATTCAAAAGAATCAATTACCTTTTGTTTATTATAATAACCAATGTACGCGATAATAAAAATCAAAGAGAGTACGGTGAAGTATGTAAAAAAGTGAGATTCTTCATCCGTCCTCATAGTATGAAAAGAAGGTTCATTGTCCCTATTTGGAGGTTGATCTGCCAAAAAGGAGTTTATTAAAAACAGAGCAATAATAATGCTTGTATAATAATAAAACTTGTTGAAATTTAAGCTTAATATTCAAATTGTTGAATACATAGATAGCATAAAAACAGTACCTGTATCAATAGTTATATCAGGCCCACCTTGATCATTTTGATCTAGAAACATAGTTACATAAATACAGTGCAGATTACACATGAAATTAAAAAATCCAAATATTTATAGATCATTACCATCATTGTATTTTCCATCTTCTTGATGATTCTGGAGATCTTGATTAGTTTCAGTATTCGCATTATGTTCATTGGATGCCTTATTTGTACTCTGCAAATCTTTATTTGTGATGTGATCTTCATTTACAGTCTGTGGTTCCTTGTCTACATTTTCTGATTCCTTGTATTCATTCTGTGGTTCCTTGTGTCCGTTCTGTGGTTCCTCGTGTCCATTCTGTGGTTCCTTGTGTCCGTTCTGTGATTCCTTATCTATACTCTGTAATTCCTTGTTTCCAGGTTGTGAATCCTTCTTTACACCTGATGAATCCTTGTCTACACCTTGTGAAACCTTGTTTACATCTAGTGCAACCTTGTTTACCTCTTGTGGTTGAATCTTTAAATCCACTGGTGCTTTATGTGCATCCTTAGAATCAGGTGGTTCCGTTTCTGTTTTCAGCTGACTTACTGGTTGGTCATCATCCTGTTTCTGATCGCCCATAGGGTTCAGTTTCGTTTCAGATGCTTTTACTAGCTTTTTGCCTAAACTTAATGGCTTTGCCTTTTTAGTATCAGATATATGTTCGTTAACTTCACCGGTTGTTTTGCTACCTTCCTGCAACTTGCTTGTAGTAACTTGTGATTTTAAATAGTAAATTTGATCTTCATTTGTACTTGGGTAGTTTTGCAATCTTATATTTCCTGATCCTGTCTGAGACTCAGTAGTTACCTCCTTTCTATCATTATCAATACGTTTACTCCAAGCTAATATTTCACACAGTGGAATAAACTGGTTGTTCATATTAAAACAAAAGGGATGGCATACATCGTAAGTATCTAAAGGTTTTAGAAGTGATAGGTAGGGCTTTAATTTTTTATGTGAATATGTTATGCCCTCAATGCTTTTACAAAAGGTTCTTCCATCATCATCATCCTTCTTGGGAGCTAACTGCAGTAAGTAATTATTAAAAGTGTTTGTATCAGTAAAATTTGTCTGAAACCACTCTTGCAATTGACTGGAATGACAGACTTTGTTCCATGTATCATAAAATACGAGACACAAAAATGTATTTCTACATTCATAATCTGCTTTCAGAGTTCCTACTGGATATGATACATTAGTACAAGTACTTATAATAGTGTCGTTATATAAAAATACTGGAACATCGCATAAATCTTTATCACTTTTCATAAAATCTATAATATTTGCCTTAATTGGATCACTTGACACTTTCGCAAAATAAAGGAAAAAGACGAAAATGGCTAGTCCATTAAATGAATGGACTGTGCGTTTTTCCATTATTTTTCCTGTTTATTAAACCTTCGAAAAGATGATAGGCTATCAAAGCAATAATTCTATCGTTTTCTAGACATCATACTTTGCACGTATTTTCTCGATGATGATAATTCTCTGTGTCCTCTTATTCTTCGGCGTACTTCTTGTCAGTTCAATGTCAGCAATATTCAAAGTTTATGTCACTGTACCGGACATAACCTTTCAAAATTCAGTTTATTTCAACGCGAATCATGGATATAGATATCCATGACGCGAATCCATTCATTCGCTTATCACAGAATTCAACAAACGCGCCATCTTTTTCGTTCAGTGAATACATTGGTAACATAACCTTTAAATTATTGCTTCATAGATAAATACCTACTTGCGTATGTTTTAACAATAACATATTTATTGTATAATGAATCAACCGTTTATTGTTTTATAAATTTTGAATGTGTACAATTCACATAAAACATAATACCTATGTAAACAACATAATTATTAAACATTTATTCATTTAAAATTTAGACTGTTCATAAATAAGAGCAGGAACTTCAATTTTTCTGTAATAGGAACGTAGTGAAGCATATATAGTATATATGTGTCGGTAATTATAAAATTACTATTTATTATTATTAGTAATTATGGAATACATCATTTTTGCATAATAATATTTCCGGTTTTTTGCATTTTAAATGCTTTAAAATTTCTATCACGTTTTTATTAAAATTTATACGCAATATTTATTAGTTTATACATACTATTTAGTAATATTGATTAAAAATTCATTTTTTGTATAATATGCAGAAAGAATTGTGTATATTGATACGTACAAATTTCTGCAAAAGAAAGTCCTTCCTACGGAGTACCACTGATATAGATTAGTGCGGAGTACTTACTTATCTTAGTGCAAAGTAGTCTATGACAGTTGCAAACACCGTTAAACCTTTTCTATGCACGTGCGTTTCCCACATGTATAACCTACGATTATTTTTTTAAAACTAGGAATTCATAAATCAACAGGAAAATAAATTGTTTCATTAGTCTGTAATGTTTAAAATTTTTATTAAATTTTACTTACATCTCATTAAAATTCATTGTACATTTCCGAAAATTGTGTAGTTGATACTGAAAGCATTTTCATTTTTAGATGATGCCCTACATTCAAGAAAGTCTTCAGACAATAGACGTTCATAGATAATAATTAATATGTGGGTATTTTAATCTCTTTGTTAATATATGTATCTACCTCTCATACCAAAAATAAAGGAACAGTATTATAATTTAAGTTGAGCAGTTTGTCTTCCGTGAGGTATGTTTATTTTCTCTATAAAATCTAACTTAATATTTGTAAATTCAAATCTTTTGTAATGATTGATCAAGAAATTCAAATAACCATGCATAATATGGTAATCATTACATTGTCTTTTATATATATTTCATTAAGAGCTTTATTCAGGCATAGAAAAATTTAATATGATTTCAACATCTATATTTGTTAGAAGCTTCCAATGATCACATGAAATTTATTATACATTATATTTATTTCACATAGTCATGATGGTTTCCCAAATATTCGATGAATCTCCAAAAGAAATGCAGTTATTAAATTCAGAAAATGAATCAGTGAACATAAAAGAAACGGATAGAGTGGAGAAAGTACAAATGAAAAAACAACTTGGTCTCTTAGAAGGAGTTGCAATTATTGTAGGAATTATATGCGGGTCAGGTAAAAATTGCATAGAAGTTTTAGTTTTGATATTTAATAAGCGAATAAGTTAAATATTGGCAACATAAACTGTATAAAGTTTAATAGCTATATAGTTTAATTTTCACATATAGTTGTTACCTTTGTATTATGTGTATTAATAGTAAGCAGAACACAATAAAATTTATATACTTTTTTAGGTATTTTCATTTCTCCGAAAGGTGTTATTACAGAAGTAGGAAGCGTTGGAGTATCTTTAATTATTTGGGTTTTATGTGGATTACTTTCTATGATTGGAGCATTATGTTATGCTGAATTAGGAACTTGTATACCACGTAGCGGTGGTGATTATGTTTATATCTGTGAATCTTTTGGAGCATTACCTTCATTCTTGTACTTATGGGCTGCTAATTTAATTGTTGTGTAAGTCGGATCTTCTAAGAAATGAACAATTTTGACTACTATATGTAGCTTCGAGTAAGCAAAATGTAATACTATGAAAATAACTATGAGATTACTTTTTTTCAGGCCAACTACTAATGCTATTATGGGATTAACTTTTGCACAATATGTTTTGCAACCATTCTTTCCACATTGTGCTATTCCAGACTATAGTGTACGATTAATAGCAGCAGTCACTATTTGTAAGATATGCTTTTTAGATTTAAAATATCATTGCATGTATTTTGACAGTGAAAACACACAGAAAAAGTACTTCTTTTAAATGGTTTATATTACTGATAAGTTCTTTATGTAATTTTTTAATAGGTTTACTTACATTTGCAAATTGTTATGACGTTAAAGAAACGTCTAAAATGCAGAATGTATTTATGTTCACTAAAATTGGAGCATTAGGAATTATAATCATTGCTGGACTTACTTGGATATCACTAGGTAAGCAAAATTCAGATAAGTGGAGAAAACATTAATAATCGTGTAAATAGGTAATATACAATTACTAATCTTTCCCGTTTTTTAAAAAGATTTTTTTTCTTTTTCAATTTGATAAAAAGAATATTCATTTGTAGGTCATACAGAAAATTTTGAAAATTCTTTTGAAAATACTCATTCAGAACCTGGCAAAATTGCAGTGGCTTTCTATTCAGGCATATTTTCGTACTCTGGTTGGAATTATCTAAACTTCATGACAGAAGAATTAAAAGATCCTTATGTGTATGTAAAATAACTGTACACTGTATTGTGTTAAATCTTTTAGTTTTAGATATTGAACAAATGCCTTGATTTTGCAGAAATTTGCCACGAGCTATCTACATATCATTACCTTTAGTTACTTCAATATATGTATTGGCAAATGTTGCATATTTATCAGTTTTAACACCTACTGCTATGATTGCTTCTCATGCAATAGCTGTGGTAAATATATATATATTCTTTTGTATTCATATATAAGTCTAGAGAAAAACTAATTGAATTAACATTTGTTAGACATTCGGAGACCAAATACTTGGTGTAATGGCTTGGATAATACCAGTCATGGTAGCTGTATCTGCATTTGGCGGATTGAGTGTTCATATTATGACATCATCTCGATTGTGTTTTGTTGGCGCTAGAAATGGTCATCTTCCCTCAATGTTAGGTCACATTAATGTTTCAAGACTTACACCTACACCTGCCTTAATGTTTCTCGTAAGTACCAAAGAGATACATGTGTAGTATAATTATAGATTTCTAAACGAACACTATTAAATGCTCATAATTTCTCCTTTTATTTTTATTTATAGTGCATTTTATCTCTAATAATGCTCTGTACAAGTGATATTTTTGTATTAATCACGTACTGCAGTATAGTTGAATCATTCTTTATCATGCTGTCAGTAGCTGGTGTTCTATGGCTTCGTTATAAAGATCCCAATATGAATCGACCAATAAAGGTATGTTACATAATAAATGACAATATAAATACACATATATATATATATATATATATATATATATATATATATATATATATATATATATAATATATTTTGCAATGAAAATGTGCTTTATAGATGCCTCTATGGATTCCTATCACATTCGTGGCTATATGTGCGTTTTTGATAATTGTTCCTTGTTATGAAAGGCCATATGAAGTCGGTGTAGGTACTTTAATAACTTTATCTGGTATTCCAGCCTATTTTGTGGGCGTTAAATGGAGGAATAGGCCAGAATGGTTACAAACAATTAATTGTATGTAATACAATGTTATCACTAAATCTTAACATTTAGCTTTACTTATAAATTGTTCATAAATGAGTAATAATATAAATTTGCTACTTTCAGTTAAAGTCACTTATACTATCCAGAAACTGTTCATGTCGGCTACTGAGGAGCGAGACACCTGACTTTAAATATTAAGAGTTTAAAAATAATTTGATCTGCTTTAATCATATTAATGCTAACTATATAAGTAAGAGTAACCTTTGTGTTACTATCAATTACCATGACTGTGTTCTTCGTATACAAAATGTATACACTAACTATAGAAATTATTGCTATTTAGTACACAAGAATAATTTATTATTATCTATTATAATTTATTTTGAACAGCTATAACTGTCGTGTGTTCGGTTATAGATGGTGTGATTATGTTGGTATTCTAATAATCATGTATTTTTTTTTTTAATAACAAATTCGTGTAACTTTTGAGCGTGAATATTTGTTGTTAAAATCATTAACATGTTTTCTACTTTTTACACTTTCTACATCAAGAAATATATTAAATGATATATGATAATTGTGGACCCTGAATAATGGCGTTGTACAATTTTGTTAATGCTATAAAATGTATGATAGCTGAATATAATTATTATACGAATGTGCATGAAAATCTTTAATAAATATTTTTACGAGTATGACATTAATGTATTAATTACTAACCATTGTAATATGAATAATACCATCTTTTTTCTTAATATATTTTCAAAGATTCTGTGTTTTTTAATGTAGTGTAAATCACGAAACGTGATCAGTTTAAATTACTCTGTTATTGGCAGACCCATCGAAATTTTTTTATCAGGTAAGCACGGTCCAGAGAGAGCTTTAAGATGATTACAGTAAATGTTTTGTCAACTCTTTTTTTCAGGAGTTTTCAAGGTCACCTTGAATTTTTTATAAACGAACATAAAATTTTTTTACATCTATCTTTTAGTGGACATTAAGGCGAATTCGGTCAGTATATCATAACAAGTTTTTTCTTCATCTGAACCAAAAAAACATTTAAAAAATACCTTTTACATCGTTCAAAGTGGTGCCCATCAGTTGCAATACGCTCGCATAGCCAAAAAATAAATTACTGTTTAATCCTTTCTATGACATTTGCACTGATAATTGAGTATAAATCCACAATTTTCTGTCTCATATTTTCCAACGTTCTTTGAGCATCTTTATAAAATGAAATCTAACGGAGTAAGATCGTCCGAATGAGCTGGCCGATTTACTACACCTCCATGACCGATCCAACGTTCAGGAAATTTTATATTGAGCACGTAGCAGGCTTTCATAGCATAATGTGTGGAGCAACAGTCATATTGATACCATAACTGATTATGATACATTATCGGCACTTCATCAAAAAGAAATCGTAATTCATTTTCAAGAAATGCAGTGTACTTCTGACCACTTAGGGAAGCACTGATAAAGTGTGGATCAATTATCAAGTTGCCGTTTCACTTGATGTAATCAGTGAGGATTTTCAACCGACCAGGATATTTTAATATATTGTCAGTCTAGATAAAACAAAAATTTGTTATGATGGTGATCTGAAGGTGATTTGAAGGTGATCTTGATCTGAAGGTGATCTTGAAAACTACTGATAATTCATTGAATCGGTTTAAAACATCTGATCATGTTTTGTGGTTCACCCTCTATAATCATTCATACTATTGTATACCCAGACAGTTTAAATAATATTCTTTCTTATTACATTTGTAACATACGTATTTATTTAGGCAATCAATGTTTGAGTATGTTACAGTACAATAATATGCTTTTTAAAATTGTTGTAATATTTACATACAAATTTCAAAAAGAACTTAGTGGTCATAATAAACGATTGAAGTTTAAAATAAATACTGGAATGTAGAACACATATCTATTCTTTATGTGCAGACTATAACAACATAATAACATTACATATAGAGATTAACAAGTACAATACAAGTCATAGATTTTTATGTTTTATATGACTCAACATTTTATGTACACAGATTAATGTATATCTTCTGGGTTAAACATTCCCTGCAAAGTAAAATTAAAAAATCTAATTAATTAACCTTTAAGTAATGTTTATGGTTTAATTAATATTCAATAACAATTCTGTTATCACTAATTATCAAGTGCTACTTCAATAACGTAACAATATTTAATATGTACGAGTATTTTTTATTATTTATGAGAAGTATGTGCGATGATAGAAAACTGTTAGAAGTAAACAATTTGATTCCATTTTGGTAATTAAAGTAAAATAAGGGCAATGACCTTTATATCTATTTATTATAACTTAAAAAATGATTTTTTTAATTTCAAATATTATATGAAAATGATCTAGGATGCAAATGCATAAAATTTAGATTAGTATAGATATGTATGTGCATTATTTAGTGCAGTTATAAATAATATAATCTTACCTTAGCACGTCTTAGAATAGAGTCTTTACTAGCATCATAGGGATGGTCTTTACTGGGAATTTCTAAGACTGATGGTATTGGTTGGGTATGACTATCGATTACATGACGAATCATTTCTGCAATCTTAAACAAATAACAAAACTTTTTATTGAACGAATACAATTAGATGTTAAAAAATAATTTTAAGCAAGATAAATTTAAGCAAGCTTACACTATAATATTCATAATTATTTTTAAGGAAGTATGTAACTTTTAGAAACACATTTAACACTTACATTTTGGTTGATAAGGATGATATCGATATCATCTCGCTTAATAAAACGTTTAAATGTATCTTCTATATCGCTCACTGGTGTATCTGTAAATAATATATTATATAGTTTGACATAATAATCGTTTCATTAATTTTTAAAGAACATCAAGTATGACATATTGACATCCAGAGTAATTGATCAGGAAAAAGTAATTCCTACAGAAAATGATGCATACTTTTGTCTACAACCATAAAATTGGATTGACGGTGCTTATTAATCTCGCCAACTCCACCCAAAAGAAATCCCACACATGTATCCTAAAACAAAAATCCCGTAACTCATTCAGAATTTATAAGAGATAAAGCTTTAGTTGTATTTACCTCATCTCCGATCACTGCAAGAAGTTTACCCTTTCCTGCGGAATGAAGAGCCATTGTTACGATCGAAATAAGTATAACGGAGAAGATTTTTTACAAAACAAACGTATTTAATACAACGATTATTGATAGTGCATCAGCTGACAAGTCACACCTATATTATGTACAAATTCAGCTACTTGAACATCACGTGCCAAACTTGTCCAATCGAGAAAGGTGGAAGGGATAATATGTAGTCAAGTTTAGAATTAACAATTGCTGAAACACATTGACGTTTTGTAATTGTCTTATTGTTGGTTACACCAGTACTGCGGTTTGTCTTTTTTTTTTTAACATTATTACTCAAAATATAAAATAATGTTTGCATTATCCGCACCATTTGCATCTAAGTCTATATATAATAATTGCAGCTTCCTTTGATTTATCGAGTCGCATATCTATGTACTTTAATTTCTATTTTTAGCCATTTCATCTTTACTTGTATATTATTTAGTTACGAAAACATAACATTGTAACGAGTTAGAATTTGTCGATAAGAAAATTCACTTGAAACCTATGACAACTTCAAGATGAACTTTCTAAATACTTAAACGTGCGTAACGCGTAATAGCTGGGGTTATGTTTTGAAGTGCATGTGTATTTATATATAAATTCTATGTGCATCTAATATTATTTATGTATGAACGTAAATTGGAAGACGGAAGCCTGTGTTACATTCAATAGTTTAATGTATGTCTTATTCTATATTTTTATACGTGAAGACAATCAAATTTGATAGTTATTAAAGAAACATTGCAAAATGGGATACATGTTCGACGATAATCATTTTTAATTACATTTTGGGTTATGATATCAGAGAACGTTAGGTTGTCCAAAGCTGTTGTGCATTTTTTTTAGTTAATATATTTACAAATATGAGTCCATTCATAATCCACATTCGTTCTTATTACACGTATGTGTAATATATATTTTTCATAAAAAATAATACATTTAATAAATTTTTGACTAATAATAAAATTACTAAATATTTTGTTAGCCTAAAATGTGCTGATGGATATAACCATTATCAAATATTTGTCAATACTTTAGTATTGCATTTTAGTAAATGATGTGACTTCATGAATATTAGTAATTAACTGATCAATGCTAATTAATTCTAAAAATACATGTGTTGATTCTGTTTTAGGGACTTCATATTAGTAACACATGCACTGAATACGTGACATACAAGTAAGACATACATGTAAGTGGACAAGAAGCATAGTACAAAAACATGTCGTTTATGGATAATGTTGATAGTTATAAGAAAATAGTTTCTGAAGAAATCATACAAACATCATGTACGATGGATGGAAGTTCAACCGAATTTATGGTTTTGCCGAAATATGAACATATAGAAGAATCGCTGGTAATGAAATATTGAATATTATAATATAGTACCAAAAAAAACTCATATACTAAACTAGGTAAGATTAAATGTTTACTACTAACTTTCGTAACTGCAAATAATTTTCATAGGTTGTTGGCGAGGAAATAATAGTAGACGAAAACATAGATTTGAACCAACAAATTTCTGATGAAGCTTGTGAATCTAAAGATACGTCTGAATATTTCGAAAGAAATATAGATGCAACAATACCTGTTGAATACATAGAAGATTCTGTATCATTATCTACAAGAAACATTGCCAAACAAAAATGGCTTCCAAATGATGCCAATAATCAGGATATATTGGTAACTATTACAAAGTTTTTAAGACTGTGAAATTATGTTTAAAAATTAAATATTGAAGCTTATTACGGATTTTTTCTATGCATATCTATAGTTACCAGAACCAGAAGAGAGTGAATCTGAAATAAGTTGTAGTAGAATAACAAGCGATGACCAATACGAAGATGAAGAAACAATAGCTACATTTGTAACCGCTACTGGCCAGCAGTTGGCATTATATGCAGTTGAAGATTCAGAAGAAATTTTTGCTGTAGCAATATATGATGAGTCTGGAATACCTCCAACAAGTTTTCAGTTTCTTATGAAGTGTGTATTTTAATTTCAACTTTTTTACTTTCAATTTTCGCTTTATATTACCATAGCGAATTACTTGACAATTTTTGTCATATCTGTTGTCCAATTTAGAAATTTTATTAAAAATTTCCAATTCTTGATACTAAATAATGAAATGGTTATATTTTCAGGGCTGATGTTGAAAGGTTAATAGGTGAAGGAGCTGTTAGAACTGTAAGGAAACCAACACAAATAAAAAAGCAATTACTGACAACACAGCCACCAATATTCTTTTCTAAGAACGAATCAACGAACGATATATTAATACAAAATGAAAACAAAATTATATCAACCAAAAATCAAAAAATTCAAAAGAAAGATAATTCATGGGAAGAAAATTCAACCTTGATAGAAGATTCTAATTTAAATCTGCATATGAAACGAGTTTCTAACATTATATATACATCTGATGATAAACACTCGGATTTAACATACTTAATGATGGACAATTGTTCTGTGGATATTGGTATGTACTTAAAGTATTGCTTTATTGTTTTCTTACTATAAAGTATACTTCGTGAAAGAAATAAGTAAACACTAAAACACTTTGATTTATCAGATAATTCAGAAGAATATCAAGAAGAGGATGAGAGTGACAGTGAAATTTTAGAACAGTCAACCGTACAGTACATCCTGTTTGAAGGTGATCAATCTGATTCTGAATTAACATTCGACGAGATTCAAGCAACACTTCGAAATCTTAAAACGGCCGAATCGAAATCATCAAGGAGGCAACTGAATAAAAAAGTTGATACAGAGCAAAACAGTTTTGTAAATATTAAGCAATCTGAATGCGATCATTCAGCACATAACAGCTCTAATTGCAATCACATTTCCAATACTTTGACAGAGAGAAAATTAAATTTAGTAGATAGCGAAAAAGAATCTCTGGAATCATTTACAGATTCAACAACGAATGGGATATCGCATAATACAAATTTAGATCTCTCAAACGGCTCCATAGAATGCGTATCATCTGAATCGACACAAATGCAATATAGAAGTAAAAGGTCTCGTAAACAACAATTAATTTCTGTGAACCGAGAAGATTCAGAAATAATTATTCAACCAGCGTCTCTTCTGAGTGAAGAAGACAATATTGTTAAGAAAAGAGGTAAACGGAGGAAATACCGTCAAAGGACTAACGAAGCTAAAAGAATGAAGAAGGTTAAACGTAAGGAAGTTGAAGTTATTGAAATCGATGTTGATGAAGAAGAAAATATACTTCAGTCAAAAAGGGATGTTGTTGAAATAACTATAGATGATAGTAAGGATAAATATTCTAGTGATAAAGAGAATGAAATTATTATGGTAGGAGATTCAGATGAAGAATCATCTCAGTCAAATGTTAAAAAAATTTTACTACAGTGCCAACACTGTGCAAGAAACTTTCGACAACAAAGAGCATTAGAAACACATTTACGAGTTTGCTCGAAATCACCATCAAATTCGATTCGATTTAAAGAACAGAAAATTAAACAATCAAGTAGAACGAATGAGGATACTGTAAAGAAACAATACACTTGTAAAATATGTCAACAGAAGTTCGATGTTGTTGTTGTGTTAGCACGTCACGTACGTTCAGAACATTCTCAAAGGAAGAAACGTAGATTTAGTAAGTCATCAGTCGAACGGCCATCTAGAGAGGTTGATGAAAAAAAGGAATCTATTGAATCAAAAAAACAATTGACTATGATTAAAAAGATTAAAAGAAAAAGAAAGCAACGACTAAATTGTACCTGGGAAGTAAAAAAATTGAGCTGCTCCGATTGCGGCAGATGGTTTCCTAGTGCTGCCTTATTGAGGGCACATTGTTTGCAACATGGTACAAAAAAAACTGGTAAATTTTAATTAAACGCTTTTGTTGATAATTTGTTCATATTAAGTATTCATTCACTAATGTTAGATGCCATGCCATATTTTATTTATGTTCTCTAACTTTACAGAACACAAAATACGCAGATGTCACATATGCCAGAAGCTAATAAGATCGAGATTGCTTTTTGTGCAACATTTAAAAAAGCATAGAAGTATGCAGAAAGACACAAAGACGATAGCAAATATTCAAAAAAAATTACATACGACGAGATCAGTGACGAGCAAGATTACAACGCTAAGAAAACGGGGACGACCACGAAAACTTTGATTGCTTTAAGAAATGACACATAGAACTTGTTCAAAGTGGTGATATGTGACAAATATTGTTTACTATATTATTTCCGTTAATGTGAAATATGTATAATATAATGTTCATACTTCCAATAAAAATTGGAAATATTTATATGTTTGTTGGAAAAGAAATATCTTTCACTTTAAAGCACATTAAATATTTAGCCCAATGTACATAGTATTTAGGTACATTATATATGTTGTAGATCATCTAATTCTACAATGTCATATACATTCATAGCTTAATATTAGTACAAAGGCTGACTTCCCCGAATTAACATTTGTATTTGATCATGGAATTATTTATAATATATAAGTATTAAGTATTGAAACACAAGAGTTATGGCGAAATGAAATATGAAGATTTTGTAGAATTAGATCAATAACATGTTTAAAAGAAATTAGGAAAGTCAGCCTATTTACAAAATAAGTGCTGTACATTAAATCTACCGTCGTATTTTGAGGACATGATTAACCATTGTAAATAAAACATCTTTTAAAAATTATTACATTTATATTTGTTATTTATATATATATATATATATATATATATATATATATATATATATATATATATATATATATATATATACCTTTTACATACTATGTTCTCTCATTACACATTACATTTCTAAAACCCGAATAAACGTGAATTACGAGCTTTTTTTAATTTGAATCTAATAATTAGTACTTACAAATAATGAATAACAGTCACATTGTTTTGAATTAGCAGATATTGATAATAAGAAGGCGCGCATCTCATTACTGCTCTCTGGTTGTATTCAGTGATGAGATGCGGGCTTTCTTTTCTAGCGCAAAACAGTAATGAGGAAACGATAGTGGGGCAGAGATATTGGCGGCAAAGTATCGAGAGCCGCTAAGTACATGACGGTCCAGACAGACTCGAGACGAGACGAGTTTATTATGTATTTTACTAATTGTTTTAGCACCCTTCAGTTCCCCATCCGCAAAATAAAGGATTAGTGTGAATTCTATTGTACATATACACACAATTGTTATGTTTATATATATATATATATATATATATATATATATATATATATATATATAACCATTTTATTAAATTCTAATATTTCAAATTATATACAGAATATCCACAAATGCACGTGTTATGTATTCATTTTTCAGAATCAAATCATAATAATTTTTAAAAACTTTGCAGGTGACCAAGGTACCCTATTTTATCTAGAATTTCACTTTACTGACGCTAAAATCATCGCGCATGCGCGAAAAAAGAAGGCCCGCATCTCGTGTCTCGTGTAGCATCTCATCACTGGTTATATTTTCTTTCTGGTTGTATCAGCTGGTTGCAGGAGCCAGAGCAAAACTTCCAGCTGATTTCAGCGACAATTGCGGAGAAATAAGGAAGCTTCCAGACAAGGATAGACAGATCCTTGTTTCTCCTATGGGGCTGTGACAAAGAGGGAGATATGTCACTCGCAGGAGAGACAAAGACAGATAGATAACCAAGCAGCTTAATTTTCGAGAACTTTACTACAATTTCCTGAAGCGAAAAAGCAATATTTTTTCACGGGACCTTTTTTAAAAAATTCGTTGTTCTATTCCACGTCCCCGTACAGAGCCCTTTTTTGGAAAAACTGCACAGAAAAAAATTTATTCTATAAAAACGTACACGTTTTTTTTTTATAAAGTTTCAAGAGCCAAATTGCCAAAAAGGGCTCTGTACGGGGACGCGGAGTAGAACAAAGAATTTTTTAAAAAAAGTCCCGTGAGAAAATATTGCTTTTTCGCTTCAGGAAATTGTAGTAAAGTCATCGTTATGAAATTCGGGATTTATATACAAAATGGCTGGCTGACTTTCGCGCCGTCCACCGCAGCGCTGTTGTCGTCTCCTCTGCTGTTGTGTCGATTGTCTAAAAATGCTTTTCAGCATGGTTCGGTAGCGTAGTAAGACTAACGAGCACCCGCGCTGGTACATAGAATTACTCAAATAATTTTTATCGGTATAACTATTTTATGAATGGACCAAACGATTTCAGTTTCTCTGTAAGGCTAGAAGGATTAGTTTAGTAATTGACGTCTAACAATATACATGTTGAAAAAATGCATTTGGTCGAAATTGTGAAAAAAAATAATAAAAGTGATTATTACAACTTTTTTATCTGGGCCAATAACGAAAATTTAAAAAACGTGTTTTGTAGATCCGTGTAAGTTATATACATGCTGCAAATTTCATCGAAACTGGTTTATTGATTTACGAGTTATAAACAATCAAATGTGGTAAAAATGGCAGTTATAGCCCGAAAATCATGAAAAATTGCAATTTTCACTACGTATGATTATTTATAACTCGTAAACCAATAAACCAATTTCGATGAAATTTGCAGCATGCATATAAGTTATATGAATCTATAAAAGACATTTTTTAAATTTTCGATATTAGCCCAGATAAAAAAGTTGTAATAATCACTTTTATGTTTCTTAGACATCAATTACCAAACCAATCCTTCCAGCCTTACAGAGAAACTGAAGTCGTTTGGTCCATTTATAAAACAGTTACACTGATATAAATTGTATGTGATCTATTATTTCCGTAGCTGTATTTATATATGGTTAATATATTTAAATTTATAGATAAGTTTGACGCTGCGAATAAATGCGCTTGGAATAAATAAAAAAGGATCTTTATTCGTCGGATATATTCTCGCCGAATAAAATTATGTAGTCAATAATCGTGCGTAAAGGCATTCCTCCACCTCCTCAAAAAAAAAAATTTTATCTTTATCAATTCTTTATTTCAAATTAGATATATTATTTCTTGTAATAATCCTTTTATCACAAAATGAACATTTTCCTGCATCTATCTCACCCTGTTTTCTTGTAAAATTCCGCATATTCTGAAATAATGTAAATATAAAAATCAAATGAAAATATAAAACAATCTTACAAATACATTTCATTTCCTATTATTATTGCCATTGCATATAATTATAGAATTTCAAAAGTTCACAAAGTATTTATTGTTTTTGCAATTATCATAAAGGTACACTTTGTATTAATACAGTTATATCATCCTTTTTGTAAAATAAAATTTTTATTTTATTATCTCTATGCTTTTTTACAACTATCTTATTATAATATACTTTTGTGCTATCTTTTTTTTTTTTTAATTTTCGCAATAGACAATCTTTTCAATTTATTGCAGTTCATGCAAATCCACCCTTAATCGAACTTGCTCAAACATTGCGACGAAGTGCTACTTTGCGCAAGCGAACCGATCGTTCCTCGCCCCCGCCGCGAGATGGCCACCGCGACGCGCCCGTTACCGCAAGCAAAGAAAGCTTGCGGCCGGTACTAGAGCGCTCCCCACCACTCGACCGCGGAGCCTCGCGCAACGGCCGCGAGATGTCCACCACAACGTGGCAGATTCTCGCGGCTGAAATTAAGACGCGACGTAGATATAAAGCAGGCAGTACCGTCCAGGAGGGTAGTCGAGAGCAGCTCTTTTCAGGGCTAGTTGGTCCAACGCAGCCATACGCTCTACAAGACTTCCCAGCGAAGGACCTCGGGTCCCACCGCCGCCGCAGCCGCCTTCGTCGCAGCCGTTCCTCCAGCGCCTCCCCCCTCGAAGGCGCCAGGTCCATCTGGCGGCCTAGAGGACGAGTCAGGCGAGGGACGACTCCCGACGAACACCGTCGCCAACCCCACCGGATCCAGCCGTCTCTCCGCCGTCTCCCCCGCCCCCTCCAAAGCGCTAGGTCCAGCTGGCCGCTTAGAGGAAGGGACGGACGAGACTCGGCTTCCGTCGACACCGCCGTATCGCGTCCTCTACAGCGTCCGTATCACTCCTGTAACGTGACCGTATCACGCCGTTCCGCGTTCCGATAGAATTAAGTAACCTATAAAGGCTTGCATCCCGTGTCAGGGGAGTCCTCACAGTCGTATTAATTTGTTGTAGACCACGAAGAACGTAACATCGGAAGAGTGCCCAGCAACACCGGGCACCACAACCTTCAATAAAGATCTCGATTATTAAAACCGTCTCATTCGTTTGCGACCTGCCTAACCTCGAGCCCCTTCCTGCGACCCTGGGCACCCTGAGCTTCGGCACAGAGGGCTCCGTCGCGATCCGTCACAACCTCGCGATCGCCGACCGTTACAACATTTTTGAGACATGTTTGATACTGTTCGATACTCTTCTTTTCTTCATTTCTCTATTCATCTTTTCTTCCTTTCTTATCTTCTTCTTTTCTTTTCTACTTTTCCTCCTTTCTTCTTTTCTCTTTTCTTCATTTATCCCTTTTTTCTTTTCTCTCTTCTTCTTTTGTTCCTTTCTTCTTTCCTTCTCTTCTTCCTTTCTTCTTATATTCTTTTGTTCATTTGTTCCTTTGTTCCTTTGTTCCTTTGTTCCTTTGTTCCTTTTTCCTTTGTTCCTTTGTTCCTTTGTTCCTTTGTTCCTTTTTCCTTTGTTCCTTTGTTCCTTGTTCCTTTGTTCCTTTGTTCCTTTGTTCCTTTTTCCTTTGTTCCTTTGTTCCTTTGTTCCTTTGTTCCTTTGTTCCTTTATTCCGTTGTTCCTTTGTTCCGTTGTTCCTTTGTTCCTTTGTTCCTTTGTTCCTTTGTTCCTTTGTTCCTTTGTTCCTTTGTTCCTTTGTTCCTTTTTCCTTTGTTCCTTTGTTCCTTTTTCCTTTGTTCCTTTGTTCCTTTTTCCTTTGTTCCTTTGTTCCTTTATTCCGTTGTTCCTTTGTTCCGTTGTTCCTTTGTTCCTTTGTTCCTTTCTTCCTTTCTTCCGTTGTTCCGTTGTTCCGTTGTTCCGTTGTTCCGTTGTTCCGTTGTTCCGTTGTTCCGTTGTTCGGCTGTTCCGTTGTTCCGTTGTTCTGTTATTCCTTTATTCCTTTATTCTCTTAATCCTTTATTCCTTTTGTAGCGTGCGGTCGTACACACGAGAGAAAGTTTTTTCTTTCGTGCAAACGGCCAACGTAATTTACGACTCTCGTTGGACGAAACTATTTTTGAGTCGACAATTTCCAGATTTTTGCCGTCACATGTTTAGTAGAGTTTTTCCGAATGTCCTCAATAGTAAACAGAGACCGTCGTAAATTAGGGGATTAGCTTAAGGGCACTCGAGGCGGACACATCGGTCTAACGCCAGGTGGACCGGCGCTGGTAGTCCAAAGGAAAGTCCCACGACTAATTCATCCCCTCCGATCACCTCGCCGTTCCGAGAACAAGCACGCTAAGGGCGTAAGAAATAGGCGGTGAGACGGAAAAACGAAACAACCTGATTGGAAGGACCCAATGCGTGCGATTAGCCAATCAGGGTGTTTAGGAATTTTACCAGTTCAAACTCGGGATAAAAGACGAAGCTGGAGCAGTTCGAAAAGATACGCCGAAGAGTCGTGTTCAGCGGAGTCGGCATAAACGTTTTGTACAGTCTCATTAAAGATTTCAATCCCGCTTACAAGTGAGATTTATTGAACTATAACCTAGAACCACACTTTATTCTTCTATTCTTCTATTCTGTTATTCCGTTATTGTGTTATTAATTTTCGTTCTTTTTCGTTCCTTTTCATTCTTTATCGTTCTTTTTCGTTCTTTATCGTTCTTTTTCGTTCTTTATTGTTCTTTTCCGTTCTTTATCGTTCTTTTTCGTTATTTGTCGTTCTTTTTCGTTCTTTTCCTTTCTTCTTCTTTCTTCATCGTTCTTTTTCTTTCTTCTTCTTTCTTCATCGTTCTTTTTCTTTCTTCTTCTTTCTTCATCGTTCTTTTTCTTTCTTCTTCTTTCTTCATCGTTCTTTTTCGTTCTTCTTCTTTCTTCATCGTTCTTTTTCTTTCTTCTTCTTTCTTCATCGTTCTTTTTCTTTCTTCTTCTTTCTTCAGAGTTCTTTTTCGTTCCTTTTGGGTCTTTTTCTTTCTTTTTCTTTCTTTTTCTTTCTTTATCGTTATTTTTCGTTATTTTTCGTTCTTTTTCTTCCTTTATCGTTCTTTATCAATCTGTATCGTTCTTTTTCGTTCTTTTTCCCTTTTTCCTACTTTTTCCTTCTTTTTCATTCGTTCTCATTCTTTCAATCTTTTTTTCATTTCTTGTTTTCATCATTTCATCATTTCATTTCTTCCTTTTCTTCATTTCTTCATTTCGTGATTTCTTCATTTCTTCATTTCATTTCATCGTTTCTTCAATTATTCAATTATTCACTTCTTCATTTCCTCATTTCATTTCTTCAATTAGTCATTTATCACTTCTTCATTCCTTCAATTATTCAATTATTCAATTATTCAAGTATTCAATCATTCAATTGTTCAATTGTTCAATTGTTCAATTGTTCAATTATTCAATTATTCAATTATTCAATTATTCAATTGTTCAATTGTTCAATTGTTCAATTGTTCAATTGTTCAATTGTTCAATTGTTCAATTGTTCAATTGTTCATTTCTTCATTTCTTCACTTCTTCATTTCTTCATTTCTTCATTTCTTCATTTCTTCATTTCTTCATTTCTTCATTTCTTCATTTCTTCATTTCTTCATTTCTTCATTTCTTCATTTCTTCATTTCTTCATTTCTTCATTTCTTCATTTCATCATTTCTTCATTTCTTCTTTTCTTCATTTCTTAATTTCTTCATTTCTTTATTTCCCCATTTCATTTCTTCAATTAATCATTCATCACTTCTTCATTCCTTCAATTATTCAATTACTCAACTATTCAATTACTCAACTATTCAATTACTCAACTATTCAATTATTCAATTATTCAATTATTCTACTATTCAATTATTCAATTATTCAATTATTCTACTATTCAATTATTCAATTATTCAATTATTCTACTATTCAATTATTCAATTATTCAATTATTCAATTATTCAATTATTCAATTATTCAATTATTCAATTATTCAATTATTCAATTATTCAATTATTCAATTATTCAATTATTCAATTATTCAATTATTCATTTCTTCATTTCTTCATTTCTTCATTTCTTCATTTCTTCATTTCTTCATTTCTTCATTTCTTCATTTCTTCATTTCTTCATTTCTTCATTTCTTCATTTCTTCATTTCTTCATTTCTTCATTTCTTCATTTCTTCATTTCTTCAATTATTCAATTATTCAACTTTTTTTCTTTTCATATATATAAGTACTCTGGTTCTCAGGTACTCATATAAATGAAAGATGAAACGAATAATTGAATAATTGAATAATTGAATAATTGAATAATTGAATAATTGAATAATTGAATAATTGAATAATTGAATAATTGAATAATTGAATAATTGAATAATTGAATAATTGAATAATTGAATAATTGAATAATTGAATAATTGAATAATCGAATAATCGAATAATTGAATAATTGAAGGAACGAAGAAATGATAAATGATTAATTGAAGAAATGAGGAAATGAAGAAATGAAGAAATGAAGAAATGAAGAAATGAAGAAATGAAGAAATGAAGAAATGAAGAAATGAAGAAATGAAGAAATGAAGAAATGAAGAAATGAAGAAATGAAGAAATGAAGAAATGAATAATTGAATAATTGAATAATTGAATAATTGAATAATTGAATAATTGAATAATTGAATAATTGAATAATTGAATAATTGAATAATTGAATAATTGAATAATTGAATAGTTGAGTAATTGAATAGTTGAGTAATTGAATAGTTGAGTAATTGAATAGTTGAGTAATTGAATAATTGAATAATTGAATAATTGAATAATTGAATAATTGAATAATTGAATAATTGAATAATTGAATAATTGAATAATTGAATAATTGAATAATTGAATAATTGAATAATTGAATAATTGAATAATTGAATAGTTGAGTAATTGAATAGTTGAGTAATTGAATAATTGAAGGAATGAAGAAGTGATGAATGATTAATTGAAGAAATGAAATGAGGAAATGAAGAAATTAAGAAATGAAGAAATGAGGAAATGAAGAAATGAAGAAAAGAAGAAATGAAGAAATGAAGAAATGAAGAAATGAAGAAATGAAGAAATGAAGAAATGAAGAAGTGAAGAAGTGAAGAAATGAAGAAATGAAGAAATGAACAATTGAACAATTGAATAATTGAATAATTGAATAATTGAATAATTGAATAATTGAATAATTGAATAATTGAATAATTGAATAATTGAATAATTGAATAATTGAATAATTGAATAATTGAATAATTGAATAATTGAATAATTGAATAATTGAATAATTGAATAATTGAATAAAAGAATAATTGAATAATCGAATAATCGAATAATTGAATAATTGAAGGAACGAAGAAATGGTAAATGATTAATTGAAGAAATGAGGAAATGAAGAAATGAAGAAATGAAGAAATGAAGAAATGAAGAAATGAAGAAATGAATAATTGAATAATTGAATAATTGAATAATTGAATAATTGAATAATTGAATAATTGAATAATTGAATAATTGAATAATTGAATAATTGAATAAAAGAATAATTGAATAATCGAATAATCGAATAATTGAATAATTGAAGGAACGAAGAAATGATAAATGATTAATTGAAGAAATGAGGAAATGAAGAAATGAAGAAATGAAGAAATGAAGAAATGAATAATTGAATAATTGAATAATTGAATAATTGAATAATTGAATAATTGAATAATTGAATAATTGAATAATTGAATAATTGAATAGTAGAATAATTGAATAATTGAATAGTTGAGTAATTGAATAGTTGAGTAATTGAATAATTGAAGGAATGAAGAAGTGATGAATGATTAATTGAAGAAATGAAATGAGGAAATTAAGAAATGAAGAAAAGAAGAAATGAAGAAATGAGGAAATGAAGAAATGAGGAAATGAAGAAATGAAGAAATGAAGAAATGAAGAAATGAAGAAATGAAGAAATGAAGAAATGAAGAAATGAAGAAATGAAGAAATGATTAATTGAAGAAATGAGGAAATGAAGAAATGAAGAAATGAAGAAATGAAGAAATGAAGAAATGAAGAAATGAAGAAAAGAAGAAATGAAGAAGTGAAGAAATGAAGAAATGAAGAAATGAAGAAATGAAGAAATGAACAATTGAACAATTGAACAATTGAATAATTGAATAATTGAATAATTGAATAATTGAATAATTGAATAATTGAAGAATTGAACAATTGAATGATTGAATACTTGAATAATTGAATAATTGAATAATTGAATAATTGAATAATTGAATAATTGAATAATTGAATAATTGAAGGAATGAAGAAGTGATAAATGACTAATTGAAGAAATGAAATGAGGAAATGAAGAAGTGAATAATTGAATAATTGAAGAAACGATGAAATGAAATGAAGAAATGAAGAAATCACGAAATGAAGAATTGAAGAAATGAAATGATGAAATGATGAAAACAAGAAATGAAAAAAAGATTGAAAGAATGAGAACGAATGAAAAAGAAGGAAAAAGTAGGAAAAAGGGAAAAAGAACGAAAAAGAACGATACAGATTGATAAAGAACGATAAAGGAAGAAAAAGAACGAAAAATAACGAAAAATAACGATAAAGAAAGAAAAAGAAAGGAAAAGACCCAAAAGGAACGAAAAAGAACTCTGAAGAAAGAAGAAGAAAGAAAAAGGACGATGAAGAAAGAAGAAGAAAGAAAAAGAACGATGAAGAAAGAAGAAGAAAGAAAAAGAACGATGAAGAAAGAAGAAGAAAGAAAAAGAACGATGAAGAAAGCAGAAGAAAGAAAAAGAACGATGAAGAAAGAAGAAGAACGAAAAAGAACGATAAAGAATGAAAAGGAACGAAAAAGAACGAAAATTAATAACACAATAACGGAATAACAGAATAGAAGAATAGAAGAATAAAGTGTGGTTCTAGGTTATAGTTCAATAAATCTCACTTGTAAGCGGGATTGAAATCTTTAATGAGACTGTACAAAACGTTTATGCCGACTCCGCTGAACACGACTCTTCGGCGTATCTTTTCGAACTGCTCCAGCTTCGTCTTTTATCCCGAGTTTGAACTGGTAAAATTCCTAAACACCCTGATTGGCTAATCGCACGCATTGGGTCCTTCCAATCAGGTTGTTTCGTTTTTCCGTCTCACCGCCTATTCCTTACGCCCTTAGCGTGCTTGTTCTCGGAACGGCGGGGTGATCGGAGGGGATGAATTAGTCGTGGGACTTTCCTTTGGACTACCAGCGCCGGTCCACCTGGCGTTAGACCGATGTGTCCGCCTCGAGTGCCCTTAAGCTAATCCCCTAATTTACGACGGTCTCTGTTTACTATTGAGGACATTCGGAAAAACTCTACTAAACATGTGACGGCAAAAATCTGGAAATTGTCGACTCAAAAATAGTTTCGTCCAACGAGAGTCGTAAATTACGTTGGCCGTTTGCACGAAAGAAAAAACTTTCTCTCGTGTGTACGACCGCACGCTACAAAAGGAATAAAGGATTAAGAGAATAAAGGAATAAAGGAATAACAGAACAACGGAACAACGGAACAGCCGAACAACGGAACAACGGAACAACGGAACAACGGAACAACGGAACAACGGAACAACGGAACAACGGAACAACGGAAGAAAGGAAGAAAGGAACAAAGGAACAAAGGAACAACGGAACAAAGGAACAACGGAATAAAGGAACAAAGGAACAAAGGAAAAAGGAACAAAGGAACAAAGGAACAAAGGAAAAAGGAACAAAGGAACAAAGGAACAAAGGAACAAAGGAAAAAGGAACAAAGGAACAAAGGAAAAAGGAACAAAGGAACAAAGGAACAAAGGAACAAAGGAACAAAGGAACAAAGGAACAAAGGAACAAAGGAACAAAGGAACAAAGGAACAAAGGAACAAAGGAACAAAGGAACAAAGGAACAAAGGAACAACGGAACAAAGGAACAACGGAATAAAGGAACAAAGGAACAAAGGAACAAAGGAAAAAGGAACAAAGGAACAAAGGAACAAAGGAAAAAGGAACAAAGGAACAAAGGAAAAAGGAACAAAGGAACAAAGGAAAAAGGAACAAAGGAACAACGGAACAACGGAAGAAAGGAAGAAAGGAACAAAGGAACAAAGGAACAAAGGAACAACGGAACAAAGGAACAACGGAATAAAGGAACAAAGGAACAAAGGAAAAAGGAACAACGGAAGAAAGGAAGAAAGGAACAAAGGAACAAAGGAACAACGGAACAAAGGAACAACGGAATAAAGGAACAAAGGAACAAAGGAAAAAGGAACAAAGGAAAAAGGAACAAAGGAACAAAGGAAAAAGGAACAAAGGAACAAAGGAACAAAGGAACAAAGGAACAAAGGAACAAAGGAACAAAGGAACAAAGGAACAAAGGAACAACGGAACAAAGGAACAACGGAATAAAGGAACAAAGGAACAAAGGAACAAAGGAACAAAGGAACAAAGGAAAAAGGAACAAAGGAACAAAGGAACAAAGGAACAAGGAACAAAGGAACAAAGGAAAAAGGAACAAAGGAACAAAGGAACAAAGGAACAAAGGAAAAAGGAACAAAGGAACAAAGGAACAAAGGAACAAAGGAACAAAGGAACAAATGAACAAAAGAATATAAGAAGAAAGGAAGAAGAGAAGGAAAGAAGAAAGGAACAAAAGAAGAAGAGAGAAAAGAAAAAAGGGATAAATGAAGAAAAGAGAAAAGAAGAAAGGAGGAAAAGTAGAAAAGAAAAGAAGAAGATAAGAAAGGAAGAAAAGATGAATAGAGAAATGAAGAAAAGAAGAGTATCGAACAGTATCAAACATGTCTCAAAAATGTTGTAACGGTCGGCGATCGCGAGGTTGTGACGGATCGCGACGGAGCCCTCTGTGCCGAAGCTCAGGGTGCCCAGGGTCGCAGGAAGGGGCTCGAGGTTAGGCAGGTCGCAAACGAATGAGACGGTTTTAATAATCGAGATCTTTATTGAAGGTTGTGGTGCCCGGTGTTGCTGGGCACTCTTCCGATGTTACGTTCTTCGTGGTCTACAACAAATTAATACGACTGTGAGGACTCCCCTGACACGGGATGCAAGCCTTTATAGGTTACTTAATTCTATCGGAACGCGGAACGGCGTGATACGGTCACGTTACAGGAGTGATACGGACGCTGTAGAGGACGCGATACGGCGGTGTCGACGGAAGCCGAGTCTCGTCCGTCCCTTCCTCTAAGCGGCCAGCTGGACCTAGCGCTTTGGAGGGGGCGGGGGAGACGGCGGAGAGACGGCTGGATCCGGTGTTCGTCGGGAGTCGTCCCTCGCCTGACTCGTCCTCTAGGCCGCCAGATGGACCTGGCGCCTTCGAGGGGGGAGGCGCTGGAGGAACGGCTGCGACGAAGGCGGCTGCGGCGGCGGTGGGACCCGAGGTCCTTCGCTGGGAAGTCTTGTAGAGCGTATGGCTGCGTTGGACCAACTAGCCCTGAAAAGAGCTGCTCTCGACTACCCTCCTGGACGGTACTGCCTGCTTTATATCTACGTCGCGTCTTATTTTCAGCCGCGAGAATCTGCCACGTTGTGGTGGACATCTCGCGGCCGTTGCGCGAGGCTCCGCGGTCGAGTGGTGGGGAGCGCTCTAGTACCGGCCGCAGGCTTTCTTTGCTTGCGGTAACGGGCGCGTCGCGGTGGCCATCTCGCGGCGGGGGCGAGGAACGATCTTTTCGCTTGCGCAAAGTAGCACTTCGTCGCAATGTTTGAGCAAGTTCGATTAAGGGTGGATTTGCATGAACTGCAATAAATTGAAAAGATTGTCTATTGCGAAAATTAAAAAAAAAAAAGATAGCACAAAAGTATATTATAATAAGATAGTTGTAAAAAAGCATAGAGATAATAAAATAAAAATTTTATTTTACAAAAAGGATGATATAACTGTATTAATACAAAGTGTACCTTTATGATAATTGCAAAAACAATAAATACTTTGTGAACTTTTGAAATTCTATAATTATATGCAATGGCAATAATAATAGGAAATGAAATGTATTTGTAAGATTGTTTTATATTTTCATTTGATTTTTATATTTACATTATTTCAGAATATGCGGAATTTTACAAGAAAACAGGGTGAGATAGATGCAGGAAAATGTTCATTTTGTGATAAAAGGATTATTACAAGAAATAATATATCTAATTTGAAATAAAGAATTGATAAAGATAAAATTTTTTTTTTTTGAGGAGGTGGAGGATTGCCTTTACGCACGATTATTGACTACATAATTTTATTCGGCGAGAATATATCCGACGAATAAAGATCCTTTTTTATTTATTCCAAGCGCATTTATTCGCAGCGTCAAACTTATCTATAAATTTAAATATATTAACCATATATAAATACAGCTACGGAAATAATAGATCACATACAATTTATATCAGTGTAACTGTTTTATAAATGGACCAAACGACTTCAGTTTCTCTGTAAGGCTAGAAGGATTGGTTTGGTAATTGATGTCTAAGAAACATGTTGAAGACATGTATTTCGTTGGAATTGTGAAAAAAAATAATAAAAGTGATTATTACAACTTTTTTATCTGGGCTAATATCGAAAATTTAAAAAATGTCTTTTATAGATTCATATAACTTATATGCATGCTGCAAATTTCATCGAAATTGGTTTATTGGTTTACGAGTTATAAATAATCATATGTAGTGAAAATTGCAATTTTTCATGATTTTCGGGCTATAACTGCCATTTTTACCACATTTGATTGTTTATAACTCGTAAATCAATAAACCAGTTTCGATGAAATTTGCAGCATGTATATAACTTACACGGATCTACAAAACACGTTTTTTAAATTTTCGTTATTGGCCCAGATAAAAAAGTTGTAATAATCACTTTTATTATTTTTTTTCACAATTTCGACCAAATGCATTTTTTCAAAATGTATATTGTTAGACGTCAATTACTAAACTAATCCTTCTAGCCTTACAGAGAAACTGAAATCGTTTGGTCCATTCATAAAATAGTTATACCGATAAAAATTATTTGAGTAATTCTATGTACCAGCGCGGGTGCTCGTTAGTCTTACTACGCTACCGAACCATGCTGAAAAGCATTTTTAGACAATCGACACAACAGCAGAGGAGACGACAACAGCGCTGCGGTGGACGGCGCGAAAGTCAGCCAGCCATTTTGTATATAAATCCCGAATTTCATAACGATGACTTTACTACAATTTCCTGAAGCGAAAAAGCAATATATTCTCACGGGACTTTTTTTAAAAAATTCTTTGTTCTACTCCGCGTCCCCGTACAGAGCCCTTTTTGGCAATTTGGCTCTTGAAACTTCATAAAAAATAAACGTGTACGTTTTTATAGAATAAATTTTTTTCTGTGCAGTTTTTCCAAAAAAGGGCTCTGTACGGGGACGTGGAATAGAACAACGAATTTTTTAAAAAAGGTCCCGTGAAAAAATATTGCTTTTTCGCTTCAGGAAATTGTAGTAAAGTTCTCGAAAATTAAGCTGCTTGGTTATCTATCTGTCTTTGTCTCTCCTGCGAGTGACATATCTCCCTCTTTGTCACAGCCCCATAGGAGAAACAAGGATCTGTCTATCCTTGTCTGGGAGCTTCCTTATTTCTCCGCAATTGTCGCTGAAATCAGCTGGAAGTTTTGCTCTGGCTCCTGCGCACCCTTAATCTTGTATCCCTATTCTCTGGTTGACATTTGACATATCAAATAATTTAGGTTTGGTAGGAGAATTGTAATTAAAAGTCTTAATATTATAGTTTAATTGTTACACAAACACTTATTTCATTTAAATAGTTTTGTCTTTAGACTGCATTTTTCAGTTATAAGGCTGACATTTCGTATTCATTTACTGTGTATACAGAATGTTTATAGAATTATAATGGATAATATAAGTACAGAGGTATTCTTCATTCACTATATAATTTTTAATTAATAATGTGGGTACATTATAAGCAAAATTTATTTATTTTTCTTCTATAGTTTTCACTCGAATTGCCACCTATTTGGCCTGATATCAAGACTGAGTTAAGAGAATATGTTGTGAATTTGGATAATCTTCCAATATATCAACTTGATAATGCACAATGCTATTGGTCAAGAAAGCCCAATATTCTTTCCCTTTTGGACTTTGATATAGCACCGCTTGGTACTACTTTAAAATTTGATTGTGATCCTATAAGTGGGAAACGAGAAAAAATGTGCGAAGTTGCTTTAAAATCAGCTGGAGAAACGGCAAGAAATTCTATGTCTATGACTCGTGCACCAGGACCTGCTTCAGAATGTATCAGAGGTAATTAAAAAATATTTTGTATTGTAACTTTGTTGTATATTACAAAATTAAAGTATAGTTTCTTAAATTAAATATATAAATTTTATATAGGAAATACCAGCAATATCCCATTTTTTCCTGGTGGATTTGACGAACCTGAAATGTTAGAAGATTCATTGATGGAAGAAATTGACTTTGAAAATAATCTAAGAACTTTGGCAAAAGGGTTCAGCGTCGGTGTGGAGTTCAAGAGTGATAATTGCACTCCAAAAGAAGCTAGTACTCAAGAGGAACAATTATCAAAATCAGAGAAAAGTGAAATTGAGGAGATAGCAGATAAGATTAATTTAATGTCTATTGTAAATGACGAGCGAAATGTTTTGGGATTATGGTCACCAGAATTTAAGGAAACAAAAGAAGAAGTCATTCAAGAACCTTCAAATGTACAAGAACCGTCATTCGATGATATTGTTCCATTGTTAGAGGAAACAAATAATCCTGTTTTGAAAATCTCAGAGAAACCTGCAGAGAAAAAGTCAGAGTGGGCTGAGCAATTAGATGTGTCAAAACCATTAACTGATTTTGAAAAACGTATTCCCGAACTAGCAATGAGTTTTCCTTATGAATTAGATATCTTCCAGAAACAAGCAATTCTGAAATTAGAAGAGAGCTGCAATGTGTTTGTTGCAGCTCATACATCGGCTGGAAAAACAACAGTAGCAGAATATGCTATTGCATTGAGTCAGAAGCATATGACAAGGTATTATTTAACAGTTCCATCGTTTAGATTATTTGTATTAATTACAATTGTTTTTTAGGGTCATCTATACATCTCCTATAAAGGCATTATCAAACCAAAAATATAGGGAGTTTAAGAGAAAATTCGATAGTGTTGGATTATTGACTGGAGAGTTACAAATTAACTCAAACGCTTCGTGTCTCATCATGACCACAGAAATTTTACAAGCTATGTTGTATTGTGCGTCTGAAGTTTTGAGGGATTTAGAATTCGTTATATTTGACGAAGTGCATTATATTAATGACGATGATGTAGGTATATAGCTAGAACAGAAAATCGTTTAGTGAAAAATTTCTTTTCACTATTTTTTCGTTTCAGCGTGGTCATGTTTGGGAAGAGAGCGTTATTCTCTTACCAAAAACAGTGAACATAGTAATGTTGTCTGCAACTGTCCCAAATCCATTAGTGTTCGCTGATTGGGTTGGTCGTATCAAGAAAAAAAAGATGTATGTGATAAGCACACTCAAAAGACCAGTACCACTTGAACATTACTTGTACACTGGAACCGATGGCAGAACAAGAAACGATAAATTTTTAGTGTTAGATGGACGTGGTCAATTTTTATTAGATGGGTAACGATTATAACTTTTTATATTGAATTATGTATGGTTCATGTATTCATATTTTACACATGTAACTTCAGATGGAACAAAGCAGTAAGTACAAAGGAATCAAAAAATAAAGATAAAGATACAAAAAGAGGAACCAATCATAAGATGAGTCCGAAGCAAGAGCAGGTGTTATGGAATGCCTTTATAGGTCATCTTAAAAGCCAAGTATGATTGTACTGTGTTCATTGAACAATTAGTTATTCTACTATGCTTTATATATCTACTTTCCATTAAATTTCAGAATATGTTGCCAGTGGTTGTTTTTATGTTATCGCGCAAACGATGCGACATGAGCGCTGTTCTGTTAAGAAACGTAGACCTTACAACGGAAAGTGAAAAGTATACTATCGGAACATTTTTTCAAAATAATATAAAACATTTAAAAGGCAGCGATAGAGAGTTACCACAAGTTCTCATGATGCAAGAGCTATTACGAAATGGTATTGGCATTCATCACAGTGGTATATTACCGATTTTGAAGGAAATCGTGGAAATGCTTTTCCAAAATGGAATTGTGAAGGTTCGTTTGTACTTGAAGAATTAGCCATTACCGTGATTCAAAGTTTTACAAGTCGTTCAATGTTATTTTTTGGTAAATTGTAGTTATTATTCGCAACGGAAACATTTGCGATGGGCGTAAACATGCCAGCGCGTACAGTGGTTTTTGACTCTATTAAAAAGTTCGATGGTACGAATTTTCGAATACTCCATGCTACTGAATACATACAAATGGCTGGACGCGCAGGACGTAGAGGCCACGATACGGCAGGAATGGTTATAGTCATGTGTAGAACAATGGTACCACATTATAATGAGCTGAATGCCATGATGTGTGGTCAAGCTCAGAAATTAGAATCTAAATTCAAAGTTACATACTCCATGGTGTTGAATTTAAGAAGGGTGAACGAATCGGTATCTGTTGAAGCCATGATGCGTAGATCTTTTAAAGAATCTCCACTAGCCATACAACAAAACTCTTACAAAGCCCAATTGCAAAAAGTGGAAGATGAACTATCGAAGTTACCACCTCTAACCGAGGTGCAGAGAAAATTCTGTGACTTCCAAAAAGTAGCTATTGATTATATAGAATATTTAAAGTACTTGAAACCCATGGTAATTGAAACACAGAAGAAAGAGGGGAAAGCTTTAATGCCTGGTAGGATTTTACTGATATCGTTTGAAAACCATTACAATAAGCTAGGTTTATTACTGGGTTCCGTTCTAAGTAAAGGTATTAGACAATACAGGGTATTAGTCCTTAACGATTCAGAAGCATCGAAACCCATTGAAGACAAGTCATTAGAAGTTCCTAAAAACTCACGATGGTACGATATTATTGCTCTGACGAAGAAAGGATTATATGTGCCTAGTGGAGTTGCAACTAGCGAAGTATTGACCATAGCCGTGTGGAACATATTAGAAATTACTAGTCGCAAGCTTAAGGTGGATTGCAATTTGGTCTTGTCGAATTGGGAGAAGAGGCAACTTCCGAGATTTAGGTAGGAATTATTTGCAATTAATTAATTATTTATAATTAATGCTATAATGGTACACGTAGACCATTTGCATCCCCCCTCGTTCTTACATTTTAAAATTTCCAGAAGAATTTTGTAGCCCAAATAATATGTTTGTATCTTAAAAAATCTCCTTTAAATGTTTCTTTGATATTTTAAGTTGAATTAGAGTTACTGATTTTGAACTTTTACTTACAAATCGAGGACTTTTACTTACAAAAGAGGACATGTATCGCATATTTTATATTTCAATTTATTATAATTTTTAGGAATGAACAGCCTGGTCCAATGTATGAAACTGCTATGCAGGAGTTGATGACGCTGTCTTTGAATGCTGCACGTGATCCCTCTATTTTGGAACCCTATGTGGAAATGAAATTGAATTACGATGTAGACATGAAAATGCAATACTTGCTTCAATTAAAACAAAAGGTTTATAACATGAATTGTATAAAAATGCCAAATTTCGAAGAACAGTTTGGGTCTGTATTTGAACGGACTGAATTGGAAAATAAAAGGAAAACGCTTCAACTAAGACTCAGTGATGAAGAATTAAGCCTTTATCCTGAGTATACGAATGCTGTTGCTCTTCTGAAAGAATTAGGATACATAGACAACGATGAAAGAGGTATAATACAATGTCACTTTGGGAAGCATTATTGCTAAAGGTGTGCAAGAACCCTAATGTGCTCGGGAATAATTTCGATACATTTGAGAACCCGAATGAATATGCTCGGGTATATCGACATATTCGAGAAGCCGTCACGATCCCGAATAAAATTCTTGTCCCGTCCCGACCCGTCTATTTTCGGATGCTCGCACACCTCTAATTATTATTATAGAGAAAAAATCATTAACGCTGGAAACATATCTTTCAGTTGCATTAAAAGGTCGAGTTGCTTTGCAAATGGGAAGTAATGAGTTATTAATCACAGAACTTATTCTTAAAAATGTTTTAACGGTACTCCAACCATGTGAAATAGCCGCCCTTTTATCTACTTTGGTATTTCAACAACGAACAAATGTTGAACCAAATCTGCCACCAACCTTAAAGAAGGTATAATTCCTTAGAATAATTTCATAATGAGCCTGCCATTCTAATTTCGTTTCTTTTTCTCCGATTTAGGGTTGTGAAGTAATAAAACAAATATATACCCAATTGGAAGCTTTAGAACAGCACTATCAATTAGCGACATTACAACCATTGAATTTTGGTTTAGTGGAAGTAGTTTATGATTGGGGACAGTCGAAGTCGTTCGCTGAAATAATGGAAAAAACAGATGTACAAGAAGGAATTATAGTACGATGTATTCAACAATTAAATGAAACATTAAGAGACGTTAAAAACGCAGCCATGACTATAGGTGATCCAGTTTTGAAAGAAAAAATGGAGGAAGCTTCTACAGCTATTAAGAGAGACATTGTTTTTACCGCATCTTTATATACGCAAGATTAATCATGGAACAAGTTTCACATATAGTAATTGATTTTTCTTTCTTCTCCCTATTTACAAAGCGTTGTATGAATAGAGTAATTGTCATATGGGCAGAATTGAAAAGTGTGGTTGCTGTTGCAAATTCTGGGAAACGGTATTTGTTCAGAATACAGAAAGTGTATTTCTTAGAATACACTTTGTTCAGAATACAGACAGTAAGATATTAATTGTGTTGCTCGAGTCTTTAAATTGAGTGGCTATTCACGAGAAATTCAATTCGCTCTTAGAGAAACTCACGAATGTAGCCTTCTTTCTATTTTCAAGCCGAACAGCTGATTGCGAATCTAAATTTTGTACGAATAATTTTACACTCCCTAACGATATCACGTGATATAATCTGATTCGTCTTCTTGGTCAGTAATTCTCGCACTCCCATTGATAATACGGATTAATTTGGAAATAGGCAGGATCTCCCTTGCCTGAATTGTTGAATAAATTTGGTTATACATGTAGATAAACTAAAGTCTTTACAGTCGGTGACACGAGTACAGCATCATCTCTAAATACCTCAACAACATACTCTTCTTGTTCTTTGTTGGGGCAGAAACGAATGGAAGGTGCGTATGTATCAATACTATTTGAAATTCTTAATAAAATAGACGTTGCCATCGTAAAAGAACTGTTCTGATTTTGATTTTCTGGTCTTAGTCTTCTAGAATTCTAACCAAAAGAGATTTGTTGATTGACAAATAACAGTGTCTGTCTTTAATTGATGCCGTGGTAAAATATTGAAGGTATGCAATGAGGCTTCGAATGAAAATATGTTACAATTCTCTATATAATATTTTATTTCTATGTCTAAATTTTAGAAACATTGTGAATTCCGATCGACAGAAGATGTATATATTTTTATAACTAATACATTATATGTAAAGTACGTGTTAACTCATTTATACAATTAATGTAAAATATTCCAATTTCGTTTTACTTTGTAAATTATAATTCCTTGCTTATAGGTATGAATGTAAACATAAGGAATAAGATTATTATTAATATAGAACAATTATTTTAATTTATAATTCTTATTCGTACAAAATACTCCTACATTCTATTCTCTGATATTATAGTGTACGCTGGTCATTGTTTAAGTTTCCTTGGCCTTTGTTTGTCTCAGAAATGCAGGTCAACTGTCCTTCTGTATTTTCACGCCAAAGAGATACCTTATTATCTCCACCACTAACTGCTAGTATACCACCAGTCAATGACCAACTGACATTCCATATAACATCATCAAAAACATTAAGGATAGTTGGTGTCCAACTGGAATAATCATTTGAGGTCCATATAATTACACGACGATCTTGCGAACAAGAAGCTAGGGCAGCTTTAGATGGTCCAACTGCAGGTGCCCATGCTACGTCTCTTACCTATGTTCAAAGATTAAAGAAGCTCAGAAATTTGCTTACTATATACCTAACTCATGATACAGTAAAGTTTTTACCCAATCGCTATGTGCTTCTAATTTATCTTCTTCGATCCACCTATCGCCTTCTTCTTTCCAAATTTTCACTAAGTTATCACATCCTCCTGTAGCTAATCTTTTTATTGGTCCATTTCTTTGGGTTCCTGTGGCATCGAAACTAGGTTCAATAGCTGGACACCAACTTACAGCATTACATCCAATGGTATGAGCATTTGTAATTTTTTGTGTATCCCATGTGTCTCCATTATTTGTGAGAATAGACAGCGAACCATCAGAACTACCACAAGCAAGGATCAGTCCAAACTCGTGTGGTGCCCAAGCTACCGAGTTTACAGACGAATCATGTCCAGTATGTTCATAAATTTTAGTCCATTCCCCTAACTCTTTCCAAATGATTACTTTCCTATGGTAAGAGACAATAAAGAATTATTTAAAAATAATAAGTTTACAGGTTAAAAGACAAGAAAAATGGTAACATACCGATCATAACTGCAAGATGCTAAAAGATTTCCAAATTTAGGATGTGCCCAAGCGACTTGCCAGACTGGCCCAATATGACCCTTAAGATCAGCCACTAAACTTTGCGATCCGTTTTTTAGATCAAAAATTTTTACTGAATTATCACTGGAACAAGTTGCTAACCTCAAACCATAATAATCCATTTCCGCGTCATGGATCATATCTTCGTGTCCAGTGTCGACTGTATTTAAGACCGACACCATTTTATAACGTTTCTTTTTCTATATTCCAGGTATAAACTAAAAACGTATTCAAATTTCTTAAACAGGTTATGCTGTCTATTTAGTGTCTGTCACTTACGTGGAAGCATGTGCGCATTGAACCAAATGCACAATTGTGTTGCGCAGACTCTACGTCACTGACGTCAGTGATTGGTGCCCCCGTATCATTTCGGTGTCGCGATCAATATTACCGATAGTTCATGAATTCAAGCGTATTAGTAAGAACTGAATATTCCGTATACTTTATTATTACTACGGGTGTGTAATTCGATTTGGAGGCTAGAAATGCATACGGCGCGTGTATTTGAACGGTGAAAATAATATTTATGAAGAAGGTATTACAAAAATAGGAATTGTAGTAAAATTAATTTGGTTTCTATACGTAATATTATTTTTATTACTCGTGTCACTAATGAATGTATATTATAATCGTTTTATACACTTTAAACCAATAGTTTACTTTCTTTACGGTAATGCGGCAACATGGGACAGATCCTGCCACATCTTTTTACCCACTCTAACACATGAATAAGAACTAACTTTTAGTCTTGATAAAAACTAGTTACAATTAATTAAAACTAGTTTCAATATCGAAATAATATGCGATATGTAACGTACATCTCAGTACGTACATCATATTTAGACTACATCAGAACCTACAATCTACTGCAGCAGTGCAAATCTATTTAACACTCGCTCACGAGAGCAAGAGTTACATGTATTCTGAAACGAAAACTTTGTATTTGGATTATTAATTGAAAATAATTGTTGAAGCTGGGACATAGGAAAAGGAAGAAAGTATTAAAAGTCTTACATTCTACTCTGAAATACATATTTACGCAAATTCTAAATGTGCAGCTATTAGCTCGATATTATCCACTACATGCAAGATACTACAATTTATAAGTTATAATATCTTGCGAATTGTGGATAATATCGATTGCCCAGGTCTCACCACGAGGAGGTTGCTGCACAAGAGACCCGAAAAGGAGTCAGAACGAATTCTCCCTTCGTTCTGTCTCCCTTTCTAACAACGAAGATTCTTAGAAACTAAGTTTCGCAGGTCGCTAAATGGAGAAGTAGTCTTTTTCATGGAAAAGACTTCTTTTCCATTTAGCGTATGTCGAGTAATTATTGCGGGGCAAAGAGTGAATCGGAGAAGAAGTCTCCGATCCACGAGGGACCAAGGGCGAATCAGGCGGAAGGCTCTGATTCTTTCAAAGATACAAACAAGATCGAACCAGAGCAGAAGGCTCTGGTTCAAGGGTGACGCGACGCGTTCAGTGCTTACAAGTCCTGAGCCGACCAGCCCGATACCCGTCACTCCATCACCAAGAAAGATGGCAAAGAGATGCGCTCAAACGGTTTCTGGCGCTACTGGGTGACATGAGAACATGGCGTGCCCAGGATTACGTTAACACAGAGGATCGTCAGAAGACGAGTGAACGAGTCTCTTAGACATCCCTCTCAATGACTTCACGCCGGATACCGAAACTGGACCAGCTCAGGACCTGCAAGCAAGGCCGACACAGCAGAAGGCTGTGTCGGAGTCAGAAAACGAGGCGAGCAAAGTCAAGTTACGGTAATAATTACTCGACATAATTACAACGACGATTGACAATCTTAATAACTAACGCACGCACTAAAACTAACTTAAGAATAATCTGGAGTCTTCGTTCGACGAATTCTCTTCTTTCGATGAATTTTCTTCGTTCGATGAATTTTCTTCGTACGATGAATTTTCTTAAACAGAATCGATGACCAGCTGAAACAAAATTGACTCCAAATGGAAAAGCTGTTGAAAAAAAATCGAAACAGAATCGAAAACCAGATGAAACAAAATCGAAACAGAATCGAAAACCAGTTGATACGAAATCGACACCAAATGAAAAACCAGTCGAAACAGAATCGAAACCATGTCGAGCCCAAATCTAATGATTTGTGGACGCAACGATCTATAGGCGATTCGGGTGGCCCCGGGGACGCGAGTCCCCGTACCCACTCACGGGCCCCATCCCGTGAGTGAGCCCCTGAGGGAACTCCGATCGGAGGAATATCAATTTCAAGACAAAAATATCAATTTGAGAAAGTTGGACTTTGAAAGTTCAGGAGCACATTCCAATTACGAATCCAAAAATTAATAATGCAGGTGTTTGTTGAAGGTACATGAATTCTGAAATTGAAATTCCGTATTTCTATTATTAATTGAAAAAAATGCTGAACCTGGAATACCTGAACAAAGGAAAGCGAAGAAAGTATTAAGTCTTACATTCTAATATAAAATACATATTTACGCAAATTCTAAATGTGCAGCTATTAGCTCGATATTATCCACTACATGCAAGATACTACAATTTATAAGTTATAATATCTTGCGCATTGTGGATAATATCGATTGCCCAGGTCTCACCACGAGGAGGTTGCTGCACAAGAGACCCGAAAGGGAGTCAGAACGAAGTCTCCCTTCGTTCTGTCTCCCTTTCTTACAACGAAGATTCTTAGAAACTATGTTTCGAAGGTCGCTAAATGGAGAAGTAGTCTTTTTCATGGAAAAGACTTCTTTTCCATTTAGCGTATGTCGAGTAATTATTGCGGGGCAAAGTGTAAATCGGAGAAGAAGTCTCCGATCCACGAGGGATCAAGGGCGAATCAGGCGGAAGGCTCTGATTCTTTCAAAGAGACAAACAAGATCGAACCAGAGCAGAAGGCTCTGGTTCAAGGGTGACGCGACGCGTTCAGTGCTTACAAGTCCTGAGCCGACCAGCCCGATACCCGTCACTCCATCACCAAGAAAGATGGCAAAGAGATGCGCTCAAACGGTTTCTGGCGCTACTGGGTGACATGAGAACATGGCGTGCCCAGGATTACGTTAACACAGAGGATCGTCAGAAGACGAGTGAACGAGTCTCTTAGACATCCCTCTCAATGACTTCACGCCGGATACCGAAACTGGACCGGCTCAGAACCTGCAAGCAAGGCCGACACAGCAGAAGGCTGTGTCGGAGTCGGGAAACGGGGCGAGCAAAGTCAAGTTACGGCAATAATTACTCGACATAATTACAACGACGATTGCCAATCTTAATAACTAACGCTCGCACTAAAACTAAGATAAGAATAATCTGGAGTCTTCGTTCGACGAATTCTCTTCTTTCGATGAATTTTCTTCCTTTGATGAATTTTTTTCGTTCGTTCTGACTAACAAGAGCAAGATGAACGACCCAAATCGAAACAGAATCGAAAACCAATTGAAAGAAAATCGAAACAGAATCGAAAACCAGTTGAAGCAAAATGGAAACAGAATCGAAAACCAGTTGAAACAAAATCGACACCAAATCGAAAACCAGTCGAAACAAAGTCGAAACAGAATCGAAACCATGTCGAGCCCAAATCTAATAATTTGTGGACGCAACGACCTATAGGCGATTCGGGTGCCCCCGGGGACGCTAGTCCCCGTACCCACTCACGGGCCCCATCCCGTGAGTGAGTCCCTGAGGGAACTCCGATCCGAGCAATATTGATTTCAAGATAAAAATATCAATTTCCAGAAATAAATATCCATTTCCAGAAATAAATATCAATTTCCTGAAATAAATATCAATTTCCTGAAATAAATATCAATTTCCTGAAATAAATATCAATTTCCTGAAATAAATATCAATTTCCTGAAATAAATATCAATTTCCTGAAATAAATAACAATTTCCTGAAATAAATAACAATTTCCTGAAATAAATAACAATTTCCTGAAATAAATAACAATTTCCTGAAATCAATAACAATTTCCTGAAATAAATAACAATTTCCTGAAATAAATAACAATTTCCTGAAATAAATAACAATTTCCTGAAATAAATAACAATTTCCTGAAATAAATAACAATTTCCTGAAATAAATAACAATTTCCTGAAATAAATAACAATTTCCTGAAATAAATAACAATTTCCTGAAATAAATAACAATTTCCTGAAATAAATAACAATTTCCTGAAATAAATAACAATTTCCTGAAATAAATAACAATTTCCTGAAATAAATAACAATTTCCTGAAATAAATAACAATTTCAAGACAAATATGTCAATTTCAAGACAAATATATCAATTTCCTGAAAAAAATATCAACTTCCTGAAAAATATCAATTTCTACACAAAAATATTGTATCAATTTGATAAAGTTGAACTTTGAAAGTCTTACAAAATTAAGTATTACCATTCTTACAAATTACATAAGAAATTTAAAACTCTAAGGTCTAAAATTCTAGATCGGTTCTTCTAAAAATAATTTAAATCGCGGCTATTTATTCGCAACATTAACTAGACATTAAGTCAAGTTTGAGAATTTATACTATTACAACGCGTTATAATTTGTTTCGCAACGCTACTTAAAATCGCGAATGTTCTTATCTCACAGTTGATCGTTGCAACTGGAGCATGGGCGCCTGAAATATCGAATCATTCTAATACAAACGCGATCCTTTTGATGCGCAACGCTAATTCAACAAATCGAAATTAAAAATACTATTTAAATAAGAAAATAACTCTTACGTCTAAAATTCTATATCGGTGTCTCTAGAATTACTTTAAATCGCGACTATTTATTCATAACATCAACTAGGCATTTGATCAACTTTAAAAATTGATACTAGTACAACGCGTGTGACAATTTGTTTCGCAACGCTACTCGAAATCGCGGATGAGCCCATCTCACAGTTGATCGTTGCAGCTCGAGCATGGGCGCCTGAAATGTCGAAAGACTCGAAAGCAGCAAAAAAGATTACTCTAATTCAACAAATCAAAATTCAAATTGCTATTCAAATAAGAAATTTAGAATTCCAACGGTGAAAATTGTACATCTGTATGTCTAGATTTACTTTAAATCGCAACTATTTATTCGCAACATTTACTACACATTGAATCAAGTTGTAAAATTGATAGTAGTACAACGCGTGTAACAATTTGTTTCGTAACACTACTTGAAATCGCGGATGTGCCCATCTCACAGCTGATCGTTGCAGCTCGAGCATGGGAGCCTGAAAAGTCGAAAGACTCGAAAGCAAACGCGAAATTTTGGTACGCAACGCTAATTCAATGAACAGAGATCCAAAAAAGATTACTCTACAGTTTCTGCAAAACGAATCGCGACTATTTGTTTCGCAACGCTATAGTTTAAACAAGCTATATCGCTGATAGAGACTACTATTATATTTAGAAGAAAGGTTAACATTGATCTCTGTTCAAAATCGACTAACGCAACGCGTACTTTTTTCGCAACGCTAGTGCAAATCGCGGACGTTCCCATCTCGGCTGATCGTTGGGGCGGCGAGGCCTGCCCATGCATGCAACTAACTACTTTTACATTCTACGACAACTCTATTTCTACAGACGAGTATAACGACAAGGTAGTGATAAATTGACTCACTCGAAGATGCGAAGACGTTGCAATGATTGTCCTTTTGAATGACAGTTTGTCCGGCATCTTTGGCATAAAACCTCGTCTGCTCCTTCGGCCCCATCCCGACAATTTGTTTCGCACCGCTACTCGATATTGCAGAAGTACCCATCTCACATTTGATCGTTGCAACTGGAGCATGGGCGTCTGAAATATCGAAAGATTCTATTGCAAACGCGATTCTTTTGATGCGCAACGCTAATTCAACAAATCGAATTTAAAATGCTATTTAAATAAGAAATTTAAAACTCTAACGTCTAAAATTCTAAACAGGTATCTTTAGAACTACTTTAAATTACGACTATTTATTTGCAACATTAACTAGACATTTCATCAACTTTAAAAATTGATACTAGTACAACGCGTGTAACAATTTGTTTCGCAACACTACTTGAAATCGCGGATGTGCCCATCTCACAGTTGATCGTTGCAGCTCGAGCATGGGAGCCTGAAAAGTCGAAAGACTCGAAGGCAAACGCGAACTATTGGTGCGCAACGCTAATTCAACGAACAGAGATCCAAAAAACGATTACTTTAGATTATATGTAAAACAACAACAATATGAACTTTAAAAGTTCAGCTATCAAATTGAAATGTAATTTTGAACCACGAATATTTGTGATTCGCAACGCTACGCTCTAAACAAAATTTTTCGTAACATTAACTTTAATCTCTGTTCAAAATCGACTAAATGCAACGCGTGGTTTTGTCGCAACGCTAGTGCAAATCGCGGACGTTCCCATCTCGGCTGATCGTTGGGGCGGCGAGGCCTGCCCATGCATGCAACTAACTACTTTTACACTTTACTACTACGGTATACTACTACTTCTACAGACGAATATAGTAACAAGGTAGTAACAAAATGACTCACTCGAAGATGCGAAGTCATTGCAATGAATGCCCTCTCCGAGTCGATCAGCACGGTAATGTCTGCATGCCGGATACCGCAACTGGACCGGCTCAGAACACAAGGTAAACGAAGGATGCATTGAAGAGTCCATGGCCCCCCCCGAGCTAGCTTAAAGTAGGCCAAGGAAGTTTTAAATAACCCTTGGACTACCCTAAGCTAGCTAAAGGTGGACCATGGTAGACAATGGTAGGCCATTGGTGGAGGACCATTGGTTAAGCTTAAGCCAGCTGAAGGTAAACAAGGGTAGCTCTGGAAGACCACTGGTCAGCCTCAAGGTAAGCACAGGTAGGCCAGAGTAGCTCTCGATGATCACTGATCAACCACAGGGTAGACCACTGTTGGAGGACCCTTGGTCCATCCTAAGCCACCTGAAGGTAGGCAAGGGTAGCTCTGGAGGACCACTGGTCAGCCTCAGGGTAGGCAAAGGTAGGCCAGAGTAGCTCTGGATGACCACTGGTCAACCCCAAGGTAGACCACTGGTGGAAGACCCTTGGTCCACCCTAAGCCAGGTAAAGGTAGGCAAAGGTAGCTCTGGAGGACCACTGGTCATCCCCAAGGTAGGCAGGAGAGGCCAGGGTACCGCTGGAATGCCCTCCTGGTCCCGGAGCCCATCCGCTCCTGCCGGAGGGCCCGGCCCGACTGATTGACTGAGCGCGCTCAGCGAGCTTAGGTAGCCAGTGATGCGCAACGCTCCCCACCCCAACTAATTTTGGTAGATCTCGATTGCCGTGATAATAATTATTGATAAATCTATTATTTCTTGCTGTTTAATGTTTATAACAATTCCTTTTGCCAACGATGTCGACAAGCATCCCCTTGTCTATCTACCAACTAATTTTTTAGTAAAAATTGCTAATCGTACTCGAGGTACAGAACAACTTTTAAACCATGAATATTCATACGCATTAATTTCTTCAACACAACTCACTGAAAAATGTATTGTTTCTAGCTAGTTAATATTTATAACAATCTTTCTGTTAATGATGTCGACAAGCATCCTCTTGACTATCTACCATCTTATTTTTAAGTAAAAATTGCTAATAGTACTCGAGATACAGAGTAACTTTTAACACACGAATATTACCAAACAATATTATATCAAGCAAATGTAATTAATAAAGTTACTAACTCTGGCTGTTTAATGTTTATAACAATTCCTTTTGCTAATTATGTCGATAAGCACTCCCTCGACTATCTGACCATCTAATTTTTCAGTGAAAATATGTAATAGAACTCGAGATATTGAATATCTTCTGAGACATGAATATTCGCGTGCATTAATTTATCGAACACAATTCACTGATAAATTTATCATCTCTAGCTGGTTAATATTTTAAACAATTCCTTTTGTCGATGATGTCGACGAGCACTCCGTTGACCATCTTGCCATCTAATTTTTTAGTAGAAGTAAGTAATAAAACTCGAGATCCAGCATAATTTATGATACATGAATATTACTAAGCATAATTATATTGAAAAAATGTAATTAATGAATTTGTTATCTCTGTTTGTTTAACGATTACAACGATTATATGTTTCGTTACCTCACCACCCACTTTTTTAGTAAAAATAGCTAATAGTACTCGAAATACAGATTAACTTTTATGCATGAATATTTGGAGTATATAAGATATTCAATTCTCACTATAATATCCACAGTTTCATTAGGACAAGAGTTACAAAAATTGTTTATAACTAATTAACCTCTTCCAAAATCGAACTGAAAACTATACATGAATGCTGCCGAAGGTCCATTCTATATTCTTCGAGAGCTAATATTTATAAAAATTCCCTAATTAACTATTTATCAACAATTTTTGAGGAGGTTACTTCCACCTTCTATGCCCGCAATGTGAAAGACAAGGAGGGTACGACTGTGTGTCAAGGACAAACACACAAATCGTTGCGTCACCTGTCTGGAAATCGTAAATAACTAATTAGTAAGCGTCGAATCTACATAAAACTGCAACGGAAATATAGCTAAGACATCAGTCTAGATCCTCCGATCACAGAAGTGCATAAATTAAATCTCTAAAGTTGGAAGATTATTCTTTTACCGGAGATCTGTTAAATTATGTGAGTTTATTTTAGAACAAGATTTGGAATAATTGTTTATTACTGTTTAATCAGAAATAAAATGTGACAAAAAACTATATGTGAAAGTAGCTGAATATCTGACGAGTGTGCGCATTAGGGTCTCTGCACACCCACCCGGGACGTGCCCCGGAGAGTTTTTTACATTGCTTTGGTATAGGCAGGGCTCTTCGGGATGTCTGATCCGGTGTGGTACCGATTCTTCTCTCGCGCGACCGAAGGGCCATAATTCTTGTACTTTCGAGCGCGCGTTGACAGTTCCCTCTATGCATAGCACAAAAACAATGTTTCCAGGGACTCTACACCTCCTTAAAGTAAACTATCTAAACTAACTAGCTAAATCCCGGTCCGGCCCGTCCCGGATAGGTGTGCAGAGACCCTTATTCAGCAGCTCTTTGTCTGTCTTTCTTTCTCTTCGTAAATGTGCATAAGTTCGTTCTTGTTGGATACCAATTCGTTATCATGTTCGCCAAATTTTTACCGGGGGAATCGAAATCCTGTAAAAAAGTAGGCGGCACGAGTGAATAATACGCGACGTTACATCTGCATTCATCCGTTTCTTTGTTCCAATATATACTAATGGAAAAGTGGCAGGCTAAGGGTACACTGAAGTCTGCCATGGAGATGTTTGCACGTAGTGAAACATCTGTTTTGTCTTAGGACGGAACAAATGCGTAGTCAGAGATGAGTATATCGATAAGAATCTCTATTCAGGGGATAAATAAGTACTCCACGTTGAACTACAAAATTACACAATTTACAGGTCAATATCTATGGGATTATGTAAGAAAAAGTCCAAAATTTTTGTCCCCCAATCGCAAGTTTAACCGTTTGTCAGGAGCGTCTGAGCGATGATGTACAATACGATGATTTTGCATAAAAGCTATAACAAGACGTTTCATTAATAATGTATTCTTCATTTATTCACGACCGGTTCAAAGATTACATGCAAACGAGTAGTTATTAGCCGAGAAATATGGAATACTCGTATCACTACAATCTCATTGTGCACATGTTCTTGACCCGTACGTGTCAACATGTCTCATCAAACAGGTGCTCATCCTGTGCGGGTTCGCCGTTGATCACTGCCGCGGTTCTCTTGTTATCAAGCATGGTAATATGATTGCCCTCGACCTCGCCCAACGTTACTCTTGCACAAGTCAACTGAAAAGAGTATTTCTCAGTGACGAACACATTACGAGTTACAAGATACTTCATCGATAGATGCATTGCCGTTGTGATACCTTGCGCAACCCGTAAGCTTCGTCAGGCATTTCCACGGACCGTAACGTCGGTTTCAATAACGTGATGGGTGTTCTCAACGGAGTCATAGCATCGCAATCATATTCGACTAACATCCGTAAGCGTTTGAAAACGAACGTGAAGATTGCCTTCTGTTCCTCAGTGCTGTAAACTTTATGAACATCAGCTGGTGTATACTTGACCAGCGTCTCCAGCTTCTCTTCCCAGGTGGTGCACTTGCTCAATTCTACTGTGAACTGCAAGAACGCATCTATTATTTCATCAATATAGAACGCATAATTAATTATCAAATTTATATAGAACATAAGACAGTAATCAGTTTTCTGGTCTGCAATTTTAGGAATTAAGGTTTGACCCAGCGGCGTTTACCTTGGTGGTTTGCGACGAATTGATAACGGTCATTATGCCGGCTAGGATATTATTCTCGAATGCGTCCTCTGTTTTGGCGAAGAACTGCGACGTTATAGCCTTCATATAATCGGGCGAACCATCCAGAAGTATTAGCTGACCGACGTAGCCTTGAGCTTCTAATCTCCTCACCAGCTCGATGGCTATCATCGATCCATACGAATACCCTACTATGGTGAAGTCTTTTCGGTTTTTACTTCTTTCTAAAACACACTGGAAGGAGACAAATTCGTACATGTAACCAGGTCTGTGTAGTTTGAGAGGTTCTAGGCGTACGTACCGGTAAAAGACGGTCCGCCATTTCCCCTATAGTCAGGCCTGTATCACATACGCCCATCTGCAAGCCGCAGGCTGGAGATCTCAATTCAGAAACCAATGGTGCAAAGACTGAAACGCTTCCTTCGATACCAGGAATAAGGAATATTTCGCTCTGTTTCTCCTTGCATTTCACCGGAAGTTCAACGCAGTAATTAGTGCTCAAGACAGCTACGTTCATTGTCCTCATCAGCAACTGCATGCCAACCAGAGTCTCTGTCTTCGTGATCTGCTTGGTCTGTTTTTTGGTGTCCTTCGCGGACATTTCCACCAGCTTGGCTATGTTTAAGACTCGGATGTCCTGGGCGGTCATAGATATTTCAAAATCGCGCTCTAGTGTCTGCTTTATCTCCACGGCCATCATGGAGTCCATTCCGAGATCGGCCAAGGAAACGTTCTGGCTAACGTTCTTAAGATCCTTGATGCCTGCACCGAGAAAATGTATCGACTAAATAAAATAAACTGTAAGGATAACGTATGTATATATATATATATATATATATATATATATATATATACATATATATGTGTGTTAATTAGTGAACCATCGCGTACTCATAATAGCCATTACTGCCTCGAGGACAGTACTAACTTCGCTGACACTAGGTTGTTTCTCCGCTACCACCATGCTAGCCACGATGGGTCGACTTTGGCAGAGGAACATGTCCAGCTTTTCTAGACACGAGGATATCCTTTGCGGTAAGGTACCACCGACCATGAGCTGTTTGTTGTCTTCAAGGAGTTTGGCAGCCAGACCAACCTCTCCCACGGCCCCCCATTGGATTGCCATGCCTGGCAGACCTTCTTCGACCCTCTTCTCGCAGATTCTCTCCGACACCGCGTTGCCCATACCATAATTAGTCTGGCCAGGAGTTCCTCTTCCACATGAGAGGGAGGAGAATACGACAAAGTGACGAAGCTTTCGGCAGATCGTCCTCGTGAGCAGGTCTAGCTGCTTGGTGATGCCTGCCTTAGGCTTTATAGTCTCCTCGAAACCCTGTTCCGTCTGGTTAACGCACAGACTGTCGCTCAACAACGCAGCCAGGTTGAAGACGCCATCCACTGGCGCTTGTTTCTCCGCGGACTTCAAGATATACTCGCAATCGTCACGCTTCGACGCGTCTACGCCGGAAATGATGAGGACCTTCACGCCGTACGATTTCCAGATGTTTGTCCTCATTCGCTGGTACCCAGTTCTGATACCGTTGCGAGAGACGATCACCAGGTTCTTGACACCCCGCATCACCAGCCAGTCGGCCATCTCAAGTCCAAGGCCACCCAGGCCACCAACAATCACGTAACTCTTGTCCGGAGCAGCGTGGAATCGTGGATAGCCTAGCACTGGCGTATTCAACGGCTCCTTTTCGTTGCCCACTTTGATCAGAATCTGAGAACAATTGCACAAGTGCACAGGTGAAAATCATCTCTCCTCTTTTGCTATGAGTAGTATAATCAAAGTGAACTTTAGAAGTTGATAAACACGGAGTACAATGAATAACGACTACCTTTCCTATATGCTTGCCAGCAGCCATGTACCTAAATGCAGACTCCACTTCGTGCTTCTCGAAGCACTTCCTAACCAAAGGCTTGATAGATTTGTTGTTCAGTCGCGAGTGGATAAACTTGTGCATGTCTCCGTGAACATCCGGATGTATCCCGCTGATCATAGTGTCCATCATGATTGCATGGAAGCTGACCTCCTTCAAGAAGATCTCCAGTCCTAGCTGGTTGTTCGCTGCCATATCAAACTTACCGATCTCCAGGAATCGGCCCCGGTATTTCAAGCACCGAACCGATGCCTGGAGCTTGTCCTCGGCCAGCGAATTTAGGACGATGTCCACGCCTACGCCGTTGGTCTGTCTCATCACCATTTGCTCGAAACTAGTATCTCTCGAGTTACCGATGTGATCGTCAGGAATGCTGGGGAACGTTTCCCTGATGAACTTCCTCTTTTCCGGTGTGCCGACGGTGGTGAAGACCTCGCAGTCCTCGGAGAGGGCAACGTTGATCGCAGCTTGACCGACAGCACCGCTACCAGCGTGGATCAGAACTTTCTCACCCTTCCTGATTCTACCAAACTGGTAGAACGCATAAAATACAGTGAAATATGCACTGGGAATTGTCGCTGCATCCTCCAAGGACCATTCCTCGGGTATGGTCCATGTGTTCACAGTTAGCGGAACAAGCAGATTTGTTATAGACCTGAAGAGACAGTTAGTTAGAAACAAGAGTAAGGAATTAAAAAAGGTTTCTACCATTTCGAAGCGATAACGTGCCTGCTTTGGGCGAAGCCCATCACTCTGCGTCCACTGGTGTCTATTCCACTGAACTCGAATCCGATTAGACACTCGTTCAGCTCTCTGTCCTGCGTGATGGCTTCAGGCATCAGTTTACCGGTGGCCAACATCACGTCCCTGAAGTTCAGGGAAGAGTAGATTACCTTGACGAGCTTCGCGTTGTTAGGATCCGGTTTTAGGTGGCCCTCGGTCCATTGAAGGGAACTCAGATCTCCTCTGACCTGTTAAACGAACATTATTAACGCATCACCTGCTTGTTATTGTTGAATACTTTTCAATTTTAGTTTCTTTTCGACGATGTCTCAAAGTTTAGCTCGTTAGCTTTCTATCACCATTTTTGCATACCGGAATGTTCACAAAGCCATGGGCTACAGGAACAGGTTTCAGAGGTGGCAGAGGCAGATGCCTGTAAGTTCCCCAAACTTTTCCTGGCCGTAGAATGTTTATACCGATGTCAATGTCCAGTTGGTCGGAATAGAACGAATCATCCAACGAGAACTTGGGAGCATTCTTATCTTGTATGATCACTGTCTTCGCGATTTTGCCGCAAGGTTCTCTTCGAAGACACTTGACCATTCCCAGAGCCCCGTTCTCCAGGTCTCCTTCAGCAACCAGTACTAATCTCGTGTCACATTCGTCCTGCTTCTTCCCTTCCTGAGCCTGCAGCACTTCTTTCACCTTGTTCAGCCAGCTGAATTCATTATTGTTCACGTAAACGACTTCCGTGATCTTGGGAGGATTTTCCAGCCTCTTCAAAAGCAAGAGAGTTTGACCTTTATAGCTTTTCTCTAGCACAACGGCCAGTTCGTATCCTCGAAGGTAGACATACGTGTCGCTGGTGACTATGGTCTCCCTGGTCAGAATAAAGCCGTCGTCGACGATAGCCTGCATGAGCTGGTCGAGGTACTGTTGCTTCTTTTTCGTTAAGATGTCGTACACGACGGCCATAAAGATGGATCCGTCCTCTGGCAACTTATTCGGCTCTACCACGTTAATCTTTTCGAGGTCTGGCAGGTTTTCGTACCTCTCCGAATTTGCAGCTAGCACCATCTTTGGTCGAATCATCGGCTGGTCGCAAAACACCTTGAGAATGGTAGGCGTGAGCACTTCCTCAATGGACAAGTTGTCATCGGGAGTGATCAGTTCCATTATCTTTGCGGTGGTCAGTAAGCTGCTTTCTAAAGCCACTTGCGAAGATAGTACAACCATCTCCTCGAGGCTGGTCTCCGCCTTGTCTCTGTGTGCCACGAATTTGTACTCTTCGACAATAGGATCCGTCATGATCTTGCGCCTCTGAATGGCGTTCGCTTTTAGCCCACGGATCTCCACGCCCGTGCAGATTATGGAGTCGTAGTCGGAGTAAATGTAGGCCGGTAAATCTGCAATTTGATTCTCGTTGAACATCATAGATCTGTTCTCTTCTGTTAAGATCTGTACAAATCGTCTTGGCCGAAGTAGACCACCTAAATGTTTTTTTTAGACAACGTACCGATACTCTCCTTGCCGAAGTTCCGGACTTTGTCGGTATGGGTTTTGACATCCACCACCATCTTTCTGATAGCCGTAGGTACGTATAGAGCTCTGGTGTCTAAACCGAACAGTTTGAGCTGCATCATATTGTCTAGGAATGCGGCCCAGTTCTTCCTCCAATAGATGTGGCCTTTCGTCCCACTGATAGAGGCGCTCTTCAGTCCTCTGAATATTCCTGTGTAGTCGTAGCCACGTAATTTTAGTTCCGTGTAGATATCGTTGTTGTTCAAGGGTTCCTCGTCGTTGATTTCCGGTAGGAACTCGGTAGGGATCATCTCTTGCATGGGATTGTTTGTCGTGCGAATCGTTCCAGATACCACGGTCGTTGATCCCTCGGATATCTCGAACTTTCCAGACCCTGGAAATGAATACCGATGTAACTCTCAGAAAACAGACGCGACATTGCTTCTCGTTTCGAGAAATATCTTCAACGTTTTACCTCTTTGGATCACGACCGTCAGTTGGATTTTACCATCCTTGGGAATGGTAGTCGCGCGCTCGAACCTAACGTCTTCAAAGACGACGGACACCTCGTCGAACATCTTTCCCTGAAACAGGGAGATTGTCTCCCATGCCATGATCAGGTATCCCGTGGCTGGGATCAGATTCCTTCCGTCGATTACATGGTGGACCATATACTCGTAGTTCTCTTCTGCCATATAGACCTCGATGACTCTTTCCAACGTGGTGATCTTCTGACACTGCTGGTAGACCGGTATGAACCAATCGCTCGAGTGATCCCATCTGCAAAAACCACATCTCTGTCAATTGTTCAAATAGTTTTTTCAAATAAATAAAATGTGACCAGGATACGATACAAGTTATAACAGTTTTTCCTATAATTGAAAACAAGTGTCCTTACTCGCGGGATTGTACTAATAGTGTATCGGTATGAACCTGATGTGAGGCGAGATCATCGGCGTGCTGCGGCTAACAGGGAACTGCACAGGCGGATATATGTTGGCCAGCTGTAACTGTATGCCTGCATTGTACAGTTTTCCGAGAGCCTGCAGGAAGTATTCGGCATTGTCTTTGTGGCCTCGCATCGTTAGAGGAACGTTCGTTACGTTCGGACCCAGCGATCTCTTCAAGATTGCCTGGAGAAGACCGTGAGGAGCGATCTCGATGGTTATGGCGTTTTCAGGGATCATCGTGGCGGTTTCCGAGAACAAGACGGGGCTCAAGAGGTTGTTGGTATGATACTCCGCCGAAGAAAACTGCGCCTTCGGAGCAGACCATTGGCTCTGGGCCACAGAAGTGCTCAACCACTTGGGACTACGTGGTTTTGGATTAGGGATCACCTTCTTCAGGTACGTCAGCAGTTTCGGACCAGCCTCCGCGATGTAGCGACTGTGATAGGCGATATTACTAGATGGTACCTCCTTGGCGAAGATATTGCGGGCCTGAAAGATTTTGTTTTGTTAGCTGGACGTCGATAAAGCATATAATTTATGCGCCCTCAATCATTTTCGTTTCAGAAAGGACCTGTAGCTCGGCCACAAACTTCTTCATAGACTCTGCTGGGCCGCTGATGGTAGAACTGTCCGGGCCGTTATGACAGGCTACATCTATGTCCGGTGGACAGAGGTTCTTGATATCCTCGTAGCCCATGCCGACCGCTGCCATGGATCCTCGAATCATTTTGGTCTCGATAGACGCGAGACCTCTCGAATAAGCCGACATGATCATTTGCTCGGCAGTGAAACAGCCATCGGCGTAAGCGCAGCCTAGTTCTCCGACAGAGTGGCCAATTATGTTGTCCGGTACAATGCCAACGGATGCTAGAAGATCCACCAGACCGATCTGCAATTACCATTGCATTTTGACGTGCTAGAATTCTGATCGGTATTTACAAAAATGAATCGCACGAGTTCTACCTGCACCGCGGCGATTCCTACGAACGAGTTCAGAATTTTGTCGAAGATTTTTTTGTCATTGTTCGTGATAATGTCGATGATGTCTACGCCGAAGGGTTTCAGAGCCGCGTCGCACTTCTGGATGGTTTTGGCGAAGGTGGGGAATCTCATCAGCGATTTACCTGGTTCCAATTGTAATGGAAAGTTAGTGGAAAATCGTATAAGTTACAAATTCCATAGATACTACTCTTTCAAATAATATACGATGATAAGTACCCATGCCAGGCCACTGTGATCCCATTCCGGAGAAAACAAACCAGACAGGTCTCTTCATGCCAGAGTATTCCTGAATCTCCCTAGGCGGTTTCTCGAATACCTTCGACCCAACAAGAGTGTATCCCCTAAATAGATTACCGGGTATGTCCTCGACATGAATCTCGTGCAACAGTCGAACGAATTCCACGTCGACTGGCATGCTCTCTACCTACAAAATCAATCATCATAATCACTTATCAAAATCAATAACAAATCTCTCTCTCTCTCTCTCTCTCATTCTTTCGAGCACCGTTAAAGTTTTTGCTTATCCAACTAACATAATTCAGGAGAGTATCCAAAGCTTCTTCGTGACGAGCAGACAATGCTACGAGCCTAGGTAAGTCGTCGGCAGGTGCACCGTTGTTCACCTTTTCCTTGCTGTGAGATTTCAAGAGAATATGTGCGTTCACACCGCCAAAACCGAACGAGTTTATACCCGCGTAACCACCCTCCCATCGGGTTGGTTCCGTGACGACCTGGAGCATTCCTTCCTCTAAGCTCTTGATACCCGGAAGGGGGCTCTTGAAATGCATGTTCGGTGGAATCAAGCCGGACTCCATAGCAATCACCATCTAGAAAAATGTGTAGTATTCGATCAAGCATTTATCGAATGCGATTACTTGACCGTGGATACTCTGCATTTATAACAAAAATCAATAGATACAATTTGAAACGGTACAATGATTACAAGAATTTAAGAATGTTGAAATACGATTTCCAACATATGTATTAATTTACTTGATATTTCTGTTTCTTGCAAACGACGAAAAAAATGTTATTTTGCATAAAAGTCCGCAGTCAAGTAATCAGAATTGTTGTTGCAAATATACCTTGGCCAGCGAGCAGAGACCACTGACAGGCTCGGTGTGCCCTAAATTCGATTTGACGGAACCGATCTTCAGAGGAGAGCTTCTGTTTTTCACGAAAACTTGCTCGATAGTGCGAAGCTCCTCGGGATCGCCGACGATTGTTCCAGTTCCGTGAGCTTCCAGATAGGATAAGATAGTCGGGGAAAGCTTGCACTCCCGGTAGAAGTCCTCCAACAGCATCTTTTGTATAGCGCTAGCAGGGAACGTGATCCCCTGTTCTTTGTACCCGTCGCAGTTCGACTTTGTGTAGACCACCGTTGCGTAAATTCGTTTTGCAGCCTTCGCCTTCTGCAGGAAGATCACGCTGACTGCCTCGCTGCGCACGTAGCCGTTCGCGTTGGCGTCGAAAGTCTTACAACGGCAATCCGTTGACAGGACACCTGTGCATCGAATGTAGTTCCATTTTTTTAGCTCTTGACGATTAGTACAGTAACGCTTCGACAACCTCGTATTAGCGTTTCAAATTGAAGTCTATCGAAACGTTAGTATTTCGCATCAACATCACCGAGTATGTACAGTACCGAGGCGCATGAACTGGAGGGACACGTTGGGATGCAGACAGAGGTGCGAGCCACCCACGATCATCTGGTCGCAGACCCCGGTCTGTATCAGCCTGTAAGCCTGATCCAAGGCGACCAAAGTCGAACTGCAAGCAGTATCTATCACGTAGGAAGGCCCGTGCAGTCCGAAGAAATAAGAGATCCTGTTCGCCAGCATAGCTCTGCTACATCCGGTGACGCCTAATCCGTTTGCCTAAAAGATACAACAAGCAAAATACCAAACCGAAAATTTATCTCTGCACCCCGTTTCTCCAATTTTCCGTCTTTCTGCCGAAATCTGTTCAGTACTAAAGCAGATCGCGCGATGTTCACCTGCAGTTTCTCGTAGAACCAAGTCTTCTCCGACTCGCTGATGGAGGCGCCGATGATGACTCCTGTGTTGGTCCCCCGTAGTTGTCGGGGGTTTACCCCCGCGTCAACGATAGCCTCGAACGTGTGCTCCAGCAACATTCTGCACATGGGTTCCATGGTATGAGCCTGTTTGTAGTGGACGCCGAAGAAGATAGCGTCGAACTTGGACAGATTGCCCACCTTGCCACCGTCCCGTGGTATTTCAGCGTGATCTGTTCCGAAGAAACACAGTTACTCCGGAGACGTGCTCCACCTCCTCTAATGAATCACTGTAAAATTTCAGAGTGCCACCTAGTTGCCACCGAGAATAGTTTTCCGTGATCATGTCGACCTTGTTCATCAGGTTCTCCTTCAGGTGCTGCACGTTATCACTCTCCGGGAAACGACCAGCGATACCGGTGATGACTACTTCTTCGCCAGGTTCCGGTGCAACGTAACTCGACGACTCCATCGTACGCACGTTCGATGCCGACATCCTTCTTTCCAAATCGATGTATTCTTTCTCGATCGATGTCCTCTTTCTTGATCGATGTTAAGACATGTAACAACTGGTTATGAGCTCAGTTATGGTGTAATGTATATGAACTGTTGTATGTAGAATGAAAAGAGTACGGTTATGATAGAAGCTACAGGTTGGTGAGCACGTGTTGAGAAATTATAAAAGGAAAATTAAAAAATATGGATACGGTACGCATTTTCCCCCAATTATCGGCAGATAATTTTAATAATTGGAAGTTTCGAGTGCAATGTTTGTTAGAGGAGAAACAAATAGACGATACGTTAACCGTTCAAAGTGCATCTCTCGCCTCAGAAAAAGAGAGAAAGGATTTTGCACTACGAGATGTAAAAGCGAAGTCGATTATAGTGCAATGTATTACCGACAAGCATTTAGATTTAGTAAAGGATGCGACAACCGCACGAGAAATGATTTAGGTTCTCAAAAACATGTTTGAGAGGAAGAGTACTTTTTATAAATTGCACTTAAAGAGGAAGTTATTGTCACTAAAATGCGGTCACAACGAAAAACTAGAAGACTTCTTTTTAAGGTTTGACACAGTAGTAAGAGAAATGGAAAATGTCGACTTAAAAATGGATGCAGAAAATTTTGACTAAATTCAAGATGATAGATTCTAAACAAATACCAACTCCAATGGCAGAAAATTTTCAGATCGACACAAAGCTCGAGACAATAGATGTCTCATATCGTGAAATTATAGGGAGTATAATGTATCTATCTATTACCTCAAGGCCCGATTTAATGTTTGCTATATCATACTTAAGCAGAATACTAGATAAACCAACCGCACAGACGTGGAATGCAGCAAAACGAGTCTTGAGATATATAAATGGAACAAAGACAATGAATTTAGTATAGAGGAAATCAGACAACTTCGAGGATACTCAGACTTCCAAAGGATACTCAGACTCAGATTGGGCAGGTGATAAAATGAACAGAAAAAGCGTAAGCGGATCTATAACATTTTTTGCAGATAGTCCAGTTTCATGGCACTCCAACAAGCAGAGCTGTGTAGCATTGTCTACTGCAGAGGCAGAATGTATAGCTGCTGCATCTACAGCACGAGATGTGATTAACTTAAAAGGAATTCTCTCAAATTTCAGCATTCAAGGAAAAGCAGTATTGTATATGGATAATCAAGGATCAATCAGCATGGTGAAGTCGTATGAAAATTCAAAACGAGGAAAGCATATCGACATTAAAGAACATTTTATAAAAGATGTAGTATGAAAAAGGATTCTAGAAGTGCAATACGTAGAATCAAGATGTAATCTAGCTGATATTATGACTAAAGCACTGACCAAAAATAGATTTATAGGATTAAGAGAAAATATTTGTTTGTATTAGATTAAGGAAAGTTTTTTTGTACAATTGATTTTTGGTTTGTAAAAAGAAGGCGAATTGAGCAAACTCAGTTAAACATTTGCGTTTAATTCGAGGGGAAGTGTTGGAATAGAAAAAGTAAAGGTGGCGTTCGTAAACGGTAGGGAGCCGAGACAAGTTAGTTGCGAAAAGGCCACGTGATGGCGAACAGTTAGTAGACAAGGCTTAGACAATAATTACTAATGTTAAGACATGTAAATAACCTACTCATTCACAATATATTATACATTTACACCAACACGTGTTAAGATTAATATCCCAACAAAATCAACTCGGAATTCGCAGAGATATATTAGCGGTGTTAATAGATATCACACTATGTGATCAACAAGGATCGCCGTTCAATAAACCAGGGGTGGGACCACTAATCAAATGTACAAGCGCTTCTTATAACCACGATCATCCCCACTATTCGGGATCTAGTGGCTTTTGAATATTCCTGAAGGTAATCTGCAAGGTGACATATGAAAATTTCATCGGATGAACCTAATGGCCCCGCATAACCTCAGCGAAATCCGTACTAATGACGCACGTGTTCCGTACAGTTCGCTTCATTATTTCATCCATACATCATATTTGACCTGAATTATTTTGAACGGTTCTTTGTTAATTACTTCCCACGCCAGAACCTTCAGACACAAATTAAAACGCTTCCTACTTTATAATAACAGAAGAGTGGAAAATCATCGAAGCTAATTATTTACAAGTTGGTCCTCCTCGCCGATTTTGATGACCTTGAAATATGTTGTCAAGGTCATCTAAACAACTTTTACCTATACATGTTACCGCCGCTCGGTTTTAGTTTTCGAGATATTCGCAAAAATTCTTGCACGCTCCGTGGCAACGTAAGCCTGTTCCGGCGCTCTGTTTACTTTTTTTTTTATAAACACGCTGTGGAGATGAGAGAGAAAACAGGGTCTCACTCTGATCGTACATATATGAGATGAGCTTTCAATTTTGAAAGACTATTCTTCGATTGTCGGAAGCGTGGTCGGGTCGTCATAACGGCCGGCCTGCTCTGCCCCCTCCGCGACCTAACCGCAACTCATTCTATTCACGTAATCTTTGCATTGTAACTGTCATCTAGAATTAGATCTAATAATGAAAAAATCATGTGAATAGAATGAGTTGTGGTTAGGTCGTGGAGGAGGTGGAGAGTTCCGGCCGTCAACATAACATTTGCAAGAAGCAGAATACGTTACGAAAGCCGTTAAGCGATCGCCTATGCTGATATACGAAAATCCAAGAGAAAAAATTCAATATCGCGAAAACTAAAACCGAGCGGCGGTAACATGTATAGGGAAAAATTGTTCAGAGTGATGACCTTGACAACATATTTCAAGTTCATCAAAATCGGTGAGGAGGACCAAATTGTAAATAATTACCGAAATATACATTTATTGGGGAGTGTACGATTTCCTAGGCCCCTCGTTTTGAGGTTATATTTGTGTTCTTGGGGGTATTTCAAGAAAAAATGTATATATAACATGGTGTCAAGTTGCCCTGGTTTAGCCGCTAAAGTAGATTTCCTGTTTTTTATAAATTTGCAAATATCTCGGTAACTATGCGAAATATGGCAAAATATCAAGAGACCTTTTTTGTAGAAAATGAAATTTTATTCGCATAATCTTTGAATTGTAGCTATCATCTAGAATTTGAACTAGTAATGGAAAAATCATGTGAATAGAATTTGATTCGTTTCCAGTTAACGGATAAAAGAAATAAATTTTCATAATTTATTTCTATATTCACTATTTGAATTATTTCAATAATTTATTGTTAAGATAATATATTTATAATTTGAATTATCCTTTCGATAGCACATTGTTAAAATAAATAAATTTTATAATTCGTTTCTATATTCATTATTTGTATTATTATTTCAATTATTTATTGTTTAAATAATTGTTTAAATAAATAAATTTTTACAATTTGTTTCTAAATTCATTATGTGAATTGTTATTTCAATTATTTATTGTTAAAATAATTGTTTAAATAATTAAATTTTCATATTTTGTTTCTATATATACTATGTGAATTATTTCAATAATTCATTGTTAAAATAATTATTTAAAGAATGTACAAGTATTTACATAATGAATATAGAACCAAATTATGAAAATTTATTTCTTCTATCCGTTAACTGGAAACGTATCGAAAGTTAGAACTTTGATTATCATCACCTCCGAAGTTCCCTTCGTTCCTTCGAATCCTTAGAATCTTCGGACATGTTTGATACTGGTCGATACTGTTGCATAAATGGTTGGTTACTTAAATCCTCCTCATGAAGTATGGACTGTATTCAGATACATCTTTTGTAGGAAGTGTAAAATGTAACCAAACAGTCTCAATATTTTATGTTATTAATCGAACTTGCTCAAACATTTTTGAGACATGTTTGATACTGGTCGATACTGTTCTTTTCTTCCTTTCATCTCTTCTTCTTTTCATCTTTTCTTCTTTTCTCTATTCTTCTATTCTTCTTTTCTTTTCTCTTTTCTTCTTTTCTCTTTTCTTCATTTATTCCTTTCTTCTCTTCTTCTTTTCTTCCTTTCTTCTTTTATTCTTTTGTTCTTTTGTCCTTTTGTTCTTTTGTCCTCTTGTTCTTTCGTTCTTTTGTTCTTTTGTTCTTTTGTTCGGTTGTTCTGTTATTCTGTTATTACTTTATTCCTTTATTCCTTCATTCCTTTATTCTCTTAATCCTTTATTCCTTTTGTAGCGTCCGGTCGTACACACGAGAGAAAGTTTTTTCTTTCGTGCAAACGGCCAACGTAATTTACGACTCTCGTTCGACTAAACTATTTTTGAGTCGACAATTTTCAGATTTTTGCCATCGCATGTTTAGTAGAGTTTTTCCGAAAGTCCTCAATAGTAAACAGGGACCGTCGTAAATTAGGGGATTAGCTTAAGGGCACTCGAGGCGGACTCATCGGTCTAACGCCACGGTTACCGGCGCGGGTGGTCCGAAGGAAAGTCCCACGACAAATTCATCCCCTCCGATCACCTCGCCGTTCGGAGAACAAGCACGCTAAGGGCGTAAGAAATAGGCGGTGAGACGGAAAAACGAAACAACCTGATTGGAAGGACCCAATGCGTGCGGTTAGCCAATCAGGGTGTTTAGGAATTTTACCAGGGCAAACTCGGGATAAAAGACGAAGCTGGAGGAGTTCGAAAAGATATGCCGAAGAGTCGAGTTCAGCGGAGTCGGCATAAACGTTTTGTACAGTCTCATTAAAGATTTCAACCCCGCTTACAAGTGAGATTTATTGAACTATAACCTAGAACCACACTTTATTCTTCTATTCTTCTATTCCTCTATTCTTCTATTCTCTTATTCCGTTATTGTGTCATTCCTTTTCGTTCTTGAGGAGTCCCCTTAAGCTAATCCCCTAATTTACGACGGTCTCTGTTTACTATTGAGGACATTCAGAAAAACTCTACTAAACATGCGACGGCAAAAATCTGGAAATTGTCGACTCAAAAATAGTTTCGTCGAACGAGAGTCGTAAATTACGTTGGCCGTTTGCACGAAAGAAAAAACTTTCTCTCGTGTGTACGACCGGACGCTACAAAAGTAATAAAGGACTAAGAGAATAAAGGAATAACAGAACAACAGAACAACGGAACAACGGAACAATGGAACAACGGAACAACGGAACAATGGAACAACGGAACAATGGAACAACGGAACAACGGAACAAAGGAACAAAGGAACAAAGGAACAAAGGAACAAAGGAACAAAGGAACAAAGGAACAAAGGAACAAAGGAACAAAGGAACAAAGGAAGAAAGGAACAACGGAACAACGGAACAACGGAACAAAGGAACAAAGGAACAAAGGAACAAAAGAAGAAAGGAAGAAGAGGAGGAAAGAAGAAAGGAACAAAAGAAGAAAAGAGAAAAGAAGAAAGGAATAAATGAAGAAAAGAGGAAAGAAGAAAGGAAGAAAAGTAGAAAAGAAAAGAAGAAGAGAAGAAAGGAAGAAAAGATGAATAAAGAAAAGAAGAAAAGAAGTGTATCGAACAGTATCAAACATGTCTCAGAAATGTTTGAGCAAGTTCGATTAATAACATAAAATATTGAGACTGTTTGGTTACATTTTACACTTCCTACAAAAGATGTATCTGAATACAGTCCATACTTCATGAGGAGGATGTAAGTAACCAACCATTTATACAACAGTATCGAACAGTATCAAACATGTCTCAAAAATGTTGTAACGGTCGGCGGTCGCGAGGTTGTGACGGATCGCGACGGAGCCCTCTGTGCCGAAGCTCAGGGTGCCCAGGGTCGCAGGAAGGGGCTTGAGGTTAGGCAGGTGCAAACGAATGAGACGGTTTTAATAATCGAGATCTTTATTGAAGGTTGTGGTGCCCGGTGTTGCTGGGCACTCTTCCGGTGTTACGTTCCTCATGGTCTAGAACAAATTAATTGGAGCAACGGCTGCGGCGGCGGCGGTGGGACCCGAGGTCATTCGCTGGGAAGTCTTGTACAGCGTATGGCTGCGTTGGACCAACTAGCCCTGAAAAGAGCTGCTCTCGACTCCCCTCCTGGACGGTACTGCCCGCTTTATATCTACGTCGCGTCTTATTTTCAGCCGCGAGAATCTGCCACGTTGTGGTGGACATCTCGCGGCCGTTGCGCGAGGTTCCGCGGTCGAGTGGTGGGGAGCGCTCTAGTACCGGCCGCAGGATTTCTTTGCTTGCGGTAACGGGCGCGTCGCGGTGGCCATCTCGCGGCGGGGGCGAGGAACGAACGGTTCGCTGGCGCAAAGTAGCACTTCGTCGCAATGTTTGAGCAAGTTCGATTAAGGGTGGATTTGCATGAATTGCAATAAATTGAAAAGATTGTCTATTGCGAAAATTAAAAAAAAAAGATAGCACAAAAGTATATTATAATAAGATAGTTGTAAAAAAGCATAGAGATAATAAAATAAAAATTTTATTTTACAAAAAGGATGATATAACTGTATTAATACAAAGTGTACCTTTATGATAATTGCAAAAACAATAAATACTTTGTGAACTTTTGAAATTCTATAATTATATGCAATGGCAATAATAATAGGAAATAAAATGTATTTGGAAGATTGTTTTATATTTTCATTCGATTTTTATATTTACATTATTTCAGAATATGCGGAATTTTACAAGAAAACAGGGTGGGATAGATGCAGGAAAATGTTCATTTTGTGATAAAAGGATTATTACGAGAAATAATATATCTAATTTGAAATAAAGAATTGATAAAGATAAAATTATATTTTTTGAAGAGGTGGAGGAATGCTTTTACGCACGATTATTGACTACATAATTTTATTCGGCGAGAATATATCCGACGAATAAAGATCCTTTTTTATTTATTCCAAGCGCATTTATTCGCAGCGTCAAACTTATCTATAAATTTAAATATATTAACCATATATAAATACAGCTACGGAAATAATAGATCACATACAATTTATATCAGTCTAACTGTTTTATAAATGGACCAAACGACTTCAGTTTCTCTGTAAGGCTAGATGGATTAGTTTGGTAATTGACGTCTAAGGAACATGTTGAAGAAATGCATTTGCTCGGAATTATGAAAAAAATAATAAAAGTGATTATTACAACTTTTTTGTCTGGGCCAATATCGAAAATTTAAAAACTGTGTGTTTTGTAGATTCATATAACTTATATGCATGCTGCAAATTTCATCGAAACTGGTCTATTGGTTTACGGGTTATAAACAATCAAATGTAGTGAAAATTGCAATTTTTCACGATTTTCGGGCTATAACTGCCATTTTTACCACATTTGATTGTTTATAACTCGTAAATCAATAAACCAGTTTCGATGAAATTTGCAGCATGTATATAACTTACACGGATCTACAAAACACGTTTTTTAAATTTTCGTTGTTGGCCCAGATAAAAAAGTTGTAATAATCACTTTTATTATTTTTTTTCACAATTCCGACCAAATGCATTTTTTCAACATGTTTATTGTTAGACGTCAATTACTAAACTAATCCTTCTAGCCTTACAGAGAAACTGAAATCGTTTGGTTAATTCATAAAATAGTTATACTGATAAAAATTATTTGAGTAATTGCATGTACCAGCGCGGGGGCTCGTTAGTCTTACTACGCTACCGAACCATGCTGAAAAGCATTTTTAGACAATCGACACAACAGCAGAGGAGACGACAACAGCGCTCAATATTACCGATAGTTCACGAATTTAGCCGTATTAGCAAGAACTGAATATTCCGTATACTTCATTTTTACTACGGGTGTTTTGGAGGCTACTAATGCATACGGCGCGTGTATTTGAACGGTGAAAATAATATTTATGAAGAATGTATTACAAAAATACGAATTGTAGTAAAATTAATTTGGTTTCTATACGTAATATTATTTTTATTACTCGTGTCACTAATGAATGTATATTATAATCGTTTTATACACTTTAAACCAATAGTTTACTTTCTTTACGGTAATGCGGCAACATGGGACAGATCCTGCCACATCTTTTTACCCACTCTAACACATGAATAAGAACTAACTTTTAGTCTTGATAAAAACTAGTTACAACCAATTATTTAATTTGAATATAAAATAATGTTTCAATATCGAAATAATATGCGATATGTAACGTACATCTCAGTACGTACATCATATTTAGACTACATCAGAACCTACAATCTACTGCAGCAGTGCAAATCTATTTAACACTCGCTCACGAGAGCAAGAGTTACATGTATTCTGAAACGAAAACTTTGTATTTGGATTATTAATTGAAAATAATTGTTGAAGCTGGGACATAGGAAAAGGAAGAAAGTATTAAAAGTCTTACATTCTACTCTGAAATACATATTTACGCAAATTCTAAATGTGCAGCTATTAGCTCGATATTATCCACTACATGCAAGATACTACAATTTATAAGTTATAATATCTTGCGAATTGTGGATAATATCGATTGCCCAGGTCTCACCACGAGGAGGTTGCTGCACAAGAGACCCGAAAAGGAGTCAGAACGAATTCTCCCTTCGTTCTGTCTCCCTTTCTAACAACGAAGATTCTTAGAAACTAAGTTTCGCAGGTCGCTAAATGGAGAAGTAGTCTTTTTCATGGAAAAGACTTCTTTTCCATTTAGCGTATGTCGAGTAATTATTGCGGGGCAAAGAGTGAATCGGAGAAGAAGTACCGATCCACGAGGGACCAAGGGCGAATCAGGCGGAAGGCTCTGATTCTTTCAAAGATACAAACAAGAGCGAACCAGAGCAGAAGGCTCTGGTTCAAGGGTGACGCGACGCGTTCAGTGCTTACAAGTCCTGAGCCGACCAGCCCGATACCCGTCACTCCATCACCAAGAAAGATGGCAAAGAGATGCGCTCAAACGGTTTCTGGCGCTACTGGGTGACATGAGAACATGGCGTGCCCAGGATTACGTTAACACAGAGGATCGTCAGAAGACGAGTGAACGAGTCTCTTAGACATCCCTCTCAATGACTTCACGCCGGATACCGAAACTGGACCAGCTCAGGACCTGCAAGCAAGGCCGACACAGCAGAAGGCTGTGTCGGAGTCAGAAAACGAGGCGAGCAAAGTCAAGTTACGGCAATAATTACTCGACATAATTACAACGACGATTGCCAATCTTAATAACTAACGCTCTCACTAAAACTAAGATAAGAATAATCTGGAGTCTTCGTTCGACGAATTTTCTTCGCACGATGAATTTTCTTCCTTCGATGAATTTTCTTCGCACGATGAATTTTTTTCTTTCGATGAATTTTCTTCCTTTGATGAATTTTCTTCGTTCGTTCTGACTAACAAGAGCAAGATGAACGAGCCAAATCGAAACAGAATCGAAAACCAATTGAAAGAAAATCGAAACAGAATCGAAAACCAGTTAAAGCAAAATGGAAACAGAATCGAAAACCAGTTGAAACAGAATCGAAAACCAGTTGAAACAAAATCGCCACCAAATCGAAAACCAGTCGAAACAAAGTCGAAATAAAGTCGAAACAAAGTCGAAACAGAATCGAAACCATGTCGAGCCCAAATCAAATAATTTGTGGACGCAACGACCTATAGGCGATTCGGGTGCCCCCGGGGACGCGAGTCCCCGTACCCACTCACGGGCCCCATCCCGTGAGTGAGTCCCTGAGGGAACTCCGATCCGAGCAATATTGATTTCAAGATAAAAATATCAATTTCCAGAAATAAATATCCATTTCCAGAAATAAATATCAATTTCCTGAAATAAATATCAATTTCCTGAAATAAATATCAATTTCCAGAAATAAATATCAATTTCCAGAAATGAATATCAATTTCTGGAAATAAATATCAAGTTCCTGAAATAAATATCAATTTCCTGAAATAAATATCAATTTCCTGAAATAAATATCAATTTCCTGAAATAAATATCAATTTCCTGAAATAAATAACAATTTCCTGAAATAAATAACAATTTCCTGAAATAAGTAACAATTTCCTGAAATCAATAACAATTTCCTGAAATAAATATCAATTTCCTGAAATAAATATCAATTTCCTGAAATAAATATCAATTTCCTGAAATAAATAACAATTTCCTGAAATAAATAACAATTTCCTGAAATCAATAACAATTTCCTGAAATAAATATCAATTTCCTGAAATAAATATCAATTTCCTGAAATAAATAACAATTTCCTGAAATAAATAACAATTTCCTGAAATCAATAACAATTTCCTGAAATCAATAACAATTTCCTGAAATCAATAACAATTTCCTGAAATCAATAACAATTTCCTGAAATCAATAACAATTTCCTGAAATCAATAACAATTTCCTGAAATCAATAACAATTTCCTGAAATCAATAAGAATTTCCTGAAATCAATAACAATTTCCTGAAATAAATAACAATTCCCTGAAATAAATAACAATTTCCTGAAATAAATAACAATTCCCTGAAATAAATAACAATTTCCTGAAATAAATAACAATTTCCTGAAATAAATAACAATTTCCTGAAATAAATAACAATTTCCTGAAATAAATAACAATTTCCTGAAATAAATAACAATTTCCTGAAATAAATAATTTCCTGAAATAAATAACAATTTCCTGAAATAAATAACAATTTCCTGAAATAAATAACAATTTCCTGAAATAAATAACAATTTCCTGAAATAAATAACAATTTCCTGAAATAAATAACAATTTCAAGACAAATATGTCAATTTCAAGACAAATATATCAATTTCCTGAAAAAAATATCAATTTCCTGAAAAATATCAATTTCTAGACAAAAATATTGTATCAATTTGATAAAGTTGAACTTTGAAAGTCTTACAAAATTAAGTATTACCATTCTTACAAATTACATAAGAAATTTAAAACTCTAATGTCTAAAATTCTAGATCGGTTCTTCTAAAAATAATTTAAATCGCGGCTATTTATTCGCAACATTAACTAGACATTAAGTCAAGTTTGAGAATTTATACTATTACAACGCGTTATAATTTGTTTCGCAACGCTACTTAAAATCGCGAATGTTCTTATCTCACAGTTGATCGTTGCAACTGGAGCATGGGCGCCTGAAATATCGAATCATTCTAATACAAACGCGATAGTTTTGATGCGCAACGCTAATTCAACAAATCGAAATTAAAAATACTATTTAAATAAGAAAAGAACTCTGACGTCTAAAATTCTATATCGGTGTCTCTAGAATTACTTTAAATCGCAACTATTTATTCGCAACATTTACTACACATTGAATCATGTTTTAAAATTGATAGTAGTACAACGCGTGTGACAATTTGTTTCGTAACACTACTCGAAATCGCGGATGTGCCCATCTCACAGCTGATCGTTGCAGCTCGAGCATGGGAGCCTGAAAAGTCGAAAGACTCGAAAGCAAACGCGAACTTTTGGTACGCAACGCTAATTCAATGAACAGAGATCCAAAAAAGATTACTCTACAGTTTCTGCAAAACGAATCGCGACTATTTGTTTCGCAACGCTATAGTTTAAACAAGCTATATCGTTGATAGAGACTACTATTATATTTAGAAGAAAGGTTAACTTTGATCTCTGTTCAAAATCGACTAACGCAACGCGTACTTTTTTCGCAACGCTAGTGCAAATCGCGGACGTTCCCATCTCGGCTGATCGTTGGGGCGGCGAGGCCTGCCCATGCATGCAACTAACTACTTTTACATTCTACTACAACTCTATTTCTACAGACGAGTATAACGACAATATAGTGATAAATTGACTCACTCGAAGATGCGAAGACGTTGCAATGATTGTCCTTTTGAATGACAGTTTGTCCGGCATCTTTGGCATAAAACCTCGTCTGCTCCTTCGGCCCCATCCCGACAATTTGTTTCGCACCGCTACTCGATATTGCGGAAGTACCCATCTCACAGTTGATCGTTGCAACTGGAGCATGGGCGTCTGAAATATCGAAAGATTCTATTGCAAACGCGATTCTTTTGATGCGCAACGCTAATTCAACAAATCGAATTTAAAATGCTATTTAAATAAGAAATTTAAAACTCTAACGTCTAAAATTCTAAACAGGTATCTTTAGAACTACTTTAAATTACGACTATTTATTTGCAACATTAACTAGACATTTCATCAACTTTAAAAATTGATACTAGTACAACGCGTGTAAGAATTTGTTTCGCAACACTACTTGAAATCGCGGATGTGCCCATCTCACAGTTGATCGTTGCAGCTCGAGCATGGGAGCCTGAAAAGTCGAAAGACTCGAAGGCAAACGCGAACTTTTGGTGCGCAACGCTAATTCGACGAACAGAGATCCAAAAAACGATTACTTTAGATTATATGTAAAACAACAACAATATGAACTTTAAAAGCGCAGCTATCAAATTGAAATGTAATTTTGAACCACGACTATTTGTGATTCGCAACGCTACGCTCTAAACAAAATTTTTCGTAACATTAACTTTAATCTCTGTTCAAAATCGACTAAATGCAACGCGTGGTTTTGTCGCAACGCTAGTGCATATCGCGGACGTTCCCATCTCGGCTGATCGTTGGGGCGGCGAGGCCTGCCCATGCATGCAACTAACTACTTTTACACTTTACTACTACGGTATACTACTACTTCTACAGACAAATATAGTAACAAGGTAGTAACAAAATGACTCACTCGAAGATGCGAAGTCATTGCAATGAATGCCCTCTCCGAGTCGATCAGCACGGTAATGACTGCATGCCGGATACCGAAACTGGACCGGCTCAGAACACAAGGTAAACGAAGGATGCATTGAAGAGTCCATGGCCCCCCCCGAGCTAGCTTAAAGTAGGCCAAGGAAGTTTTAAATAACCCTTGGACTACCCTAAGCTAGCTAAAGGTGGACCATGGTAGACAATGGTAGGCCATTGGTGGAGGACCCTTGGTTAAGCTTAAGCCAGCTGAAGGTAAACAAGGGTAGCTCTGGAAGACCACTGGTCAGCCTTAAGGTAAGCACAGGTAGGCCAGAGTAGCTCTCGATGACCACTGATCAACCACAGGGTAGACCACTGTTGGAGGACCCTTGGTCCATCCTAAGCCACCTGAAGGTAGGCAAAGGTAGCTCTGGAGGACCACTGGTCAGCCTCAGGGTAGGCAAGGGTAGGCCAGAGTAGCTCTGGATGACCATTGGTCAACCCCAAGGTAGACCACTGGTGGAGGACCCTTGGTCCACCCTAAGCCAGCTGAAGGTAGGCAAGGGTAGATCTGGAGGACCACTGGTCAGCCTCAGAGTAGGCAAGGGTAGGCCAGAGTAGCTCTGGATGACCACTGGTCAACCCCAAGGTAGACCACTGGTGGAGGACCCTTGGTCCACCCTAAGCCAGCTAAAGGTAGGCAAAGGTAGCTCTGGAGGACCACTGGTCATCCCCAAGGTAGGCAGGAGAGGCCAGGGTACCGCTGGAAGACCCTCCTGGTCCCGCAGCCCATCCGCTCCTGCCGGAGGGCCCGGCCCGACTGATTGACTGAGCGCGCTCAGCGAGCTTAGGTAGCCAGTGATGCGCAACGCGCAGCGAAGCTCAACGCTCCCCACCCCAACTAATTTTGGTAGATCTCGATTGCCGTGATAATAATTATTGATAAATCTATTATTTCTTGCTGTTTAATGTTTATAACAATTCCTTTTGCCAACGATGTCGACAAGTATCCCCTTGTCTATCTACCAACTAATTTTTTAGTAAATATTGCTAATCGTACTCGAGGTACAGAACAACTTTTAAACCATGAATATTCATACGCATTAATTTCTTCAACACAACTCACTGAAAAATGTATTGTTTCTAGCTAGTTAATATTTATAACAATCTTTTTGTTAATGATGTCGACAAGCATCCTCTTGACTATCTACCATCTTATTTTTAAGTAAAAATTGCTAATAGTACTCGAGATACAGAGTAACTTTTAACACACGAATATTACCCAACAATATTATATCAAGCAAATGTAATTAATAAAGTTACTATCTCTGGCTGTTTAATGTTTATAACAATTCCTTTTGCTAATTATGTCGATAAGCACTCCCTCGACTATCTGACCATCTAATTTTTCAGTGAAAATATGTAATAGAACTCGAGATATTGAATATCTTCTGAGACATGAATATTCGCGTGCATTAATTTATCGAACACAATTCACTGATAAATTTATCATCTCTAGCTGGTTAATATTTTAAACAATTCCTTTTGTCGATGATGTCGACGAGCACTCCGTTGACCATCTTGCCATCTAATTTTTTAGTAGAAGTAAGTAATAAAACTCGAGATCCAGCATAATTTATGATACATGAATATTACTAAGCATAATTATATTGAAAAAATGTAATTAATGAATTTGTTATCTCTGTTTGTTTAACGATTACAACGATTATATGTTTGGTTACCTCACCACCCAATTTTTTAGTAAAAATAGCTAATAGTACTCGAGATACAGATTAACTTTTATGCATGAACATTTGGAGTACACAAGATATTCAATTCTCACTAGTATGCACAGTTTCATTAGAACAAGAATAACAAAAATTATTTATAACTAATTAACTTCTTCTAGAATCGAATTGAAAACTATACATGAATGTTGCCGAAGGTCCATTCTATATTCTTCGAGAGCTAATATTTATAAAAATTACCTGAAGTAATTTATCAACAATTTTTGTGGAGGTAACTTCTATCTTCTATGCCCGCAATGAGTAAGACAAGGAGAGTCCGAGTATTCGTCAAAGGTAAACACACAAATCGTTGTGTCACCTCTCTGGAAATCGTAAATAACTAATTAACTAGGCGTCGAATCTACATAAAACTGCAACAGAGATGTAGCTAAGACATCATTCTAGATCCTCCGATCACAAGGAAGATTATTTTTTACCAGAGATTTGTTAAATTATTTGAGTTTATTTTAGAACAAGACTTAGAATAGTTGTTTATAACTATTTAGTCAGAAATAAAATGTGACGATAAACTATATAGTAGCTGAAGGTCTATTCTATATTTCCTAACTGCAAATATTTGTAAACAATTCCTCACAAGTGTGTTACTAATAAATTTTCTGTCGAGTGTGCACAGTATTCAGCAGCTCTGTGACTATCTTTCTTTCTCTTCTTAAATGTGCATAAGTTCGTCCTTGTCGGATACAAACTTCTTTATCATGTTCGCCAAATTTTTACCAGGGGGTTCGAAGCCCTGTAAAAAAGTAGGCGGCACAAGTGAATAATACGTGGAGTATTTTTGTACGAATAAAATTGCGTTTTAAAGCTGACAACGCTGTAAAATCGAGCCTCCTCAGACATACACTGTATGTGTTGCAACCTCATGTAGTTCACCACCTGACCGTTCCATTTCGATAGAGTCCGCTATCGTACTAGGACATTTTCTACAGAGTCGGTAATTCAGAACCGTAGACAGAAAAATGCATTGCATGCAATGTCTGTAGGTATCTTAAGTCTGTGCCTTCTGTTTCTCACTCCAGCCAAAATATATCCTAGAGGGCGTAAGAGAACACCGAAATATTCGAGTGACACGAACTCCCGTAAGGCTGGCTGTCTTTAACAGTATCTCGTCGGTGTTGGTAGCAAATGGGGTGGAACTTCGTCAGCTCTAGTACAGATGGCGCTAGTACTTCTTGTCGAATCGTTTGAAAATTACCTACAATTCTATGCTTTGCATGCAGGTTCAATATTCTCTGTCTAGATGGAAGCTCATAACGTCAAAAACAACAAATTGGTGCGTAATTTAAATATTCAAATAGTTCAATTTTTAAAAGCAGTACGTATATTAGAAGTATGCGTATAAGGATGTTCAACATTCCAGATGAAAAATTATAATTTAAACATATGTTGCTACTGAATTATCCTCTCCAATCTACCGTTAATTATTATTTCTATAAATTCGAAGGAATTATACAATTAAATAATAAGACCATTGTCATGTCGGACAAAGGTAGAAAAGTTAATAGCCGAGGTAGAAAAAGAAGAAAGGCAATTGTACCTCTCACGGTTCACCGTGAAAATGCATATATGCACGTACGCGCCTGAGCTCGAGTGTACAATGACATTCCTTGGGAGGAAACTGGTCTTAAATTGGTCTTGAATTGTCCAACGTATCGACGTTATCTCAGAGGGAAACGGTGTTCTTTAAAAGGCTGCCGAGAAACCGCATGTTTGCGATCCAATTGGTCAAGCCTTTAATCTCTCGTCTTAGAGATTATTTTCTCAAAGTTTGGTCAATCAACGAAGTTGAAGGACTCTAACCAATTAGTGAATTCTCTTCTTGATTTCCTCGTTAATAATCTCTCGCTCGTTCTATTCGGCTTCCATTGAAGAGAATCGTTCAGAATATTAACAGTAACAGAATATTAATTCGACCGATAAAACACCACACTTGCATAATTTTCGACGTACGATAAATTTTTACACTAATCACCGAACAAATAACACATCTTTAACATTTTATTGTAATAAAATTCGCACAAAGCAGAAATTAATTTAGTCTTGTTATTTTTATATAACAACACATGTCAGTCATTTTTAGCGTTCGGTAGGATTAGTATTAATCCATTTTCCTGCATACTATTTAAACACGACAAGATCCAGTTTTTCATAACGTATGCATTGAAACAATAACATTAAAACAATAACTCGAACCAGTCGTAAAACAGTTAAAACTATCATTTGCTCGTTTCTACTTGCTGTCGTTTGGCGAGATGTCTAGACGCGTGAATAGTTTGTATATTTTAGTAAAGAGACTGTACGTAATGAATTGGCTAAATGCATTGGAGGGAAACCCTCTGAGCGCAGCCTCTATTTTCCCAAAATTCCCAATTCCTTGGCCGGAGACGCTAATCGGGTCATCCTAAACTCTATACGAAACACAGTGTTCCCGCTTTATATGCAAAATTTCATTCGTCGTTTATCGATTCGTAACTTAATTGTTCCCCGCTCGATTGTCAGCCTTCCTATGCTGTTCCGGAGTTCTTCCGACCAACAGAGAAGGTATAATTCGACTATACGAATCTCGGGAACAATCGATTGACTATACATCAAGCGAAAGTGAACCGGAGATCAACGTACCGGAATATGTCCCGAGGTTCTCCCTGCTACCGGATCATCTTCCCTCTTTTCGAATTTCCCCGCCCCACCACCCGACTCTGGCGTTGGCGGACAGTCCGACGACCTTGAATCTCGGCTACAGGGACCATGAGTCACGTTGCGGATCTCGTGTTTCCAGGAAAATTTTCCTGTGAACGCGACAATCGATGCGGAGAGTCGGCGACTTCCTGCACGGGAACCACTTAGCCGCTTAGAATTTATCTGCGAGCATGAGTCATCAGCCCTGCGCGCACGCCAACCTCTGGTCTTTCCACGTTAGAAACTTTGCCAAACGTCCGGTTCCTCGTCCCATTTCGCTCCGTTTCTCTGCTCGGAGCAGATAATTTTTTATTTATCATCAAGCACACGATGCGAGAACGAGCGCGCGAAGTATACTCTACGCGGAGACTACAAAAATGTCTGGACGAGAGCACGATGATGATGATTTGTTTGCGCCTCTGCGCATCTGCCGAGTGCGAGATGTAACGATCGACAGATACGAGAGACGCGTCTGATACGGGTATCGATCTCAGGAACTATCATTATTTAATGGTGTAACAGTATATTTACGGCTGGCAGGAATTATTGGTATACAGTTTGCGAAGAACAGAGAGAGAGAGAGAGAGAGGGAGATAAGAGCGACATTCCTGTCGGGTAATCGGCGATTAGAGAATGGCAATGGCATTTAATATACCCATACAGGTTCATTAAAAATATATCCGCGTTTCTTGTTCATATTTCCATTGTAATTTCACCGTCGCGACGGTTCGTATCCCACCGACTGCTCACACATCCTTCTCCCATGTATCCGCTTATTACCAGTTCTTTACACTTGATTGACAACCGTTGATAACAATTTCCCTATTTAATCACGTCGCAAGAACTTTTCTCCTTTAGCATCTGATCTTCATCGCATTCTCTAATGCTTACCGTTTTTTCTTGAACGAGTCCATCATCTCAAATCATCTATGTTTCTCAGGGTGAATATTTATCCGTTCCTTGTTTCTGATGTACTGTAAAATTTTAAATTTCTTTCTGCTTGTGTTGGAAGACATTTCTTTAACGCCTCGGCGTAGAAGGAATAAAAGAATTTAATAGTATTCAAGTTATTGAGATCATTGCAATAAATTTGTTGCAATTGACGCAGCATAGTTTTATTTTGCATAGAGATCCGCAGCCTATCTGCAACGTCTGCATAAGATGACGATAGACTGCAGATCTTTATGCATTATTTATGGCGTGTGAAAATTGAAAAAAATAGTAGAATGTGAAATTCAATAAAATTTGGTAGGATTTTTATTAATTTTGGATCTACAAAGGCCATTACAACTTAAAAAGAAGATTCTATTTGTTATACTATTCGGATGTATTGTAAACATTCGAAGTCTAATTATAACATTGTAGAATTGAAGCTGCACAATATTAATAGTGATACTATTATGTGTCCCCGCGCATAATAATAATAATTCTTATCGGTATCCAGGATCAGTTAGTTATTCGAAGGGACTGATGCAAATCTGTGGACCAAGGCATTAGGGGTTGACGAACTATAGAAAGAGGGATCCGCTACACCGTTGTCCGTTCAATGAATAGGACACGGTGAAAAGAAGCAGTTCTCCTCGTGTTTCCTCAGGTGTAAGAACGCGTGCACGAGTGTGTGAGTGGAATGTGAGTCAGCCAGGTAAAGACGCCCGGCGAAAAGGAAGAAAGGGGGCCAAAGAAAAACGATCAACATTCCCGGAGCAACCCCATGAGTCACCGGGTCGTCATCCCCGGTTGGCTACCTGCCGCCACCTGTTGCACCTACTTTCTAGGTCGCGCTCACTTTTTCAACCCGTTTTCCATCCGCACTTTCTACATTGCGCAATTTTCAACTTACATCGCTGAAAGCGACCAATGACGCATTACGCCATTTTCTTCGGGGCCAATTAATTCCATACTTTTGTACCTTCTCCGACGACTATATCGTTCGAGGATAGTCTAAAATGTACCCTTTTTCAAACCTCTGTGTTTAGAGTAACTTGATCCTGCAAGTAAACCATTCCACAAATAGTGTATTAATAATAACAACGCTTAAGACGGCCGACCATTGATCTTAAATGGCAGACTACCGAATCTTTTACCTCCTGGGCTAGGTAAACTAAACATAAATTTTCTCAATTTACAATGGTCAGTCTATTGGTCATTTCCAATGTGTAGCTTCGTGTCTTCGTCTGAAACATTTAGAAAATACTATATTAACAATAGCAGCGCTTAAAATGGCTAACTATTGGATCTATTACCCAATGTGCTAAGTAAATTAAAGATGGGTGAATTTATTTGGATGCCAGCTTTGGTATAATTTGATTCACAAAATGTGGCAACGGTTGTTCGAATAATATAACCGGTCGATGCTGAAAGTTCCGGAGTACGTCTCGCAACAAGTTTCGTAGAAGCTCGATCGGAATGAGAGAAACAACATGCCGCCACGCAACAACCAACGTGCTCCACGGGTTCCGAGAAAATTTCATTCAAGATCGGTGTACGATTTACGGTGAACCTGCGCGTGGACAGTTCCGGTTGCTCGCGATGATTCACGACTCGAATACCACCGGTAGACGCGGCTCATTCAAGAAATCGGTTCTTCCAGGAACCGATCGAGCCCCACTCCACGCCGCACAGTGGTCGATGATTACGAAAACTGGGACAAACGTAAAAAAAGGGGTTATATTAAAAGTTCAAGTTGTGCATAATTTGATCCATTAACGTGGATTAAGTCTTTTCGATTGAATTTCATTTATAACTGAAACAATTCAAGTAATCGAAAATAATTCATATTTTAATAATCATATTTGTCTTCTGCCGAACTGAATATGTTTCGAACTGTTTAAGAAACTGAAAATATGGCTTTAAAGTAAAGGAGTGTACTATACGGATAATTCAAAATATTTACTTTTGTGTTTTAAAAAAGTTATTATAATTTTTAATTTATTAGAATTATTAATTTTGACATCAGATTCAAATTCGGCGACCCAAAAATATGAGAAATACGACAATTTTTTGATTAACACATCTGCCATATTGAATCCGCCATTTTATTTTTTGAAATTTTGAATTCAGATTCATATTCAGAGACCCAAAAAATAATGACATACTACAGTTCAAGGAAAAGCGACAATTTTTTTAATGACACATCTGCCATATTGGATCCGCCATTTTATTTTTTGAAATTTTGAATTCAGAGACCCAAAAAAGAATGACATTACATTTTAAGGAAAAGCGACAATTTTTTTAATGACACATCTGCCATATTGAATCCGCCATTTTGTTTTTTGAAATTTTGAATTCAGATTCATATTCAGCGGTCCAAAAAAGAATGACGTACTACATTTCAAAGCAAAGTGACAATTTTTTTAATGACACATCTGCCATATTGAATCCACCATTTTGTTTTTTGAAATTTTGAAATCAGATTCATAATCAACAACCCGAAACTCCTGGAATATTAATTTTTAACTAAATTAGAGTACTCCTTGTGTTTTGACCATGTTTTGGCGATTGCGAACCACTGTGCGCCGTTTCTTCTCGTTCACCGACGCTCAATCCGTAGGATCTAAACACCCGAACTGTTAGTTGAACACATAGTTAAACAAATGATAACAACAGCGATAAGGATATTTAACTTGGTCTCAAGCAAAGCCGAGCGTTGAGATCTAAGTTTTAACTTCCGTTTCCTTTCTGAAATTAACTGCAAACTTACAAATCGATTGCTGGATTAACTTTTTTTTTGGTCTGGAGCGATTACTCGGAAATAAGTTCGTAACCGGATCGATCCGATCGATCAAGCTGGCAATTTCCTTTCGGAAAGATTGCTGGATGTTATAAGATTAATTGCAGACAGCCGGTCGCCTTGTTACGATCACACGCAAGTGATTCGTACCTGTAGGTATGCCCGATCAGCACAGATAGGTGGCGGTGTACGTGACTCACGTACGCCAATCGAGTAAACAACGTTCCAGCGGAGACTGTATGTTTTTCGAAAATATTTAAACGGTATCTAGTTACCGTCCTCGAATATCAATTCCGGATCGCTCCAACTTGAAACATCGAACGACCTCGCTTCTGGGCCTACGATAACCGCTGGCGATCGAAACTTTTGCTCCACTCGGACATTTTAACTAGAAGTTCTTTTTTGTTTATTCAGAAAATCTCATAAGAGATTTATTACAATATTAGGTACAAACAAAACCAAAGTGTACAGAGAAAGTAACCCCTACAAACTAAAAGCTAGGGTACATCACTATTTTTTTTGCTTTTTCTTGTCTAGAAGTTCTTTTTTTTTTATTCAGAAAATCTCATAAGAGATTTATTACAACATTAGGTACAAACAAAACCAAAGTGTACAGAGAAAGTAACCCCCACAAACTAAAAGCTAGGGTACATCACTATTTCTTTTGCTTTTTTTGTTTTTCCTTAAACACGCAGGTTACGGTTTTTTAGGAATGAAAGTATTAACTAGACGTGCTGTATGTCACATGTATGCAAATACACGTGTACACGTGCGATAAACGAATCCGAATCTTAATCTGTTTAATATTAAATACACGGGCACCAGTATATTTTAATTTTACGAATATTCATGTATTCACATTACACATGTACAATGGCCCACGAAATCATTCGAACACTCCTTAAATCAGAATAACTTTGTCACAATTCTGCTAGACGACTTGACTTTTTTTTAGCAATTAGAAGCATTGATTTACTAAATGACGTACAGAACAGATTTTTAAAAAATTGCAATTGGCAGGAATTACATGAAAAAGGTGAAATGGTACTTTTTAGAACTTTTTATTTGAATCTGTAGTGGAAACTCAAAATATATGTTTTGTAGATCTATGTTAGTTTCACATATGCTGAACATCTCGTCGAAATCGGATGAAACAGGAAAACGACACATATCGGAAGATGCTAGAATCTGTGGATTTTAAACAAATATTGATCAAAAGTCGTGAAAAACCATTTTCACCACTGTCAACCGCTTTTAGCTCGCGTGTACGTTAATCGATTTCGATGAAATTATCAACGGGTCATTATCATCGAATCAAACAAAACAGTTTTCCGGATTTTGGGGTAAGAATTTGTGGCCTTTGAAATCATCGGATTTGGAATCCGACGGATTACGACGTTTGGTTTATTATGGGGCAGAAGATAATCAGAAAGCGATACAAATCAATCGATCAATTAAAAGTTGCTTTAAGATGAGCGTGGGACGAAACAACAGTTAACCAATGTGCGACTATCGTCGGTAATTTTCAGAAACGCCAACTCGTAAATGTATTGAAGTGAAAGGAGGTAATTTTGAGCATTAATTGTAATTATTTTGTTATTCAACAGCAATGGCAGTTTTGATCATGCAGAGTTTATGTAAAAATGAATAGGTCAAATATTTAACCCTCAGGCAGAGGACCGTTCTTGCTACTATATAATTAATAACATTAATGACTATTCACTTCTTTATTTATCAATTTTTGGGAACATATTTCTGAAGTTATTTTTTGCAGACACGTTAGTCTTCCTTCCCCCCTCCCCCTAACGTAACAGCTGTCTATTTATTTTAATCATCAGAAAATGAGTAATGAAATGATGATTTCGATATTCTGGATCAAATAGACACAGGTTTCACTGTCGAATGATTAAGACGATTAAAAGGGGAAATACATTTTCGTTTAACTTCGGTTTCTTACACAATCGGCTCGGACAACTTTTCACCAAATTCTAGCGATAAAATAGAACAAAACTCGGAAAATGTGAGGAACAATCGATTTTAAAGTCACACGATGTTACAAACACGGTGCGCGAGGCGTGGAGATAATTTACGTTAGTCTCAAGGTTCGGTTCAGAGTCTGCGTAGCATTATCGTGCGATCGAAATGACTGGTAAAATAATAAATCGAAACTCAGTCGATATGCGAAGTCTGGCCTCCGTTGAATAAAGCGCGTATCGTGTCGTCGGAGAACAACATTACGCGACAAAATATAATCTCGTGATGTACGTTGATAGAGTTGCAAAAGATATCGATACTATATGATATCGGGATTCGGTATACGCCAGCCAGCGATAAGATTTCGTTCGGATAGAGGAGAGGGAGACATAGAACCATGGAATGCAGCGTACCGATGTCCTTTAACGGTAAAAAAAAAAACTCGCACGTTATCAGTCCCCGTTGCAAGCGGAACGTCGCTCTTTATCGGGACACGGCCAATTCGTTATCGTTATCAACGACAAGATTTCGCGGTAGTTGTAATCGACGATTGCACGGCCTCGTTACCCCCTGAAACTGTTCCACTACGTATTACTATTCGATAACGCTGAACGAATGATGCCTTCGAAGACATTAAAATACAGGGTGAGGCATTTAAAACGAGCCACCTGAATAACTCGTTTTCTTTTGGAGATAAAGGAATATGCCTTAGACTAAACTTATTTGGTATCGAGGGGCTGATCATTCGATGTTACTAGTTTTTTAATAGGTGGAGGCGTCAAGGAGATATGAAGGTCAACTCTGTTTTTTTTTAAATGGAACAACATGATTTTTTACTTACATTCTGATAGAGTATTTCAAGAGGAACACAATGACCTATTAGTAAGGTCACTCAAGGTCAACTGCAAGAGAAATTAAATTGTCTCAAAGCACTCTTCGAATACTTTTGTGTATTCTCTGGTTGTTGGCATATTGCTCTTGTAATTGCCGACAAAGCTCACAGAACGTAAACAAACATTAATCACATTGTATCTTGTTTATTTACACAAATGTTATTCGTAGTTTGACTGGCGATTAGAGTACGGCTTCGTAATATTCAATATCCAAGTATACCGCGAAAAACCAACAACCAAAGTTGACATGCAAGAACGAATAAAAAAATCTTGCTCTGTAATAAATAAAAAGGAAATGTATCATGCAGTGTCATCGGCACTGCCACGTTTTGGACAATATGTCCATGTTCAAGGTCGCCAATTTGAGCACTTATACTAGCAATAAGTACGTAAATAATATGTGGCATCTAAATCGTCGAAGTATTCGAAGAGTGCTTTGAGACAATTTATTTTCTCTTGCAGTTGACCTTGACTGACCACCTTGAATGACCTTAATAATAGGTCATTGTATCCGTCTTGAAATACTCTGTCGGAATGTAAGTAAAATAACATACTGTTCCATTTAAAAAAACAGAGTTGACCTTCGTGTCTCCTTGACGACTCAACCCAATCAAAAAACTAGTAACATCGGGTGATCAGGTCCTAGATACCAAATAAGTTTGGTCTGAGGCATTTTCCTCTATCTCCAAAAACAAAAGAGTTATTCAGGTGTCCCGTGTTAAATGCCTCACCTTGTATACCGTTCATGGAAAATATACGCGGATCCAGAGATTTGGACTCGGAACGCACACACGGGAACGGGAATCGGCGATCGGAGTTTTGCTTTCACATTTGGTCGGTCGACAAATGCGCGATTCTACCTTGAAAATCCATCACGTTCCTAGTTCGTAACTATTGCAACACCCGAACCGACCGCCGCGTGAATATGTACATATTCTCGACTCGGCAGCTGCGCGTACGGAACAATTGCGACAACTTCGACGATCCTAGCTCTTTTCAATAGCATTGCGTGTTATTATTGCGAAGATATATTCGTCCGACATACGACAATGCCGCATGGTTTAAAGTACGATGGCGTGCAGAATTAAAGGATCACAACATTTTGCGTTCAAAAATTGTCCACGTTCAAGGTACTGTAACTTCATGAAGAAACGTCGTGTAGAATATTCGTTCTGGTCTCACATTAAAGCTTGAATCTTCTACTTTCGATATCCATTGTTCGTATTTCTCAACAAAGGTTTTTACACAATGTAACGAATGAGAAAATGAACATACTTTTCTGTTTTGTAAATTATGCGCACTCAAACGTTCGTACAGTCTTTAAACAAATATTTTAGCGAATGAAACCAATGTAGACTTGAAGATTGGAGTATCACAATTAAAATGACCGCTCCGAGGATCGTTGTACGATCTTTTTTTGTCCAAATTATTAAACATAGGATAAAAAGTGTGCAGTCTGGCATTAGAGCAATGTCTATTTATGGCATTCGACGAAGAAATCGTTCGGTCGAACACCGCGTGTATGTTTGTTTACTAGATCTGTGTTTATTGCTTAATGAGTAGCGAGCAGTTTTTGAGTTTTCCCAGAATTCTTAGTTCTCGAATAGTTTTTTCTTTACATACATACGAGGTCGCAACAAGCTTCGCTAGCTGTTAATTATATTCAGTATTGGTAACCGAGTGTGACGGCACACTTTTCATTCATCGGCCCATCACGATTGTGCGGGTCCACTATATTCATGTTATGAGATTATTGCAAAGTACAATAAGTTTTCTTCTTAATTCTAGTTGACGTATTCTTTACTTTTGACATTTCGTTATGCTTATACAAACCTATTAATGTTTTAACTGATTTTTATAACTCTATTTCCCCAAAAAATAACATTGTCTCGTATTACTATCCGATTGTCTACTAGGCCGGATGTGCTTTCATTAAAAAAAAGTAAGAACATCAAAAGCCTTGTAAGATTCGCAATATTTATGTTTATGGAGCACAATCCGTTTGGAATCCCTTAAATTTGGAAAGGCTTTAAGAGTATATGAAAAAAAATGGAGACAGTAAGGTAATACTAGAAAAAATGTGCAATGAAGAAACGCAAATCAGTATTCTATTAAAAGAGTGAGACTATGATAATCAAAAACAAGTGCAATTTTAACAGAGTACAAGATCCAAGATATTGATACAAGAATATATAACTATGTTGGTGAGAAAAATAGTCGGAAGCTAATTGCTAGAGCACGATGCGGAAATGTAGAAAATTATAATAGATATTGGTTAGAGGATATGGAGCGTAGATGGGAAATATGTAATAATGGTAGGGGTATGATGAAGCATCTTTGAAAAAGGGAACTGTACTAGAGAGGAGGTATTATGCGGAAAGAAAGGGGACAAAATGGTGGACTAGAGTCGGGGAAAGTAGAGTATAAGTTAAAGAAAGTAACAGAAAAGCCGGAAGGATAGAAGGGTAGGGGTAAAATAAGTTGTATGTGTGAAGAATGGAAGGACGAGTGTGGGTTAACACGTTCACGCCGGCGTGTACCACCGATGGTACACGTGGTGGTTTTTTTTTTATTGTATTTAAAGTCACATCAACTGCCAAGATTATTAGCGACGGGGGTGGAACATTGGTATTTGGTACTGTTATCGGTGAGTGTACGATGGGTGTGTGTGTATGGACGTGTGTGTGAAGGACCTACAGTTTATAAAGCTGGGCTCCGAACCACCTTTGGGTAACGCAGTGGTGTTTTTTGTATCGACAAAATAAATAATTAAGATAAAAGCATTTTGAATAAAATCTATACCATACTAATATCATGCCCGAAAAAATGCATAGTAAGAGTACATTGTCCTGCTGAGCTTGAAGTTTTGCTTAACAAAATTTTGAGTAAGGCGCCACCTAATGGAACAAAATTAAACAAAACAGCGCAAGCGTGAACGTGTTAAATATTTGGAAATTGTAAACCAAGTTCATTCCTTAGCCTTGAGGCTTGAATTAACAATAAATAATAATAATATTCCTACCCCCTCCACTGCATATACAAGTTCTAGCGTTCTAATGTCAGCGTCCCGTCACGGATGAGAGCTCGTAGAGTCGAAGTTCCGCGGAACTGCATCCGCGGACTCGGAAATGCATTCGTCGGCCGCAGGAGCGTCAACCTGTACACCACGTGGCCATTATGCAACGAAAGCGTCGCATTCTAGCGAGGTGGATTACCGGCTACGTCACCGCGGTAAACAGACTCTGGCCGCGTCATGCACCCTGCGAGTTTCCCTCCGTTTTGCTCCTTTCCTCCTCGGCTCTCGTCTCCCGTCTCTCGTCTCTTTCTTGTTTGTGTTGCGTGTGCTCGGCCACGGACAACGACGTATCAACCGCTACGTCATCACGGTGACTCACGCCAGCTACGCGCTGATATACAAGCGATCCGTAATTGCACCGGGCATGCAACTGCGAACCAGCACGCGAATGAGACCGTGAAAAGGTTCGCTACGCTATCCTGATACGACAAAGCTAATTATCCACCCTCTCGGCGACATCGAGACCGAATGCATCTAACCTCTTCCAGACAAAAGTTACGCCATAGTTGTTCATGTTCGCCACCCACTTGTATTCCGAATTTCAACATGATCGTCCGCTCGCTGCTGGCATTGATTATCTCCTGACGAAATCACGTTACTAAACTGGGATTGTCGGCAAAGTTTATCAACTCCTTTGCTTAAAATTATCGCATTTCGTTTGTATTAAAAATCAACGAATTTCGTGGTTCAATTCATTTTAATGAATTGCGACTGTCTACTAGCGACATTTTAATCTCAAAGTTTCAGCAATTCGTGTAAGACAACTTTGCTCATTCTTTCATAAAAAATGTACAGCGTTACATCTGTCGTCTACATTGTTATTAAAATCTACCGCAATTACTTTGCATGCAAGTTCTCAATTATTTCCCGTTACACCAATAAGTTATTTTGAAAGTGCAAGTTGCAAGTCCATTCCATCTCAAATTTTTGGAAAAATTTGAGAGATCACAAAATAAGCAAATAATGTAGAGCAGGGATGGGCATTTTTGTCTCAATTAAGACATAACCGTCCCCACCATAGCGCCCACCAGCATCCGCCGTTACCATAGAGGAAAGAAGTGCTTCGCCCTTCGCGAACAGTGCGCAGGCCTCGCGCATTAAAGAGAGGTTGGTGGGAGGAGTAGGCGTTTGAGGGGCTCCACTCGTGCCCATGCCTGATGTAGAGTAAACTTATTATTTGTAAAGAATTCTCGGAAGAAGAAAAAGTGGACTTACACCACTTTCAAAATAACTGGTCCAAATGTCGAAATACATTATTTAACTGTTCTGTGTTGCATCGGTAAAACCAATTGACACAGTCTAGCCGCGAAATTTGATCGCTATTTCAAGTTCAAAGAAACTTTAGCAGTTCATGCAGTAGTTGCTCGTTATTTTATAAAAATTATTACGCATCCGTCTGAACGTAGCACTATTTAAAATACGCTGGAGTCTATCAATAGCTTTGCTTAACCCTCTCAGTGCCGACCGAAAAATTCAAATTGAATGAAAAATACTGACGATACTGAAGAGGAATTCTTAAATGAAACTAAAGTATCGATTCTAATACTAGAATAAGATTCTAATATTCTAAAATGATAATATGCATATTAAAATAAGATAGGACACTAATATTGTTAGAAGTCTGTAAATTCGAATATAACAATCACTTTTCGCAAATTAAGCCAATGACGATATATCGTTTTTCGGCACTAAAAAGGTTAAAGCTCTCAAGCTTCATCTGTGTATTAAACTGAAAAATTTCACGGCTGATTTGACTGAGCTGCGTCAAATCGTAATTAATTGCTGCTGACCATTCACAAAATTTCATCACTATTTTAAGTCCAAAGTATCATGGTACGCAGTTTGTGGTTATTACGATATTTGCGGTCGAATCCGCGAATGAAATCGAAACGTCGCGCTGTCTGTAATGCTAATTTCTGCGTCTAATCGCGCCAAACTATAATGGGTGAAAGCGAGGTTTGACGATCGACAGGTAAGGTACGTCGTCATGATCGTGACGTCGATGGATACCGTGGGCGAACGATCGCCCACAAAGAATCCACGCTGACAACCGGAAACCGCGACGTGTTCTCCTTTAATTACGCCAATGAAATGTTTCCAAGTAACGAATCTGTGGTTGCGAGGAATCAGCGAAGTCAGTTCAAGAGTCAGCTTCGACTAATTAATCTTATGCAATCCAATTTTTATTTTCAAATGCTTTGCTGAACTCGTATAGACAGTTGTTCGATTATCCAGTTAAAATAACTACATGGTAAAGTTGTGTGTGTGCGTGTTTTTTTATAGGGAATACACTTGTGAAAACAGATTTCAAATATCACCATTTTTTAAAATTATATATGAAATATTATTAATTGGTCACGTGTTATCGCAATTTTTCAGGTATTTCCGGTGCTCTGACAAAAAAATTTTGTCAACAAAAATTGATTAGTGCTCACTCGTCTATAAACTTCAATACAACAAGTTAAAAGAATTTATTTGTAATAAAAAATATAAGGTCACCTTCATTTTTTAATCGTTACTATATATTTTGTATTTAACAATCTTTTGGTGACGTTAAGACGAATTCAATGATCTATAATAATCTATATAATGCGATCTATAATCCTTTGCGGTCGCGTGTCTGCAGACAGTCGCCCAAGTAAAATTGCTAATCCGTGACTGCAAATCATTTTTTTAAAAAAATATTACTCTCAAGAAGCCTGAAACAAATTTTTACTAAACACAACATTTGCTTCTTCATTTAATTCTTATACTAAGCCCAGGCATGTCCAGAAGTAGCTCACTTGGAGGCAAATTCGAGGGAGACACCTACTTCTCCCGCCCGCGCGTTTCGCTCCCCGTGGCGGCTGTAGTCCTCCGAGCTCCTCAGACCCGTGCCTACCGTGGGTGCGAGAGTCGCCCCAATGCGCCACACGCGGTACATATTCCAAGCGGTAGGCACGGGTCTGAGGAGCTCGGAGGACTACGGCCGCTACGGGGAGCGAGACGCGTGGGCGGGAAAAGTAGGCGTCTCCCTCGAGTTTGCCTCCAAGTAAGCTACTTCTGGACATGCCTGTACTAAGCTGTCAGTGCGCAATTTCATTTCACAAGGAAAATTTGTTCATTCGATCTGTCGATAAGTACGCTAAAAATAATTCCCGTCCACAAAGGGTTAAGTCTCTTGGAATAATACTAAAATAGTTGTGAATAGCTAATTTTTCGATTGGAACCACAGTGCGTCGCGTCGTGCCAAGCACTCTGTTTCCGTTCTTCTAACATTGAGCTTTATGTAATAGCGTTAGCGACAAAGTTTCCACATCGTGGTATGTCAACAATAAGCGGAGGAAACTGCGTGAACGCGTGGGCGGTTGCGGGAGCGGAACTCGATCGGCGCTGATGCGTTTTTGCGTAGACATTCCCAGTGCGGCGATTGGCTCGCCCGCTCGTCGTCGCACAAATGAGCTTACCGACTCCCGAAGACGATTGTTTATGCCAGGCGGAGAACTATTACGGCACGGCGATAAAGTCGGCTGGAAAATAAAAAATTCATCTCCCCGTTGAACAAGAATTGAGCGGTTACGAAAGCCGCCGCGCCGGTTGCGAAATCGCTCGGTCGAGCAGCGCTCGCGCAATTAATTCCATCGATTCGGTTCGCACGAAATCGCTGCCGATCACGATTTATCGGTCATTGCGATTTTCATATTTCTTTGTATACGGCGCAGGCGCGAAAAGGTAATACATACTTTCCAGTGGAAAGGGGATTGCGTTACAAGGTCGTCGCGCGTCAACGATGTAAACTGTAGGTTTAACGATCCGATAACGACCATTAAAATATCTGTCGACGAGGGAACATGGAACAGACCGCCGGAAAAATAGGGTACGGGGCGAGTAGGCGAGAAAAAGAGGGGGCGACAGAGAGAAAGAGGACGGCTCGGAGAGATAAAATAAATTTGGCTGTAAAAAAAACGGAATGCAAATTTCACGAAATAGCGGTGCGAGGAGGACACCATGCTCAATTTGGTCACGAGAGTAGCTGGACGGTGGGCTCGATAACATCGTGGGCGAACTGGTATTACCATCGGCCAAGTTTACCGTTTCTAGTTCCCCATATTGCTCACCGGAAAAAGAATCTTTTTTCCGTAACATCTCCTCTTGGCGATCTTTTAGAATCGTCTATAGTAACCCTTCACTAATTCCGACTGGCAAGAGATAATGCCAAAATTAGCCTTGATACGACGCAATACAGTATTTTGTAATTCCAAGGAATGTTTATATGTATAGATTAACAAATGATTTATTTTATGGAGTTGTCTTAGACTGCCAAAAATTTTCACGATGACATAAAGTGATCCATAAAAGTGTGTGTGTACAGGAAGACGATGTTCAAACGAACTGTTCACGAACTGTTCACGAACTGTAAAAATATAGTACTTTATTCAGCCATTTTTTATATACATACTATAAAACGTTTCATTTCTTTGTGTTGAGAAATGCATTACATTAAAATCTAACAATGTAAATAGACTTCACATTTTGTAGATTTCGAGTATTTTTGAAGTTTTCTATTCCTAGGAACAGCATAATTGTACAGTCCCTGATAGAATAAAGAAATGCTTGATTTATCATTTCTTGTGCTCACCAAAATTTATTATAAATGTAACATGAACTGGAGGTTTGGAGTGTAAAGGAAAAATGGATTAAGTATCATCTTAGGATCTTTCGAGCGATTTTTTCTGCGGAAGGTTAACAATATCTTTTTGCATCGTATCTATCGAGACTCGAGAGTGTTCTTCGCAGCTGTCTATCGGTACCAGGAAGGAGATGTTCGAGAAGCTTTTATTTTTAATCGTTACATCGGCCTCGATGATTTCTTCGCGACCCTTCGTCCTACACATTGGGAAGGCGAAGATCGCGAAAGCTTGGCACACCGTTCATGTAGGCCGGGATTTAGCGCCAGCGCCTCTGAGAAAACGGCCGGTCCGGCTGCCAAAGGGATCGCATTCTGCGAACGCTATAAATCGATTCATACCAGCCACGTTTCGCACCTATTGCGAGCCCTCGGCCGATCTCCTTCGGTTCGACACGTTCCGCGAACGCGTCCCGGTGCTCTTTTACCTGTTAGCACGCGTGATATTTCGATCATCAACATTTATACACGCAGGCGGATCGCCCGGCTGTCGCGACAATGACACAACTTCAAATTTGTCGAGTTACCGATATAGGAAGAATGATTCTTGGGAATCCGTGGCACTAAATTCTCGCGAAGCTATTGCTTAATATGTACATACATATTAGGTCGATCAGAGAGTTCTGCGGATTTGCATGCATCCTGCCCAAATGTTTTAATCGGTTACAATACAATATGATATTAAAAAACGTTCACACTGTATTAATAGATTTGATTGAAATAGGTTAAACAGACATGGGGTAAGCAAGTCTTTTGCTTATGTACAACAAAAGGGTTCGTACGACCTTTAAATCAGAATAACTTTCTTAAAATTTGACCAAATCACTTGACTAGGAATTACATGATGGAATAAAGATGGCACTTCTTAATACAATATTAAAGCACTTTAATCCTTTGCACTGGGAGCTATTTCAACTAAAAAACCAAACATTCCTTCTAACCTAATCTTTCCACTGTACATAATTTATTTTCATTATCTACGTAAGAAACTGATATAGTACCTCATACAATATTTAAATGTTTCGTAATTTATTACATATAAACAAATTTAATTATATAAACAATATTCTGAATAATGGTGTAGCAATTTGTAGTGGCGCCTCAGTGTCGAATACTTTTTAATACTTTTTAATACGATTATGTATGCCGAAAAAATCACGGAATTTACGATGGGTATTTTTTATCGAACACTGATTTGCAAAATAAATTTTAGTAACTTTAGCACGCTCTTCAAACGTATACGACTCCATTGTTAAAATTGTCTACCATTGTAAGTTACAAATACAAGAAAATGACAAGAAACAAACATGGCGTTTGACAGATATTCTCATTCAACATCTTAAAGATACTTTTGGATAACACTGTATCAAACAACTTTTGTTAGACATTTTTTGATACAACAAATAGTTTATGAATAAATTAAGGTGGTACGGTTAAATGACTCGCCCTGTATACAAATTAGTTTCACATTTTTCATACTCGTCGACTACTGCGCGACGCGTCTAATGAATAATACTCCTTAATCTGTTTTCTCCGGTCAACAGGTGAAACGACCACCTCCGAATCGAGCGGTTGTCTCATCCTGTTGCTCAACGGAAGCTAGTCTAGCTAACCCGCGTAAACATCGCGCTCGCCTCTATTCTCTTTCGCGAGTTCTCGCGAAACGGATAATAGCCTGGTGTAGGTAACATCGGTTGGCCATAGCCCGTAGCGTAACGCTTGTAAATCCATCGAGCCGGATGTGTTGCGCAAGCGCCGCGGAAAGTTAATGTTCGCACTCGAGGCAAGAAAACGCGAACACAAAGGGGAACCAGGAAGCAATTACGAGGGACACGATCACAGGAGCGAGGGTTTATCGTGTACCGCCGAAGTGCATGACAATTGTTGCTCTGTCTGAAGAATTAACGATTGTCAGCCGACCGACGCGCGACGTCGGGTTTCAGCGACGTTGAAAGGGCCATTCTTGCGCCTTCTGCAAGCTACGTGTACAATAAGGCCGAATTATTAGTGTTTGCACAGCCCGTAACAATTTTACACAAAATAATCCTGCGTGGGAGGCTTTGCCATAGATGCACGAGAAACAGCGCAGGGTTCTTGTCCGTGAAATCGGTTATTCTTCGAACTTACTGCTAATTTCTTGCTATTGTTATATCGCAGTACTTCGCGTAAGTTTCATTTCAAAAAGTCTAGGCATTGTTTCGCAAATATTTTTAGATTCAAATTCGATGCAACCATTTATAATGCCTATGCAGTCACCACATCTATGCAGACACGTCTGAAATATGTATGTACATATCTGTGGTTGTCAGGAAGAACGCCGCATGTCACATACATTCATTTTCGGGATATTGCCGTTTAAAGTTTTGATCACTAATGCTTTGATATAGGACATCGGTTAAATTATATTATTTTTTTGAGCCTTTCGAATTTGTTTTCATGACATTTTTTCTGTTAAATAAATAAATCCTATACTATAAACCTCAATTAATGCATAAACTCAAATTTTTTGAAATTGTGACATGCGGCGTTTATTCTTGCAACCACAGATATATTCAGAGTCGTCGATGTTGTTAATTCTTTGAGGGTGAACGTTGCTGTATTGATAACGTCGCAGGCTTACAGGCCTAGTGTAAGTGCAACACTTGATAATTATCAATTATACTGTATTTAACAAATTACAACTCGTCTGTACGATATATGTCTGACAACGACGACTGGCTGATATCGATCGGTCCTTTCTTGTCGATATATTCATTTACATCTCTCATTCCTTTATTTCACTCGCACAACACACACATCTAGACATTTCGTAGTTACATTCTTACACTAGCCCCTAAAGTTGCAAACAAATCATGTTTTTTTTTTATTCAGAAAATCTCATAAGAGATTTATTACAACGTAAGGTACAAACAAAACAAAAGTGTACAAAGAAAGTAACCCCTACAAACTAAAAGCTAGGGTACATCACTATTTTTTTGCTTTTATCTTTAAATAATAAAAGATCTGTACATAGTTCTCTTTTCTTCCAGTATTTAAAACTTTAATGTATGCACACACTGGACCTGAAATTTACATCTCATTTTTTATTTATAATATATTTTTAAATACAAATTTAACGAATCGACCAGAAAGGTAAACTTTTTTCCAAACCCTAGACCTCTTCATATTCTTCTTTTAAAATAGATTAAATCCTAGCATAAATGTATCTAACTTTAAGAAAATTTCTCATTTTTTGTATTTCCATCACTGTAACAGACGCTAGGTTGCGCGCCAACAATGCTTACACTGCTGAATCTGTTAAGATACATTGTACATTGTACAATAAATAATACGAATTAAACTAAAAAAATAAACTTGTACTTGAAGGCTTACAAGGCTAATCTGTTTACATCCCAAAAAGATCTAGTCCCATGTATCCAACAGTTATTCTAAAAAAAATTCTTGACAATCATTTGTCCTCTTAAGTCTAAGGTGATAGAAACGAGTTTGACATCTATTATAGAAATCACTGTACGTCAGATTTCGTCCGAAAACCAAATGGTAACGACGGATCTTTAAAAATACAATTGCAAACATAGGAAAGAATTTCATCAGGTTCTTAAGGGAAACAAAATTACTGACAAGAATATCATAATGCCTAAACAGCAAGAAGTTGATACGGCTTTAACACTAGATTTACGGGGCCCGTCAAAATGACGGATTCAAAAATTTTTAATTTACGATTATTAAGAGTGTAAGGAGGCATTCGTGAGGAATTATTAAATAGATTTATTTTTTTGTGTACATATTACAATAAAAATCGCTGAAGATCTAAGTAAATACAATTTTGTTATTTTTATAAAGCAATGTAAAATAATCAATTTTAGTGCTCCGTAAACCTAGTGTTAAAAACCTAAGGAAACGAAATAATAAAATTCTTTTTAATCTTCCAAGTAGGAGAAATGGTATTTACGATTTGACCATTTTGTGGCTGGTGGCTTCGAGAAACGTCACCCTCGATTTGATCTGGATATTGAATCTTTCTGCAGAGGACGGTATTCCGGTAACGACTAGACGACTTCGATCGCAGAAAGTTTTGCCATTTTGCTGGAACGTTCTTCGCCACGTGGTCGCCACCCTTTCAGCATGCACGACGAGAAACGTCGAGACGACGACGACAACATCGACGACGACGGATAGACTCGTCGGCATTGTGGCACTTAAACCTCGTAATCTGGTAATGCAATTCTTTCGGGCGACTAATTCGTCGAAGTGAGCAAATGGCCCCTTCCGTTCGGTTTTTCTAGGGGCGGGGGACCACGGGGGAGCAACACGAAAATCAATACCGCCACGAGAAACCCCCGTTCGTGTCCGTAAACCACCGAGAGAGAAAGAGAGACCCCGGGGGTTTCGTGCTGCGAGACGTGTCCAGGGTCGTCCTCATCGACCGCTGTCCCCCACAATATTCGGTAAACACCTGGACTCGAAGAATTGCCATCGCACGCACGATGCGTATAGCTTCCCTGTAAAGTGTACAAACTTTAAAGAACTATCGTCGTTAACGTTCGTTTTATGAGAAGGACCATTTAGTCTCTTCAGGGGCGCTGGCACTGTATACTGTCGCATCGAAAGTATTAGGTTGTTCCATATGAAATGTCCGATTCATAACAGTAACTTGAAACAAACATAACTTTTCCCGAAATAAAGTCTATTAATTAAAGTAAGCACCATTGTAATCGTCATATTCTGTCAACAAATAACGAGTTTTTCAATTATACTACGTTAAAAATTACATTTTTTGGTCGTTCATCTTCTTCAGTTACGACAGGGATGGGCACGGTAGGGGCCCCTCAAACGCCTGCTTCTCCCACTAACCTCTCTTACATGCGCGGGGCCTGCGCACTGTTCGCAACGGGCGAAGCACTTCCTTCCGCTATAGTAACGGCGGATCCTGGTGGGGGACAGTGGGCGCTATGGTGGGGACGGTTTTATCTTAATTGAGACAAAAATGCCCATCCCTGATTTATGAGATTGTCATCTCGATTTTTGAGCTTTTTCTATCATTGTGCAAAATTTGCAGTTAATTGGCGAAATAGTTCTCGAGTTATTTCCGGCAATTTTGAAAACGTGGTTTCGAGAAAAAATCGGGACAGACCATAAATCTTTTAAGAAAAAAAGATTGCAAAGAAGTGCAAGAGTCTAGTAACAGCGAATGCGTATCATTATGAACATTATGAAGGACAAGCAAATAAGAAAAGGATTAACAAAACTATCGAACGGTTCACATTATAAAAGTACAAACTAAAACATGTTATACAAATACTTTCGTAGAAAATTATCGAGCGATAAGATACGGTAAAGTAACGATTGAATGTAAGCAAACATACATTTGACTTATAGTCGATTAAAACAATAGTCGCCTTAATTACTTCGCAGTTGTAGCATTAACCGATAAGAACTTATGGCAAGCGTCGACAAGCAGTCAAAGATACCGGAGCAACAGTTCGTGCTTTTGCTGACAAAACGAGAAGCGATCAGGAGCAGTTTTTGATCCCTGACTCATAGAATTCCGGAACAAATAACCGAGTTGCAGAATCGACCGAAGATTTACGAGCCGGCCGTGACCCAGAGACCAACGTCGCACGATCGCGGCAATCGGTACCGACAAATTCGCTGACAAATAACGCAGAAGTGCACGGGCCCGCTGGCAGTCGATCGTAAAGTACAGATGGCACTTTATTCCGTCGGCGTGCGCGGCTCGAAATAATACGGTGCCACGGCGTCGTGCTGCACGCGTGGAATATCAATCGCGATCTACGGATCGCTAGAACGTGCCGTACGCGGCACACGATCGCTCTGCCCCCCTCCCTTACGTCCCCCGGATGATGCTAGATCGTTTCCAGACGATCATTTTCATTCTACGTCGTTGCGTCTTCCTGGGGGCTGTTGTTTCTCGTCCCCATTCGCCCACGCGACAACAACAGCTACGCGCGAGTCCTCGAAGGGGGTCGGTTGTTTTGTTATTTCGCCCCGGAGCCACTCGTTCAGGGCCGTCTCGAGGATTTCTCGCCACCCCAGTCGAATTTTCAACATCGATGATTATCTCTCTTTTGCCTCCAGTGTTTATTTCGCCTCTCATTGTCTTTGTTAACACTAGGTTTACGGAGCATTAAAAGTGACTATTTTACATTATTGTGTAAAAATAACAAAAATGTTTATATCTAAATTTTTAGACATCCTTTTTATAATATGTAACCCAAAAATATAAATGTATTGAATAATTTCTCATGGATGGGTCTTTTCAATCTTGATAATCGTAAATTAAAAATATTACAACCCGTTATTTTGACGGGTTCCGTAAATAGTATAAGTTTAGTTCGTATAGTTCCATAAAAGTATTAAAACAATTTTGCAGAAGAAAGTTAATGAACTCTCAGAATATTTTGCTGTGGACTAAAACCTGGCGACAAAAGTATAAGACATGAGAAAATTAATGGAAAGTGTATTCCAGTAAGAATTTTCTTCTTTCTTTATGCCTAATGTTATTGTTTACATCGTATGGTAACACTCTGTACAGTTCTACGCATTACTTAAAGCTATCGTTCCAAGAATTTCAATAAGAAATGTAAATACGCTCTTGTCGCTGCGACAAAACTATAAAACAGACTCTATGAAACAGGCAAAGCGATGAGTGTCAATGGCGATAAATTTTCAGTGTTAAACAGTTTATGTGTCGAAGTAGTTAATTAAATAGTGTGATATTATAATTGGTTAGATGTCTTGGGGAAGAAAAACTAAACGAAATTGAAATCAGCTTGATGAAGTATTTAATAGATCAAAATTATATTTAGCAAAGGATATTGTAAAACTACTAGGAAGAAGCCGTTGTGCGATTTACGGAGACTTCAGAAATAACGATAATTACGGTAAACACAACTAAGTGGTCGTTCAAAAGTCACAACTTTTCAAGAAAGATGCACAATATTAAAGATTGCGCCTAATTTTTCGTTAACTGCCAAGACAATGGCAGCTGAAGCTGCAGCAACATACATATAATGTTAAGCAAGTTCAAAGGGTAACAAATAGACTGCGGATCTTTATGCAAAATAAAAGTTGTCTGTACTAACATTTATTTCCAAATTGCTATTACTCGGAATTTCGAAATAATGTGAAGGTTTGAATGTTTAACATTTTCATCTGTGCTTATAATGCCGCCGTTATCGCAAAACCGCGTCCGATGCACAAATATTTGTCACCGACATCCGTTTATCGTTTCCAAAGACCGCTCCCGAAAATCGAGCAGTGTCTCTGCAATCATATTTTTTCGATCGTTTGGAACCGGTCCAATCTGCACCGTCCGAAATAAGTCGAGCAGAACCATCATTTCCCGCCACGGTTTTCGTGCGTGTTTTTCATAAAAAGTTTGATTTCGGCTACGAAACATTCATTTTTATTTTCAAACTGTGCTAGTCTTTTTATTTCTCTATTTATGTCATCATTAGTCTCGGCATCTTTTTAGCTGTCCCACCTCGCATTTTCTTGTCCTTTTTCTAAAACTATTATTTGTTAGTTGTTCACGTTTCTCAATACAAGACATTCTTTTGTATCGATTATTTGAGATTGCAGTAAAGTTTATTTTAGCTGTGCAAATTACATATGTCAGCTTCATTTTACAATTTCATGTTTTAATGTTAGTACATATTGAAGTTGCATTTTTCGAGGGAGGAAGGATATAGAGGCAAGATACGATGTTTAGTACATATTGAAGTTGCATTCTTCGAGGGAGGAAAGGATATAGAGGCAAGATGCGATGTTTAGCACATATTGAAGTTGCATTCTTCGCGGGAGGAAAGGATGCAGAGGCAAGATGCGATGTTTAGCACATATTGAAGTTGCATTCTTCGAGGGAGGAAAGGATATAGAGACAAGATGCGATGTTTGGTACTGGAATTAACGCATCTATACTGGGAAGTAACGGAAACTTTATGTTTTACATGTCTTCGATTAATCTTGTTCTGTGAGGATTATAAATCGTACATCTACGCGTCACATTTTGAATCACTTTAGACTGCGAGGATTTTCTGCATTCACGACTAGAATGAATCTATTAAATTCAGAACAGTGAAAACATTTCAAGAATTTAAAAACACTGTTGTATTATTGTGAATTTATTACAATTGCTAGGAAAAGAAATAAATGTCTATGCGGTTCCTGTATCTTGAAATTAATGCAAATTAATGCAAAATGATCATATAGATGAGAATGTTTTAGGTTCGACGTAATGTCTGCGTTCTGTGATTAAATTAGTTTCGTGTGCAAAGGATTAAAATGTTTTCAACGTTGTAAACCACTTTTTCAAAATATTAAATAAATGTGTCCCCTCGATGGTCCAAGTACCAACGCACTGACATTCACAGTTGATATTTTTTTATTAACACATTCGTGTCGGGCGAAATTCTTCGCACTTCTGTCTCGCAACAAATGGATCAAATATAATAAATAGTCTAATTTCAATTTAGGAATGAAATATATTAACCCTTTACACTACGAGTAAACTCCTTGCTTCGTTAAATTTATATTTACATTAGAACAAAGTAACCCACGAATAGAAATAAATATAAACCTGCAATCGAATTAGAAAATTCACTCGACGGCGAAGAACACCGAGTTGCAATTATCTCATTTATAAATGAGATTTATACATTTCAAACACCTCATATAAGATTGACTAAATCTTAGACTCAAACTTAGCAAATGTAGTGTAGGATCCATTGGTAGAATGGTTGCTCACAATTATGTTGATACGTCTATAAACTAGCTAGGAAAAAAAATTCACTCAATGATAAATGATTTTCAAACGCGTCGCCTCAACTATTGGTATTGTAGACGGCATACAAAATTCTCAAAGCGCTAAGGATTAATTGATGAACAAGGTTGTAGTTTCGTTGGCACGCAAACATAAAGGAAAATTTGTTTGTTAACTGTGCCACACTGTCAGCTGAAAATGACCCGGTGCGGCCGCGTTAATAGGGCCACGGTGATTTGCATCCTTTGGCAACGGCGCGAGGCAGTCTCGAGTCTCGGGAGTCCTTTCTGCGTCGTGCTGCCACTCGCGTTCTCCAAAAGAACTAGAAACAGGAAAGTTCGAGGGGCGTGACTACGCAAACGTTTGTGCACACGGTGCTGGTTTCGCAATTTTCTGCCGCAGAGGGCCAAGATAAGCGACGATCAAACAGGAAACCTCGAGGAAACGGATCGAACACCGCCCTACCACGCAATAAACTCGCGTAGACCGAGCAGAGTCGGGGATTTTTCTTCGCCAACGCAACAGAAAATCCAACGCGATATTGGAATCCTTCGATCCTTGAGAAAGGATTCCCCCGACTCGGCGCTGATACGACCGGGCTATGATTCTTCGAATTATCCGAGGGACAAGGAAGAGTTTTCTGAAGAAAACAAACGAAATTGGTGGGGGGATATTTATTATCCTTACAGGTTTTTTTTTCTATTTGCTTTAGTCAAAATTGTACAAACTGCACTTTGTCAAACAAGATCTTTTTTTTTTTTAAATAAATAGAGCCTTGCTGGCTGACACGATGCCAGCCATTCTGATAAGTTGATTGAAAAATATAAAATAGCGTTTGGTCACTATGAATACGGCTATGATGTGAATCAAGATAAATAAGATATCTCATTCATTTAACAAATGGTGACGCTTTGAAGCTTGAGGTTTGACTTTTTAGGCCTTTTTCCGCTTTTAGCATAAAATTAATGAACTTTAGCAAAGAATTAGGTAAAGGATTTTTTGCTGACTCGGCGCTGATACGACCGGGCTTAATGGACTACGACCATTCTTCGGGTTATCCGAGTGACACGGGAGAGGAATGGAAGGGAGCGTTTTCTGAAGGAAGCGGCCGAAATTGGTGGGGGGCATTTGTTATCCGATGCGTGCCACTTCTTTTCATCCTGACGGGGGCCACGAACAAAGGATTCGGGGCGTCGGACTTGGGATCCCCGCGCCGTCAACGTCATTAATATACATCAATTTCGGGGGCCGCGGTAAACGCCCACGTGGTAGAAGCGAGCTACGGAATTTCAATGAGCGACCGCGCGTCTTTTAATTCGAATCCTTTCAGCCGTCGTGACTGTATTACGACGTCCCATCTGTAATCAATCTTAATCTCTCCCACCATCGAAATTAGGAACGATTCTCTCCTCCTTTTCTGATAGATCGATAGCACAGAGTGAAAATACGGGCTCTATCGCTGCTACGGATCTATACGATCTCGATCCGGTTCTACCATAGAGTCCTCGTGAAAAGAAGATTCGAGGGGGCGTGTTCAGTCGGGAGACACGGAAAATATGATTTTTGGAAATTTTTTTTCTCGTAAACTTTAAGACCATTGGAAAAAATATTTTCGTATTTGGAATGAATTATTTTAGAAAGTGGCTGATCATTCTTTATCTCAAAATGTTTACTATTGTTTCGAGTATGTGATACATATTTTTCATGTTGAAATACTCAACATTGTAGAAACTGCACTTCGTGCATCAAGGAATTTTTCTACAGGAACGATGTCGAGCTATGATGACACGATGCCAGCCATTTTGATAATTCGAATGAAAAAATATGAAATAGACTTTTGGTCAGTACGAATGGGACTATGGTGTGAATCGAAATAAATGAAATATCTCATTAGTTTAAATAATGGTGGCACATTGATATTTCCAGTCTTTCTTTCCGCTTTTAGCGAAGAATTAATTCACTTCAACAAAGAAATGATAAAAAGATCGATATTCATTGAGGTTTCAGTTCAAACACCTACTACTCTGTTATTTCTGCAAATTGGAATCAATCCTTGTGCAGAAAATTTTTCAAATACTAAGAAAATACAATGAAAAGAAAATAGATTTTTTCAGAGTTTCAGACCGGAATACCCTCTTAAATTGGAATTGAAAGACACCCTGTAGATAGGGGAACCCTGTGTCTCGTTGTGCACCGCCATGGGGGTCAGCACGCGACCAGCTGTCTCGCCAATGGGGGTTACATGGGGCACAGGGAGAAGAAAAAAGAGCCGATCGACAAGGTAGGGATATTTAACGAAGGGAACGATCCTGGCATTGCGGTGTAGGGTCAACGCACTCCAGAGGTTTCCGCTTCTATGCCACTTGACTCGAAATTTTTGGCTTTTGTTTCCCGTTTTACAAGCAGATTGAACCTATCGCGACGCACGTTATCGGCCGGGTGGGAGTCGACGCCTCGAAATTCATCATTTTTATCGAGCCGCGGCTGTCCAATTGTTTGTGCAAACAGACCGTCGATTTATCATCGTTTGCTTGGTTACTGTCGTTTCACGGCTTGTCGCTGAAATCGAGAAAATTGCCCCGGCCGTTGCCACGACACTTGACTCGGCTCTTTCGACTTCAAATGCCGAGGAAATCAGGTCATTTTGATTATTCATGCGAACGTAAAATGTGGTACTTCCTTTCAGCTAGACTTACCCTACATTTTTTGAATTTTTGTAGATGACGAGACAATTTGTAAAAAAAGTGAATATAAAATTAAACATACTTCTACTCTTCTCATTTTTCAATGTAGCAACTTAACGTTACCGTTATGGATATGTGGATTATTTTATTCGATCATTATTGAGCTATTCATTAACTAACCCCCATTAAAGAGGTATTAGAACACTCGAGGATACAAATCTACCAACAATTTTTTAAAATGTTCTGAATTGTAAAGAATATGTGTGTCCGATAGAGCATAATATAAATATTATTCACTTAATTGTGGTGTATTAGAAGTAGAAGTGCAAAACATTTTTTCAAAATAAGGCTTGTTATATGAACAATTACAAGTTTGTATACCTGAGAGAAATTTAATATAAAATAGATTTAAAAAGGCCAATTAAAATAATTGGTTTATCTGGCTGAAAATTGGGCTAATGTTTGTTATACTTCATACAAAAAGATTATTTTTGCGATCTGTTCGCGGTGCAACATTTTATGCTTCGCTTGTTATTATAATAAGTATCATCTTTTACGACATTAAAACTCTGTTTCATTTCGAATATAGCATCAAGAGGAATTCTGGTTTTCGAATTCGTTTCTGTACGAATTTTTTGAAATTTTTCAGAGAAACTATTCAATATTTTGCATTGGAATTTTGCACACGTATTTATTGATATCCGAAAAATAATTCATACTATATGCGGTTTTTTCATATTAATTATTTATAAACTTTTATTTGTTCCATTTATTACGACGGGCCTCAAAATATTCCGAACATCTTGAAGTCCACGAATATATTTTAGTTTTCATTAAAACTGCAATTTAAACTGCAGATTGTCGCTACTTATTACTTATGACGAGTATACTCGTCAAAAACAATTAACTGGTTAAATCCTTCGGACAGTGTGAACAATTTTTAATATTACAAGAATTATATGTTATATATTGTTTTGTAAATGGGATAGCATCAATCCTCAGGTGTTGACAGCGGTTAACGTGTTAATCTTTTACAATGATATTTACGTTGATTGTAGGCTGCAACTCACCTTCCTCGCACATTTCATTGAAACTGAAGGAAGAACTAAAGCACTCGTCGTCGGTTAAACGAGTTAATGTTTCTAGTTCTCACGATGTCGAAAGCCGCCGGTTCACGTGCCACGGTAAAAGTACACACTGTCACGTGAATACGTGCCTATAGTTTTACGACAGAGCTGTCCTCCCGTTTGCCGCCCACGCATACGCACACGAGCACACGCGCGCGCACCGATTATTATTATCGTTCAAATAATCAACTGAAAACAAAGTTATACGTCTCGTCGCGTGCCAACTAGTGGAAACCCGTCGAATTTGTCGAGCGACTGGCAGCGTGGACGTTGTGTTCCGAGAAGCGATAATTAGCGGAGCACGGTGACAAGGTTGACCCTTGATGATCGGCCTCGTGTTTTTATTATCGTCAAACGCGAAATCCGGTACAGGATCTCGGAATAGAAATAGTTTCGGGAAAGCAGCCCCTTCACTCGTCCGATATAGTTCCAAATGCATATGCACACATACAGTCAGTCTCATAACTGATGGTACATACATTAAATCATAATTACTTTTTTATATATGGACCAAACAACTTCAGGTTTTCTGCCAAGCTAGATGACGTGTAATGATAATTGTGGAAAAATTGCGATTAACCGGAATTTCGACATAAATAGTAAAATTTGCTTTTTACAATTTTTTTAGTTGGGCTTGTAACGAAAATTTAAAAAATGTATTTTTGGAGATTCATATAAGCTACATTCGTGCTAAAAATCGCATCGAAATTGGTTAATTGGTTTTCAAGTTATAAATTATTAAAAAGAGTAAAAATCGCCGAATAATAAAATAAAACGGTAAAAATAGGCTGAAAATAGTGAAAGACTGTATTTTTCACCATTTTTAATTGTCTATAGCTCATGCAACAATTAATCAATTTCGATGGAATTTTCAGACTGTATATAACTTGCATAAATTTACAAAAAACATGTTTTAAATTATCGTTACAAGCCCAAATAAAAATGTTGTAGAAAGTGAAAATTGTAAAAGTGTGAATACTTGGACCAGAAATATTCGAGGCTAATTTTTTCACACCCAATGTAACATATTATTCACTACGTATACGATACTACGAGATTATACATTTGCGAATAAAAATCAAAAAGTTCTTAAACATATTAAAATCTCTCCATGACTTTTGGCCCACCCTGTACAATGGTTACAGTACGACACTAATATACAACCTTCGTGAAATAGAACATTAGTCGCGTTTAAACTAGACGTTGCATCGTTAATAGTTAGTTCCAATATTGAAGCTTGTTATTGTATTCTAGCTTTTTTTTAAATAGTCGCAATGCAATGCAACATGTGCATTCAAGATAAATACAGCTGCGTAATCTTATCGTCTACTGTGCAAATACTGTTCTTCTTTCACTTTGCACTTGTGTGTAATACTTGTGATATTGTTTGGTTCGATCTTTGCGCGGGATCAAAATATTCCGAGTCGATTGTAAAAAACATTAACGCGTCGAGTGTCGCGCGAATTTTGTATGTTTCATGCAAGTTTTCCATTCATAGAACTGATTAGCGTTATTAATAACATTTGTTGGTTAATTGATACTGAACTTTTCGCCTGGGCGACTAAAACAATCGGCACCAAGCGTGTCGGGTCAGGTACATCGACGAGTCTAATGCAATGATAAAACTAAATGCTAATAAATGCTAACGCAATGATAAAACATTTTTGGTTTTCAATATTTTCTTGTAAAACTTTTACCAACACATTAGTGACATTTTTCTGATTAAAACGAGACTAAACACGATACAATTTGGATCATATTTATTTGTTTAATACACGATAATAAGTTTTTAAAACTACAAATGTACATAGGCAAATATGCACCGAATTATGTGATGTTTGGCCTCATTTTAATCAGAAAAATGTCACAAATATGTTGGTAAAAGTTCTATAAGGGAAGAATGAAAAATAAAAAATGTTTGAGAATTGCATTTATAGAAGACTGCTCGTCTTCTAGTCTCTCTTCGTTGCGCCCGATATTATTTCCAATTAAACATGTAAATATGATCCAAATTATACCGTGGTATGGTTTTGATAAGAAAAAAGTCACGAATGTATTGGTAATAGTTTCATGAAAAATAATAGGAAACATAAAAGTTTTGTTATTGTATTAGTATTGGCTCACCGATGCACCTTGACCCGTATTATGTTACATGTGTCGGCCGAGTCCAGCCGTCGAGCTTCTTGACCCTTCGAAGTGTATACCTCGCAGTAGAGGAGACAATTCTATTGCACTTATCGTGTACAGCGTTGTAGCTTTTGTCGCGGCAGTACTTAACCATTAAAGTTACTTCAAATGGAGACCGTAGGTAGATTAAATAAGAGAAAAGTTTGTCTCGAACTTGGAGCACTGTTTAGTCTTCGGGAACGCGGATCGGAAAGGAATGGATCGGTTTATCGGCTGGCCGTGCATCGGGCGACCTCGTTGGTGAGCCTCGAGGACGGTGGGAAGATCAGTGAAATTGCGTAACGTTGTGTCACCCGACTTTCCTCGAAAAGCGAACAGCGTCCATAAATCCTTTCTAGCTGTTGACACCGCGTAACCGTACGGCAAGTCTTATTCATCGGTTTATTTTTACACGTACCTCCCCTCTACGCCACTGGCGATTACGTAAGGAGCGTGTTTCAAGGGTGAAACGGCGCGCAGCCAGGGTGCCATTTCGTGAATCTCGAATCGTCACAAGGTGTCTCCAACCTGTTCCCTCTCGTGCGTTTCCGCTTAAACCTTGCCCGCCTCTCACATCAATTTCACGTATTTTTCGCTGATTCTGAAGCAGAAACAGTCCTCCTCGACAATTTGTTATTCTGTTTCGTTTACAAAGAAGACAAATTGAAGTTTGTACCTTTCTTTATTTTCATTTTTTTAATTTGGCAGCGAAAGACATATTAAGTTACGAAAACGAGAGACGTTCAAGGGGGTCGAGGATTACCATTTTTCAAAATTTTTTTAATTTTTGTAATTTTTTTTTGAGCAGTAATAATAATTTTTAGAGGACTTTGTGGTGGTAGCATCGACACCTTGCCATATGTCTGTCTTCCCAGCTGTAACGATTAAAATTTCTTTGTTACGTTAAGAGTTTCTTCAACGTGAATGAAATGTAATTTACAAAAACCTGGATAGATGCTATGATACTATGGAAGCATTTTATATGGCAAACACGAGTACTGAATTAATTCCGAAAAACACGCGTCTTCTTTTGCCGCGATCTGTGCCACAATTTCTCGAATCGGCGCGTTGTTGTGTCGATGCTTTGGCCGGCGACCGTTTTCGAATGCAAACAATTCAGCAATATCGTTTCTTCGAGCGATGTTTGCCTGGGAGATAAGATAGCCGAAGGTGAACATTTAAAAGAGGTTCGGCGATCGAAAAATTACGACAAAAATGGTCACGATCTGCCCACGTGAAATCAAGCAGCTCCGAAATGGTAGAAAGCAAAAAAACACGAGGAAGCTGTGGGTGAAATTCGAAAAGTCGAGAGAATCGTCTCGCAAAGGGGAGCCACCCACGCCGATCGTTCCAGCTTCCTCATTACCGATACTCTTTGCGGGTCAGGAGATCTTTAGGAAGAAGAAAGGACGCGTTGGTGCATAGGTGCGACGCGTACTAATAGTAGTAAAATGCATCGAAGTGCGACGAAGGGATAAGATCTATTTAAAGTTCTTGCGTTAGACCGCGTTTCCCTCGAAGAGACACGCCATCGTCGGACGGCACATACGCGGAATTAAAAGTGACGAAGGCACGCTCGCTGAATCTCCTTTAATCAGTCGGCAGGATCGTCGTCTGATTCAACGACGTCTCGAAATTTGCATACAACTGCGCATCTATCCTTGGCGCTTGGTCGGAAGACGACAATAAATCGCCGGGATCGACGATCGACATGGACGACTCGCGTTTTAACTAGCTGCTCATTGCCGGATCTTGGAATTGCTGATATTGCTGCAGTTTTCTGAAAGTCTACATCGACGCGCGTTACGCCTTGTCCCAATTAAATGTAGTACGACGACAAAATCGTTGTAGTCCTGCTGATCGACTTCGGTCGGTCGTACTACAACGCGACAGTGTGCATATAGTAACTACAACCGACTACAAACTCAAGGGACTATCATTGTAGGGTGAGGCACTAACTATTGCCACCTCAAATATCTTTGTTGTCTTTAAAGATACGTCAAATGTCTGAAGGACAAAGTTAAATGGTTCACGGGGCTCACACGATACCAAGAAAATGTTTGTTTTTATGTCATTTTTTTAGAGATTTTCAAGGTCACCTTCATTTTTATAAGTGGAACCACCCTTTTTAAACACGTTCAATGATAGTCCCTTTCATTACGAATTGAGCGACTATAATTACTCAAGGTCATTCAAGGTCACGGATAGAGTTTAAGATTCCTTCCAAGCCCGTTTACAAGCATGTATCGATGTTAAATCTTATACGTTATCTCTGTCCGCGACCTTGAATGACCTTGAGTAATTATAGTCACTGAATTCGTAATGAAAGGGACTATCATTGTAGGTGTTTAAAAAAGGGTGGTTCCATTTAAAAAAGTCAAGGTGACTTTGATATCTCTAAAAAAAAAGGCATAAACACAAAATTTTTTTTGGCATCGTGTTAGCCCCATTGTACCATTCAACTTTGTCCTTACCATATTTGACGTATCTTTAGAAACAACAAAGATATTTGAGGTGCAAACGTTAGGTGACTCACCCTGTATATTATTGCTAAATTCACGGAAAAGAAGACGTGTTGCAGTAGCACAAATATACAAGGGTAGAATAAAATTCGGTGAATTTCACCACCTTTATTGCCAACTACGAGAAAATGACAATTTATTTTACCGGTTTACTAGAATGATTCGAAATACTTTTGAGTATATTCTTGTAGCAATACAAGAGAAGTGAACCCACAGTAGTACCAACTTACCAACCCACAGTAGTAGGAGAAACGAGAAACACGAGAAACGCCCCTTACCATTACCGCTGCGGGTCAAATGACGCATTTCAGATTCTTTATTTCACGATTATTGAAGTTATCAAGATGCTTCCACTGGAAACTATTATTAATAATTAAACGTAGTATACGTTATGATAAAAATCGCACAAAATCTAAATAATTTCAATCGTGACATTTTTATAGGACAACACATACTTCCCCGCTTTAATGGTCGGTACGTTTAGTGCTAAGGCCGATTTATACTATCGGCACAGACACGAAACGGTTCCGTTTAGTACAATAATACTTTTATTATTTAGTCTCCGATACGCGTCTGTACTGATAAGATTGGATAGTATAAACACCTGTATTCATATGCATTAAAGAGTGTTCATCTGATCGGTGCTGTTCTGTGTCTCCGTGGATAATATAAATCGATCTTTAAACTGTGAGATTATAAATTAACCACAATTCGTTGTTTGAAAGTGTTCGTCAAAAATCGTTGAATTATTATCCTAAGATCCTTTACTATTTCCGAGATCCTTGCGAAATGTTCTTATTCCCGAAGTAATTGTACTAATTGATCGACGATGACCTATTCCTGCAAAGAAGAATTTGTCTTTTCAACGAAACAAGATCACAGTTACGTGATCATCAGCGGCCAAGCTGCGCAGACGATCCTCGTTCTCGGAAAACGCATTCACCCTGTTCTTTCTTGTTAAGAAGCCATGGCTCCGGCCTTCGGATTATGCGTGCTTGTGGCGCGTTTACACGAGAGCTCGTAGATTTGAAACGGTGTGTGACCCTGGCTCACTGACCCTTTTAAACCGGCGAACCTTCGCTTCGCCTCGCGAACAGTCCGCGCTGGTGGATGTAGCAATCGATGCCTCCCCCCAACATGCCTCGCAGCATCCTTCGTTTCTCTTTTTCCATTCTTCGCAACGGTTTCGCGAACCGAAGACTCGGCATCAATTGCTTATATCGACCTTAATTTCAGATTAGGGGTGACCGGGGTTAAACGTTTCCGGGGTAAATTGTTTCGATTGTTATATCGAAAAAGCCGAAGCAGACAGAATTTGCATTTAATTGATTCTGTCTTGAAGAATGAGGACAACACTCTATCCTCCATTTTAGTGGTGTCCGGACACGTCCGCGGCAGTGTATCCAACTGTCGCGTCGAAACTAATTGGTCAACGTTGTAATGAGCTACAACGTTGTTAAGCTACGTTTAAAGATGGTAAAAATTGCATTTTTTCGTGATTTCTAGCCTCTAAAATAAATTTAAGGATACTTACATCTTTCGATGCCTGTCGTTTTTTTTTGCAGCATCAACCGGTATCAAAACGCATTTTATAAATGTTCAATATAGGCCACCACAGTTGTAAAATATAACTTTTAGTATTTTCTCTGCAATTGCTCCGACTAATTGTAATTTTTCACAATTTTTTCTTCGCATCATGTAGTAAAATTAATTGTTCTAACTTCTCAAGAAAAAATCCATGTCGTAGGGTTCAATATTAAAGAAGTTATCGTCTTTTTAATAGCGTTCGAACATTTATGTGTCACTGTAGGTGACGGGTTCATCAGTAATTCTCGGGCAAGTTGCGAGTCGATTGCAACAACAAGCTGACAGTGTCAGTTTGGCAGATGATCAGAAAGGAAGAAAAGGGAAGAAGACTAGATGCCAGGGAGACAGGGGGTAGGCAGAGATCCGCGGACGAGTGATCGTTGTTGCGTTGACACTCGGGGTGGCGATTCTCGAACCAGGTGGCGGCCGATTGGCGGTGCTAAAATTGAGCGAACACGCGATTGGCCGTCCTCGCTTCCCGAGCTGTTAGTCATCGTTCCGGATTTGGAAAATTGGCGTGGTGCCGAATTTCCTAAGCCCTGCTGAAGGGTTTCCGTCCGCTCGTCTTGTGGTTCTTCCTCGCCGCCTCTGCGCGTCTCCAACTTCTTCAGCCTGCTTCTTGTTCTTCGTCTCTTGTTGTGGGTCCCCTTCTTGAACGGACAGCTTCTTGTTTTTCCCGATGCGGGATGAATTGTCAGGGCAGGGTAATTTATCGTTCACGGCGCGGTAAACACGCAACTTTATACAGTCGGGGATAGAAAGATAGGGCACCCAATTAATTTGTTAATTTGTAGTTAGTAGATAATTAGACAGCGGATTTTATGCAATTATGGAAAAAATGAGTACCTGCAATTTAAAACAGTCGAGAGAATAAAACAATTTAAAGATGTCAATATATTATTTTCAGCTGTATCAAATTTTTAAAGAAAACAAAACATTTGTATTTGGCTCCTGTAACTTACAATTGACGTGATAAAGATTCTGAACAGAGTCTAATAAATTTGTATGTTATTAATTTCCATTAAACCGAAGTAAAATTCTATTCAGTTATTGTTAATGTACAGCCATTGGAGAAAACATATACATACAATAGATAAACATTTTCTCCTTTTTTTTTGTTTTTTTTTAAATTTTCTCCTTCTTTTAGGAAGTTTTGAACTACAAAGAAGTTATAATCACTGAAATCGTAAAATAAATCGTAAGGCAAGGGGTAATTGTTACAGCATCTATTTGTATAGTTGAGTAACGACAAAACCTAGAAGCGGCTCGAACTTACATGATAAATTCGAAAGATGCTGCACGAGTACCGTCGTCGTAGAAAAAGGAAAGGACTACACAATTAACGGATCAGCAGGTTCAAATTTCGATTTTAAACTGTGGAATCGTCTAAACGTGAAACTTCCGATTTCTTTCGGATAGAATTGATTTTTGGAACAGTCAATTCCCGTCTTCGAAGGGAACGACAGGGGACATGGTTATGAGATTTGCGCAACGAACGTATTCAAAGAGGAATTTTCGAGAATAACAGTGGGCCTCTCGAACGCACGGTATCGTCGAGAACGGTGGTCACGGGTCGTCGAGCATCGTCGACACGTTCTACTCTTGTTCCCGTTTCTTTCCTTTTTTTCCTCGCTGAGGCTATTCCCGGACGAGGAGTATAACGAATCTTCTGTAAAAATTCCCACCGCGGACAAGATAAATGGATCCTGCTTTCGAAATTACAATATGAATCGCGCCCACTTTTTCGGGGAAGGAATATGGAGATGAAGCGGAGACCAGAAGACAGCGGGACGATTTGTTTCTGGTTTCTAAAGCGTGTGTGCGGGAGATAGATAGAAGGTCCTTGCCTATTCGCGGCTCGTCGAAGAAAGAGTGACCCAAAAATCTCTCTTAGGTCCTTTGATTTTGGAATTTTATTTTGTGCCAGATGATAGCTGCTATCAAGACATGAATCGGTGCGAATGTTCAAGTTGAGTTTACCATTAACCTAAAACGTATGGATTTTTAGGTGATTTTAGTAACTTTTTTTGTTTTTTATATTGTTATACATGTATTACATACATCTGGGTTTGGTACCTGTATCCCATCATAGTGACCATATCAAAGGTACCTGACAATTGCCATAATATGGCTGCAACAGCCAACAGTTCGAGTACCACTACTATGTGTACAATAATATTCTATAATTGCTTCTCGTCCGATTTTACCTTCAACAAGAAGTATGCAAATATGACGGTGATTTCTAGACTGCGGAACTTTCTGCAAAATAAAAATTGTTTGCAGTGATTGTAAGACACAGGAGCCAAATAAAAAATGTTTTCTTCGTTTAATTATTTTATTAAGCTGAAACTAATACACTGATGTCCTTAAATCTTTTTAATATGACCACTGCTTTAAATTGTGCGTACCCATTTTTATCATAAATCCATAAAATCCGCAGTCTAGTGATTTCATATATGTTTTCATTAATAATGGATTTTAATTGTGATTTCTATCGATCGAAATTTGAATTATTTTGATTGAACCTTGCGCCAATAACATATTCTCTAACAAATAATGGATTTTCAATTGAAACACCGTAATTTGCTATAATCTCCAGCGAATTTCGACCTCCAAAATTAATTTATGTTTTTGTACATTTAATATATTTTACATTTCACATAATATACATATTTTTTGTCAAGCAAGCCGATTTGAAGTAAGATATAATGCGACGACATTTTTAACGAATAATAACTAAATCTTGAACCAGACGTAAAGCCTTTCTTAACAACTTAATTTAAAGTGTGAGCAAAACACGAAATACCTGTTAGTGTTTCACACTTTCTTACTGTTGCAAGCATATTTGCTACGTTATCAGTTACTACGGCTCTTACTTCGAGGATTCATAATATTATCATATTTGTACGTTCATACTGTTATTCATTCCAATGCTGATGTAACGTAATTGTTGTTTCACGACACATTTAACGCTTTTCACTCGGAGGTATTTTAACTACAAAACCAAACATTTTTTTCGATCAAGAATATTTCCATGCTATACGACTTTTTTCATTTTGAAACAATACAACTGATATAATACCTCAAACAATACTTAAATGTTTGGTACCTAATTTATTAAATATAAATTTAGTAATGTAAACAATATTTTGAATAATGGTATATCAATTTCTATTGGTGCCTCAGAGTCACCACTCGAGTGCTAAGGGTTAACATTTCAAAACATTCAAGATTTTCAAGTTTCAATTTTTCCAAGCCTTCCAAAATTTTGATGATTTTTATTACTGTGAAGACTGTCAAGAGCTCTTAGATTCGAATTATGTTGGAAGTGATTAGAATTTTTTCTCATAAATATTGGATCAAAGCGATTCGAAGTGTTTCAGATCTCATCGCCACCCGAAACGAGTGCGAAGCTCTATCACTGAAATCTGACGAAGGCGGTAGTTTCCGCGAAAAAACCCACAGATTTCCCGAATTCGAACGCTTTGGTACGCAACCTGCACGCCAGACGCATCCAGTCGATATTAGCCGATCATTTATTTCTGGAACGCACACGCGCGCAGGCGGTTGTAAATAATCATCGCCGTAGCGCCGCGCTGTGCCGGCCGATTGCTCTAGATTCGAGTTCGAGCCCGATGAACCGCCGCCTGGAAACCTGCGACGAATATCGGAGCAGAGGACGAGAGGGTCAACAGACGGCACCGAAACTTTCTCGCCGGCGTTAAAGTGTCTTCGAGACGATTACGACACACACGAGGCCCTTAAACGAATTCCCCTCTCGCCCCGTGGCGAGTGTCTTTTCGTATAGAGAGGCACGTCGCGTAAATATTTAAGCTTTCCGGGGCCGAGCCAGCGAGTGTTTTATTTCCACGATTCCCTCGGCAAATAAACCGATTTTGACGACGGATTCGGCGAACGCGGCACCGAGAGAGAATCGGAACATCTGTTGCCCGTCTATTTCCAGCGTAACCACCCCGATTATGCGGATTGCTGGAAATCGGAGTGGCTGGACCGGCAGAGCGACAACAACGTTCCCGCGGCTCGAAAGAACGCGACGACACACGGTGCGTTGTCCAATGGACAAAAATGAAAAAATCTACGGTAATTATTTAGAAGTTTGCCCTCCTCACCGATTTTGATGACCTTGAAATATGTTGTCAAGGTCATCATTCTGAACAACTTTTCCTTATACATGTAGCGCCGAACCCAGATCTAACCCAAACCTAGTGTTAATTAGAAACAACGGTTTTAGAGTCTTTTGACGTCGTAGCATCTAATTCTGGATTTCGAATGTGATTTAAAGCAATTAATGTCTTCTGGACATACCCTCGGAAGTAAATAGTCAAAGAGTTAATGTTAACGAAAATTACGATCCTTACCGATTCGGAGTTATATTCGGAGTATATAGAATTAAAATTACAAAAAGACGTAATGTGAACAAAAGTTAGCGTTAAGAAAGCTTTGAAATACACAACAGCCAAGGGAATATTGCTATTGTTCGATGCTGTCGAGAATGAATACGGATTTTTGTCGACGAAAACGTTCGTAGAACCTGTATCGCCGGCTCAAACATAGATTTTATTTTTACCGAGTGACGGGGAGCAAACATAGAAAGAGAATCTTATCATTCCGCTTTATCCCTTTCGCCAGCAGCTAATCGAACTATTTCCGTTAATCTCGAACACCTGGTGGGTGTGAGCCGTGACCCAGCCCCCCACCCAACAACGATAATTCTTGCTCCGTTCACGATCGAGATTGCAGAATTCCTCGCGAATCTCGTCACTCGGGGTCAAAATTCCATCACGTCGATATACCCATAGGCGACGATCCGTAAAACCGCTTATACAGTAGTGCCGCGAAGAATGCAACGACTTTGGGTCTGAAAAATTGCGTTCTACCGACAGCGTCGAGCCGAGCGACCGAACCCTATTGGGCACCAGTGTATCGGTGAGCTAATAATAATGCAATGACAAAGCGTTTTTGTTTTTATTATTTTTTCATGAAACTTTTACCAACACATTTGTGACATTTTTCTGATTAAAACGAGATCACATACGACATAATTCGGTGCATATGTACGTGTTTAATTGATGATAATAAGTTTCAGAATAGTTCAAAATAAGAAAAATGTCACGAACGTGTTGGTAGAAGTTTCATAACAAACTAATGAAATACAAAAAAGTTTTACAATTGCATTTATTTGTTTCAACGGTCGATGCTTTTGATGTTTGCCGTATTATTACCAATTAAATATGTAAATATGATCCAAATTATATCGTGTTTGGTGTCGTTATAATCAGAAAGATGTCACGAATGCGTTGGTAAAAGTTTCGTGATAAAATAATAGAAAAGTTTTGTCATTGCATCAGTATTGGATCACCGATTGACATTGATCCATATCACGTTACATTTCTCGTCCGAGGCAGTATCGCCAGATCCACCCAAAACTGGGTGGATTTTCCTCTCCTCCTTTTCCCCTTCCACTATCCCATTCCGAGTAAATGCAGGAACGTGCCGTACGTCTTATGTTTGTGGGGAAAGTAGAGGAGAACTGTTATTGGCGGGAAACCGGACAGAAGAGTGCAAGACGACACGACCAGACGACCGTACTTCGCAATTTTGGTAAATTAATGTTAATATAGTCGATTTCATAATGGCAACTAGTTTTGGAGAAGGAGCTACTTGTCAATTCATATTTGAAAATCGAAAAAAAATTTGCGAAACTATGCGGGGTGACCAAGGTACCCCGTGTTAGCCCAACTTTGTACTTTACTGACGCTAAAATCGTCGCGGATGCGTGAGAAAACCGAGACCATATACCATCACTGACTCCAACGTCCCCCACTAAAACCATAGACTGGTCACGTGACGTGCCGCGCAATGTGTTAAATACATATTGCTCAGGTCACAGAGTGGTGGTAAACTGTATTTCCCTTGATTTAACCGATCTGGCGACATTGGTCCGAGGCTCGCCTTCGAGCTTGTCGGCCCCTCGAGGGGTATATCCCGCAGTAGGAGGGATATTGTCATCGCACTTAGCGTAAGTCGCTTTACTGCTTTCTGCGTGGCATCGCTGTACATAGTCCAAGGCCTAAGGCCTAAGGTCTACACTGCCCCAACTTTCTGGATCGATATCGATGCATGCGTCTCAACGTGTTTGAACGTGTACTTACAGGGAACTTAACGCGAGATGATCGGACATAGTTCGAACGTGGTTCTCGGAACCTGCTGGAAAAAGAGGCAGATCGTTCCATTTCCTCGTTCGCGAGCAGACGACACGCGCCAACATTTACGAACCCGTTTATTTCCGGTGATACTTGCGACCAGCGCACTTTGATCCGACGCGGTAGTCGAGCTGTTGTACCCAAGCCGTCGATAGAAGGAAGAAAGATAAAGGCAAAAAGAGGAAACGAAGGAAATGAATCAGTCGGGGTCGCGATAACCAACAAAAGTATGCATCTGGAGGAAAGAGAGGGAGAGAGATTCGAACGAAATCGTTGGTGTCACGGTCACGGGAGAGAATTAACTCGAGCGCACGTGTTCGTGACTCCGTTTCGTTTCCTTCTCCTTCTCGGCCCCCTATTTGCTTTCGGACTTTCGGATATACGAGCGGTCACGTGCACGTGAGCCTTTTCGTGAACCACGAGGCTTGCTATTTGCCAGGTGGTCAAGGGGAACAATACTAATTCGTGCGAAACGGGAATGGTTTAGTTCCAATGTACCACGACACTCGAAAATCGGCCTCTTCCCACGCGAGACCCTCCGATTTCCACGGTCTGGAAATGCTAATGGAGGGCCTTGAAGAAGAACGTTCACAGGATTCGTATCCGGAATCACTTCCGAGTGGCCACGACCTAAATATCACGAAGACATCTTATGTACGTCCGTGTCGGACGTTTCGTAAGTTCTGGAGACATCCCGATAAGGTCCATGCATCCCCTATATGTACGTCCTCGTTACATTCTGTAAATGTCGCAGGAAGGTCCCATTTACAAAGTGGAACATTCTCCGAACGTTCTTTGGACATTTACAGAATATTTACAGAACGTTTACAGAACTTTCAAAAACCTAACTCTTCAAACCAAACGTTTTAAAAATAATGTTTATATATGTATATAAGAGTAAATTGAATACAAACACGTAGGTAGGTATATACTACACTATAATTACTAGACTGCGAACCTTTATGCAAAATAAAAATTATCTGCATCGATTGCAAAATATGGGAGCATCAATTCCATATCCACCTCTGGCCAATGACCACTGCAGTCAAGGTCCAGTTCAATTAATTCAATTCAATTTATATCGATCTGTTTCGCCAATCTGCCGGCAGATTGGCGTCAGACGTTGTCCAAAATCTGCTATCAAAGATATTTTTATTATTGATTGAGGGCGTTGATGTTGAACATTTGCAGGACTGAAATTCAGAACGATTTCCTCGTGGCCACGTGGCTGCACAAATCGAATCGCATTACGCAAACGCACGCAGCGATCGGCATTGCGCAACGCAACAACGAGAAAGAGAAACACCCGCCAGCGAACGACAACACATCAATTATCCCAGCAGAGCGGGAACGCAGCCGCGGACCGCGAGACAACGATCGGTTAGATCGTTCACGGTTTAATCGGCGTTATTTCACGTCTATTTTCACGATCCTGGGCGAGGTCTGCTGACATCATGGCAACCGATCGCTCCGAACATGCTTTCATCCATCCGATCCGTCGAATAACTGCATTCTTGCGTCGAATGGGCTCGTTCGGCAGTTCAAATTGCATCGATGCTTCTCTACTGTTCACATTTCGAGAGTGTTCGATTAAAGTCGTAAACGCAGTATGCTAGCCCTGACAAAATTTGATCAGGATCGAACGAACCAAGCATCTGTCATATTACTATTTGTATTTTTAATGTTGAAAATATTCATATCAAATCTGTGGGTACCTACAATATGCAATGGTAAAACTAGTCGGGAACATGTAAAACATTTTGATCCGTATTTGAGAAAACTTAAACCTTAGCACTCGAGTGGTCACTCTGAGGCACCACTAAAAATTGCTGTACCACTATTCAAAGTATTGTTTACATTACTAAATTTGTATTGAGTAAATTAGCTACTAAATATTTAAGTATTTTACGAAGTATTATATCAGTTTCTAGAAAATAAAAAAAATCATATAAAATCGAAATATTCTTGGTCGGAAAAAATTTTTGGGTTTCTAGTTAAAATGGCTTCGACTGCAAAGGGTTAAAGTCTGTGAGACACTTATGAAGTGCAGAATCATTTGTTTTGTCTGATCTCGTGAGGGCATGCACTCGAGTAAGAATGTGCCTTTTTTAACTATAATTCGACTTTTATTGGAGCAAAAATATTGCCATGAGAACAAACAAAATACGTTTAAAGCAACAGATTTTAGCACGTCATTTAGCACGTCTGTGCTAATATATTCACAATTTCGACGTCTGTGATTACGAGTTAATATTAAGGTGAACATGCAAGTTTTCTGATAAGCTACAGAATCATCCCTGAGCGTAAAAATGATTTAATACTAACTTTCAATATATACGGAAAAATTCTTCCAACGATTTTATTCACGATTCAAATCGGCAAATTTCTGTCAGTTGTAAATTTGTTCGCGAAAGCACGTCGACGATCCATGGATCGAGTTGAATAGGTTTTTATTTCAGACCACTTCGAGTTTCAGCTTAGGCGACTCCATTGTCCCCATTGTCCGCCGATTTGTCTGCCCTGTCTCCGAGAAGCACACGGCGCACCTTGCCAATGAAATCATTCGCGATCCCGATGGAAAAATAAATCTATCCAGCCGCTCGGTCCCAACCGATCGCCGGGCTCGTCATCGTGTTCTGGGCGGATCTTTATGCAAATCGCACGGTAGGCTCGGCAACAACCGCGTTTCGCGCGTTCCTCGACAACTCTACCCGATTGAATCACCGATGATTATTTGACGAACGCGATAATCATCGGTGCTGCCGCGATCAAGCTGCGGATGGGTAATTACACGCGTGATTAATGACATAATCAATTATATAATATTGTTAACGCCAGAGAATTTTATAATCGAAAATCTTGTTGTAATCCAATGATTCAGCGATTCGTATACGCGAATGAGTGAAGTTTGGGGAAAGTATAGTACAATATTATTCAATATGGCAGACAATGTACAATTATAACAGTAAAATAGTGCTGTAAATAATAAGCAAAAGCGATTATAGTAGCTTCGTTTTACCTCTATGTCAATAACCGGGTACCTGGATACAAACTTTTAAATTCTTATTAAAACGTCTTTAATGTTTTTGACCAATAACAATATTATTGTCGATTGTTCTCTTCTTGGGTGATCACAGATTAATTTAGATTTGAATCATAAAAATATTTGTTGCAACTATAAAGTGCAAAGTCATTGAATATCGTAGAAATTTTTTTGTTATAGGGGTTAAACTATGCAAAAATTCAAACATAATTGTGCATTTCAAAAATGTATGTAAAATACTTTTTGATAATAAAAATTAATTTGGGGTAGGAATTACATCGCGATAGACAATAATATTACAAATCCAAGTTTTATTTATTTTATTTGTTTTAAGTGGGACTATCTGTAAAGATAGTTACATGCAATTGCATGTAACAGAGTACCTACATCGCTAAATAATACAGAATTAAACGAGTGTAGCTAAATGAGAGAGTATCAGTGCCAGAGTGCCAGTTGAAATATTTTATTTTCAAAATTGTACATACTATTTAAAAATTGATTATTTGAAAGTAGCGTACTCATCCTTTTCCACGAATAAAGGTTTTAGATATTATATTCGCAGGAACAGACGAAATTGTACATTCTTTTCAAAATTGTACGTACTATTTTAAAACTGATTATTTAAAAGTAGCGTACTCATCCTTTTCCACGAATAAAGGTTTTAGATATTATATTCGCAGGAACAGACGAAATTGTACATTCTTTTCAAAATTGTACGTACTATTTTAGAACTGATTATTTAAAAGTAGCGTACTCATCCTTTTCCACGAATAAAGGTTTTAGATATTATATTCGTAGGAACAGAAGAAATAAAAATTGATTTACTCGTCTTCTGTTTGCTGAACCAGCGGCTGCGCAACGAAAGGACGATTAAGGAATAGAGTAAATAATAGAGAGATCGAATCATTATCCGTGCAACGGTAATCCGTATCGCATAGTCTTACCGTTAATATTCAGCGAAATAGGATTACTAATCGGTCGGTGCGAATTCACGATTAGATACCTCGTCGGTCTCAATTTCTGTGCGGCACTCGCACGCACCTCATGCAAATCAGTCGACATAATTCTGCTGGCTGGTCTTGCTCATTGCGTTCTCTTCGGGAATTGTTCGTTCCCGTGCATTCCTCGTCACTGAATCACCAATATTTTTCATTTTGAACAGAGCGCTCAAAGATAGAAGGGTGCGCGCGAGGAAATTAGTAGAATTGACGAACAATTATGAAAACAAGACTTCGAACATCCTAATATTCAGCCACAGGATGTACAGCGGGTGTACAAACGATTCGTACACCTTTTAAAAACGAATAACTTTTTTAAAATTGGACCAAAAGACTTCGGTTTCTTTTTCTTTTTCATTAAAGTTTTATGTCGCGCCAACTGCTGTTTTGAGATGTTAGGAGTAGTTGATTAGTTAGTTGAAACTGAGAATAACAAAGCAAAGGTCACGACTGTTCACTTTTTTGTTTGTGCCTGTAATAAAAATATAAAAGATCCCTTTTGAAGATATGACAGTAAGTGCGTTACGCACCTGCATAAAGATTCATCGAAATTGATTAAAAATGCTGTGAGCCATAAATGATTAAAAATGACAAAAATTGTGAGGAACTGAGATTCAAGTGAATTGGAAACCTTAAAATCAACGATTTTTGCAACTTACAATAGCTGTAGCTTTTCTATGCATCAACTGATTTCGATAATTATGTATCGGGTTGCTTAGTATGTATTTTCAACTTTCACTCGTCACACTCACTTTCTCATAACCATCCCTGTGCCGACCGATAGCTTGTTGGCTGAAAGCGCTCATCCTCCCAACAACAGTTCTGTTTAGTCTCAAGGATCCCTACTTAAGACGTCACGTAGGCCAAGACACTGCCATAAATCCTTTGAAAGCTAAGAATCGTTTCAACAATTACGCCTCGATTTTACCTAAGATACATTGGCGCTACCAGGTTCAATTATCTCTGTGTAATCTTTTGCAGAGGAATGCTGCTCCTACAGCAGCACAAAAATTATTATTCTCAAATAATGCCAAACAAATTTTCATTAACCGTAGAACTACCAAGCATTAAACGCGACTGACGTATATTGCTTTATATTGGGTTGGCAACTGAATGATTGCGGATTTTGTCAATAGATGTTCTAGCACAATCTTTTGTTTTGCCAACGTGTTCAAAGCACCTAACCTATATTGTTTTCTTGTTGTTTGGACTTCCACCTTTAATAAGTAAAAATAATTGTATCGATTAGTTATTTAGTTTCGTTTTTATCCTAATTTAAAAATGGAAGAACAAAATGCGCATTTCAGACATGTTTTATTGTTATTCTCGAAACGGCAGGAACGTATCGCAAGCATACAAGAAGTTATGTGCCGTACATGGGGATGAAGCCTTGAAAGAAAGGCAGTTTCAAAATTGTTTTTTTTTAGTTTTATGTACGTGGAATTATAACACTGCCTGAAAGATGGCAAAAGGTCATCGACAAAGACGGACAATACCTAATTTAATAAAGTTATATTTTCAAGTAAACATTTTGAATTTTCCTTTTTATTTAAAATCCGCAATCACTTAGTTGCCGACCCAATAATGATAAGATTGCATTTAATATGCTTCAATAGAGAAGTTTACTAAGAAGATTACTCCTGAAAACATATTTGTAAAAAAAGAAATTAGAAACTAGTCATTTTGACTGGTCCGGTAGTTATAGTGTTCAACATGGCACGTTATCTTTTGAAACGTTCACAATCGAATATTACTGTTCAAAAGTAAACCCAATTCGTGCGACAAATTAAAAAATTCGATTACACTGATTGTAAGTAATAATAATCTTGCGGATTTGTATGCAATATATAATTTGCCAACGTTAATAACAAAATACAAAAGCTACAAATACATTTATTTCCTTTTATCATAATTTTACTGAGCTAAATGTAATACAACAGTAGTTTTACATTTTTGTTGTGAATACATAAAATCCGCAGTTTAGCAATGATACTTAACCTATGTAGCACCGGCAATATGGTTTCTGTAAAATATCTGAAGAATTCGGAGACATTTATTACAGTCTAGAATTAAATATATATGTGTTAGTTAAACAAAATATTTAATCTATTGTACAACGACAGCAAAAATTCGAAGGAAGAAATTAATACGTTTACGCCAGCGCTGTTTATAATTTTGCTCCATCGGACGGCGCCGTATTCAAAATTTTGTTTAGCAAAATTTCTTACGGCTAAAGTTTATTACGGCATGATTTTTTTATCAATACAAAAACTACCATGTGTGCCACCGTGTAGTACGTGTTAAACGAAGAAATTTTTGCCTTGCCCTCGACGACCTTTAATACCAGAGGAGGGTTAATTAAAAAATAGTTTATTGAATTTTCTCATGAGTTTTATAATCGGAGTTAATTTCACACTTCGTGCTACGCGTGAGTAAATTACAACTGCCGCAACAAATGATCCCACCAACCGTGAAGTTCCTGCTGCGATCCGGTTTTTGTTTGATTAGAAGAACAACGTTGCCAAGATTCACACGCGAGTTTGTAATGAAACTTAGTTGGACTTACTATTCCAAACAAAAGGCGTGGGTTGCTGTGCAGTGGGATCCTACGTTTGCATACTAATGCTCGACCTCGCGTTGTTATTATTCGCGACTGCGAATGTTCAAATGTTAGACCAATTTCGCGGGAGAATTGTACACTTGCTCGTTTCATATCTAGAATCTTCCAGCAAGTAATCGCTGCCTACTTTTCTTGACGAAAATGGAAGACGGTAAATATCCTTCATGCATAAGAACATTGAAAATTAGTTACAGGCGAGGATCGATCGTTATATTTCTGCAAAGAAAGGTCGTACAATAATGATTTTTTTTTCATTTAGAGTTTGATGTTGCATCAACTGCTAGTTTATTAGCAACATCATAGTGTGCGTTAGAAATGGGTTGCATTATTTGATTTATCAATCTGGTTTCCTTAATAAATCCAAGTTAGTCTTTTATTTCCTTATCTTCTAAGTCCCACAATAATGATTCTGGGCTGATTTTGATCCGTAAAGCTTCCATTTACATACACTCCCCCATTTTGGCACTAACAAGGGAAGGACCCAAGGTGGTCGTCTTCGATTTTGATGTACTTTTGAATGGTGGAAGTATACAGGTTTCTAATGATATATTTAAAATATTAGGTGTAGATACTTAAAAACATTAAAAATATAAACACGTAAATGTTACGTATCTTCAATACGCAGTAGAAGTAGGAAATGGCAATGTTTTGATCATAATGTATTATTGGCGAAGTTAGTTGGTAGCAAAACTTAGCAAGGTAGAGATCGTCGAATCAAATCCCGGTTATTCACAATTTTCTTTTATCCTGTTTTTTGTAGTTTCACTTATAATTAAATATTATCACTTATGATTATAGTTAAAAAATATATAACAAAATTCCAGAAGTATCATGAACTCCTTGCAACCGACCGCAACATGTCAAAACGAAGTGTTTATATTCGATTACATTCAATTATTTACTATTAATTTCAACTGGCGTAGTAAAAAGCAAGAAATATACATATAACAAACAATCATTTATTCAATGCTCTTGGTGCTGAAGTTGGAAGTGTTGGAAGTGTATGTAGGATAATTACCATCACAAATTATGTACATCGTAATTATAAGTGAAACTACAAAAAACGAATTAAAAAAAATCTTGAATAACCAGGATTTGACCCGACGATCTCCAACTTACTAGTCTCGCTACCAACTGATTTTGCCAATGTTATATTGTAACCTCGACTCTGCTATTTCGTACATATACTGTGTACTGAAAATATGTACATATGTTTTATCTGTTTATATCTTTAATCTTTTTAAGTATGAACGAATCATATTTGACATACTTCTATGGATCTAGTGTAGCCAGAAGCACCCAAAACTGGGTGGATTTTCCCCTCCTCCTTCTCCCCTTCCACTATCCCATTCCAATGCCATGAGCAATGAGCACACTCCAACGTCTCCCACTAAGACCGTAGACTGGTCACGTGACGTGCCACGCAACGTGTCACATATTATTACTCTGGTTACCAGAGAGGTAGTAAACTGTATTTCCCTCGATTTAACCGATCTGGCGACATTGAATGGAGAAGCGTTTTAATATCTTCTTCAACAAAGATATTTCTTAAAAATATCTCGATACCTAACAATTCTTTTGCCATTCTACCGCCACACTTTTTTACGTAGAATGACGAGAGAAATCTATCCATGTGAAATAGTATGCATTTCCATTAAAAACAAATAATGCAATTGTTGGTTGTATGTGCACCATTGCATTTTTTAAAACATTATGTCCTACGGATATAGTACTCTTCAAACCATTCATCCTTTTCCTTTGATGTTTTTCAGTAACTGTACCCTGTGTAGTGCAAAAGAACGTCTCGCCAAATATATCGAATGAGTGACATTGTACTGTAAATACCGGGATATACAGGGTGTTATGTAACTGTTGGTAACAACCGGATACGAGGTGATTTTACGTCAAAAAATAAATTCCCCTCGATTTAACCGATTTGGCATCACTGCACGGATCTTCCCTTGTAAGCGACGTCGAGCGAAATACTTCAAAAGAAGAAGGGGTTATACCGATTTCCTTATTTCGAAACAAGCACCGTCGCCTTACATCGCAACAACACTGTACTGAAGACATTGACATAAGCCATAAACGAATGGCTCGTCTCAGACCCGCGAATCTTATTGTTAGTTTGTTTATAGTTAAGACTAGAAACAGTATATCTTGCCCGCAGAGATCGTCGCAACGTTGTCGTCGAGATGGCAGTGAAAAAAATCATTCTACAAAACTTTTTGAACAGAGTAGTTTTTAGACGTTCTGTCTTAGAAATCGGTGTAACAGTATTGCATAGAGATCGACCAAGCGATCGAGCAAGACGCTGAGAAAGAGAAAAGAGGACGCAGGCTGCTCTTCTCGCGGATAAACAACGGTCTTATCGTGAAAACAAGGCGCAACGATGCCGGGATTGCGCAATTGAATACATAACGCTTGAGGACGTGCAAAGACCGTGAAAACGAATCACGGATAAGTCGACCGACCCCGCTCGTACCAGTTATATTAATTATGCTAGCCAGTCGGAAGACGAGGTGCAACGACGAAGGCGTCGCAATCGGCGATCCTCGTTCATCCGGCTGGCGCCTTAAGCCGAGATCGCATGTAAATTAATAAACGAGTGATCCCAGAGCTCGACACGTCTCGTCTCGTCTCGTCACGTCGCGTTGCGCGTCGATGCGATCGTCGCTGTCCTTGGCACGTTTCTTTTAAGGACCAGCCAGTTAAGGTTGCCGCGCTGAAAAGTACCGTAACTTCCACGAATCTCGATCGTTTAGCGCGCGCTCTTTAATTACACTGCGAATATTTAACAGATGGAATCCTCTCGATGGAGCTTCTGTGCCCACGCCGGAAACGCTTCTAACCGTCGTTTCATACATATTTTTCGATCGAGCAATGAACATCGCTCCGGGCGGAATTTTTTAACGCTCGCCAGTAACAAAAACAAGGTTTTCGAGAAACGAGGCGAAACCACAGACGACAAATACGCGCACGAAGGATATGTAAATGAAAAAGTTGTTGAGGAAGATTCGTGCCGATGGAAGAAGCAAAATATGGCGGATACAGTTACGAGTTAATTAAAATTATTGTTGGAACGGTGAACATTGTTCAACTTGCGGAGCAAGTCGGCAAATACCGATGCACAAATGTTTTAGAGCGAGTATTGTACCAAACATTGAAGAGAGAAACTCGTTGGACGAAAATTGTGATTGTTACAATGGAAACAATTTTGTCTTTTGTATTCATGTCGAGCAAAGTAGGCGTTGATAATCGTTATTGATGTTCAAGCTTCATTCTATGGTGCAATGGCGTTTTATACCTTTAGGTAAAATTCGAAGTACAAATATTGACCCGTTCGAGTGTTATGACGTACATTAGAGAGTTATGACGTTCTTAAAAATGTAGTTTCAAGATAAACTGCTTTAACGTTTCAAACGATGGTCTACTATAGCCTATGACTTATTATCTCTTTTTCGAAAGAAGATAGCTGAAGCCATAAAAGCTGTCCACCTCACTACTTCAGACTTGTCACATAGAAGTAGAGAGGACAGCTAGAATAACTTCAGCTATCTTCTGTCGAAAACAGACTATAGTTGAGGTTAGTCCTATAACTATTTAAATATTTTTAACAATGTCCACGATGAATGAGGTTTCCAAAGTACAACGACAAAACAGAATTGACTTTTTCAAGTTTCAATGGTACTACGTCGCCTTAATGTAATTTATGAAGACGTAGATGATTTTGAACTCCATTTGATGTCCCAGGTCGCCAATGCTCATAATAATAATAACAATAGACCTAATTTCCTCCATTATCGAGCATAGTTTGGCTAACGTTTTGGTGTGCTTTCTACTAATTGTTTCGCACGAAGCAAGTATTGACCTCTATATTTTTTTAACCCTTAGCACTCGAATGGCGACTCTGAGGCGCCACTACAAATTGCTACACCATTGTTCAGAATATTGTTCGCATGATTAAATTTGTTCAAATGTAATAAATTACTAAACATTTGAATATTTTTTGAGGTACTACATCATTTTTTGTACGCATATAATGAAAAAAATTATGTACAATGGAAATATTCTAGGTTAGAAGAAATTTTTGGTTTTTTAGTTGAAATAGCCCTGAGTGCAAAGGGTTAATACGGTCAATGAAGATTCGGAATTTTAACATACATTCATCTTTATGTTTTTACTTTATAATAGAGCGACTAAATTTTCATGGAATATGTATCAGGCAACAGAGCCAGTCAGTCACAATGATACATTTGCTATCGTGCAATTTGAGCATGCACGACTTCCATGTTTCTAATCAATACTCTTTTACAAAATCCATTTGCTTTCAGTTTTATTAATCCAGTCTCAGAGCGTATTGGCATTTGAAATGTACTTTCGATTCATAATACATTTTTTAACTTTGTAACTTTGAAACAGGTAAGGTCATCTCACATGGCACGAGGCGATCTCCGGGATGAGAGTCACTGTCCAACCGGCAGGATGTGGGAGGCGAATGTCAAGGCTAAACGCTCGTTGTAGCCGGTGCCCCCTCGCCGCACCCCCTCTCCCAACCACACGGTTCTCTCATCTGATTCTGTTTGTACTTCGATTTTCGCCTTCTTTTTAACGGCCCTCGACCGCCTCGACCCGCGTCGCCTCGCAACGGAACCATCGGCCCGCAGAAAATAATTCATGAGAAGTGCCCGGGCTGTTGTTACGCTCCTGCGGGCTCGGACAACTCGTGTCTCTTTCCCGATGGAATTCGTAAAGAACCGCGTGACAGTCGAGCGCGGCCACCAAATTCCGCCATGAAGTCCCCCCCCCCCCCCCCCCACCCCTGAAAGGCCCCCACATTTCATCCGCGAGATTTGCGTGTTATCGCGTGCGAATATCGCTTGAAATCGCGAGTTACCATTGCACCCACTCAAGTCCCTCTTCAGCCTTCGTGCTCTTTGTTAAAATCCTTTCGTCACGCTTCGCGAATACGTTTCGCGTTGTTTCGCGTCGCTGGAACGCGATTCGAGGACCGTTCCGGACTTTAATAACCCTCGCCGCGTGTAACTTTGTTCCCGCTGTTAGCACATTCATTGCTAACACCCTTCTTATCGCGCCGGGGAATTTCGGTGAAGGCACGAAAACACCGGACCGAGTGTCCTTTTTCTTTCGTTGCGCCATCAAGTTTGACCGTAAAGTCACATTTCTGGTAGTAGGACCTCGGTTGTACGGATTAAGGTCGATCAAAGGTCGATTTATAACAGGATGGAGTGTCTACAGGGTGTCCCACCAAACTGGAACAGGCTGCACAGTGGGTCGGCAACATTGCACTCATCGAGAGAGACATGATTCCTCGAGATTGTCAAATTTTTTGTCGCCAACGTCCAGCCGAGCGACCTAAATAATTGGCACCAGCGCGTCGGACCAGGCCTATCGGAGAGCCAATAATGATGCAATGACTAAACTTTTTTGTTTTTATTATTTTTCTGATAAAAATGACACGAAACACGATATAAATTGGTTCATATTCACTTGTTTAATTGACTATCATATGATTTAAAATACAAATGTACAAACGCAAATATGTATTATATGCAACGAATTATGTCATATTTGGTCTCATTTTAATCAGAAAAATGCCAAAAATACGTTGGTAACAGTTTTGTAAACTTTGAAAGTAGTTTGAATCATAGCAACCGTAAAACAAATTGTAGTACAGTACAAGTAGTTAATACATAATTACAGCATATATTTCGTAATAATTTTTATATTTTCTGGCTAAATGGAGATTTTACTATCGATTTCTAACGCGAATTTACACTTGTAGATCATTAGCAGAATTAAGTTTTGTCCCGTCAGATTGCGAAAATACCACACTATGCATCGTGGACAAAAGCTGGAGGCACACCGGATGGACGGAGCGTTTTCTTGGATCGTAAAAGAAATTTCGTTCGGCGGACCGGGTAAATAATTGATCGGGATGGGGTGGTCAAGCAATTAACGAGGGTCATCGGTCGGTCGGCCGGCCGAAAAGAACGGAGGACAATCACGCGACCGGCAACGACGGGGATTCCTCGGCGACGGTAAATCTCCCTATCCCTCGTAAGGGCGCTCTTATCTGTTCTCTCCCCTCCTGCTCTCCTGGTACTGTTACGATCGTGCGAGAGCAGCTAAGTTTATTAGAGCAATTTCCAACACCGAGAACGGTCCATCGGACACAATAGGGGAGAGATGTGAAATGCAGCGAGAAAGTGACGCTGCCCCATCCTGAGGGTTTCCATGACGACCAATTACCCGGAACCCCATAATTGTCGCGTTTGTTAGCCGCGGCCTTAGGTACACTTTAAACTAAATTCAGGATTTATTTATACGAAATCGGTCGATCTTTCGATCCTCAAATTATTCGTCGCAACTAGCCGATTTTTACGCCAAAGAAAAACTGTCAATTGATACATACATGAGCTATGTAGGCGTTTATTACTTTTCTTAATAAGTTTGAAGAGTTCAGAATAATGCAACAGTGTTTTTCGGTCCAATGAATGTCTTTATTTGATCTGCTCGTTTGTTATAAATGTATAGAACCTGCAGACTAGTTATAATAATTTGCTGTCCTATTCCTTTTTCAATGTTATGCCAGCTGAACAATATTAAAACGTCAGGGACAGGTGAAAATCTGATCGAGCTAGATCTGATGAATACAAAAGGAAAATTCCCTAGGTCAGATAACCTGATGACGCATGAATCATTTCTATGGGTCCGCCAGGATTTTTCTATAACAGAAGCGCAGTACAAAAAAATAATGATGTTGCCTGTTTTACCAAGATGCATATACATTAAAGTACTTTAAAATCCCAAACTGGTTTCTTTATTGATTCTGTGACACGACAGCGAATATATTTCCACGTCTAATAATTATTTGCTTCGTTTTCATACAGTTTCGCCTGGAGCTGCGTCTTCGACGACAGATTCTCTGTTTGTTAATTCCTTGAGCCCGTTTGGTCACACTGATGCTTGAAACGCAGGGCTCGACTCAAGAGGGTTGAGTACAGCTTGTAAAAAAGTAGGCGGCCGATGTCTGGCATTTCGATTTTTTTTCCAACGTTCATTCATTTATGATAATAAGGATCTCGATAGTTATGTTGAGGTGACCAATTGTCCTCCTTTAGGGAGAACAGTCCCCCGTTTGTAGTACTTGTTTAAATAATAATTAATGGGCATGTAAGCATAATTACAATATAAAATCTTACAAATGTTTGTGTTATGCATTTAACATATAGTATATTATGGTTGCAATGAATGAAATGTTTTTTTTATTTACAATATGTTTTTTTTCTTCAATTTATCTGTGTCCTCCTTTTCATTGTAAAAAAGTTGGTCGCTTTAGTTACGTGAAAGGGTCTGCTATTCTAAAACTGCTGTACGCGTTGGCTACTGGCGTCACACGTGTGTGACGATCTTGTATTAATTTTATGGATGCAAAATTTAAAATTCTAAGTGAACTGTGGAATTTTATGGAGATTCGCAGAAATGAGCAAAAGCAAAACACATCTGAATGGTATTGTATCAGTTTGTTGTATTTTTATGAAAATTAGTGGACGTACAGTGGCACACAAAATTATTCGCTCGCCCTTTAAATAAAAATAGCTTTCTTAAAATTTGACCAAACCACTTGACTTTCTTTGAGCAAATAGAAACAATTATTTAGTAAATCAAGTGCAAAAAAGATTTTGAAGAAATTGCAATTAGTAGGAATTACATGAAAAAATAAAAATGGCACTTTTTAAAACTTTATTATTTCAGCCCGTAATGAAAATTCAAAATATGCGTTTTGTAGATCTATGTTATTTACACATATGCTTAAAATTTCATCGAAATCACATACAGAACATATGAGCTACAAGCGGTTGAAAGTGGTGATAATCGCAGTTTTTCACGACTTTTGGTCACTTTCTGCTTAAAATCCATAGTTTCTTACATCTTTCGATGCGTATCGTTTTTTCTGCGTCAACCGATTTCGATGGAATTTTCAGCTTATGTATAAGTAACATAGATCTACAAAAGGCATATTTTAAATTTTCATTATGGGCTAAAATAAAGAAGTTTTAAAAAGTGCCATTTTTATCTCTTCATGTAATACTAAATCAATGTTTCTAATTGCTCAATAAAAATCAAGTAGTTTGGTGAAATTTTAAGAATTTGTACATAGGTCCGCAAAAATCTATGTTTTCCTCTGCTGTAGCTACATTGCATGTAATTAAATATTATGGTCGTCAATATCACAATTATGTTCATGTCTTATGTTGCATCGTTAAATCAAAGAGGCATTACTAGACTGTGCGGATCTTTATGCAAAATAAAAATTATCTTGGTCAATTGCCAAGAGACTGGAGCTAGATAGTAGACACTTCAGTCTCATTTTGATCATTCTCTCTTTAATTTTAATAAGTTGAAAATAATAGATTCCCATTTTTAAATCATTTTAACCTTTCTACTGTCTTACATTTCGCCTACACATTTTTGCCATAAATGCATGAAATCCGCAGTGTAGCCATCACATAAATTCAAATCACATTTATAATCGCCAAAGCTAACGCTGTAGGTGTTAACTCTCTTCTACTTATGTGTTTTATCAATATCTTTAGTTTTGCGTTATTTTTATCTTTGCTTGTCATTTCAATGTCGGTTCTTCGATCCGATGTTACGATACGCCATATAACAACACTAAATCGTACCAAAGGTTACTTTGTTACCCGTTAGCCAATACCTCTAAGGTTATAATAATAATAACTGTTCGGACTGCCTAATAAGACGCTTGTATCTACATCGTATCGATTCTTTCGACTTTGTTGGCTAGTGTACACTGTCACTCGATAATATGTATGTAATCAATTAAAATGTTCACAATGTACAGACACCGAGAAAACAAACCACGAAGCGACCTATTGTTTCGCAATCGTTGTGTTCCTCATCAATTACCCGGCTGCATTTGCGACGTACGAATACACTCGCGATATAGGGCTTGCTTTACTTTATTGTGTTAATCCTTTTTTAACGCATCAGAGTAAATCGGTTTTTTATTTTAAATGTAAAATCATTGTTGATTTATGCCTATGAGACGATACGTGCTGTTTTAAAGACACCATCAATTTTTGTACAATCGTAAGAAAAACCGGGCTATAAAGTTGATTTCTACTAAAACGGAGAGAGCGTAGGGTAGAGTTGCCAAATTTGGTCCGTTGCCATAAATTGGACCACCATTGTAACTTGACCAGTATAAGACATTTGTTTTGTAAAATAGTATACTCGCTTGCTGCATCCATTCTTTTCGAGGAAGCACAAAATCGTGGCATTAACACACGTGACGCGAAGAAAACATGACATCGAGAAACTTGAACTTGACTATTATTTATCTAACAAATGAGATCAGATGTCAGTCTGTGTCCCAATTCCAGTCTATCTCGATTGAGTATTATGCTTACGAAAAGGTCTAGATGACATGAAAATTTTTTAATTAATTCCTCCTATTTTATAGAAACAGCCAGCCCACTGTGCGTCGCGGAGAAGAATCGAATGGGCGCGTGAATGCGACACCGGTCTCGGTGGCGGTCTTAATTAATGAAAAGATCTGGTAAAGTGGCGTACACGCGGTGGTTGTGTGCGTGTGTGGGTGTGCATCGGGGCAGCCGCAGACGGTCACACAAGCCGGCTAACAACGCGGTCGAGCGTGTCTGTGGTGGTGCAATTAACATACTGCGGGGGCAGGCTCCCCTGACAAAGGATAATCGCCTTCGCCCCATTCCCGTGGCGGCCTTACAACTTCTGAATGTTATTAAACGTAATTTAATATCTGGCCGAGCCCAGCGCGGATCCCTAGTGGAATTTACGGTGGAGCAGGACGATATCCTATTAAATTCTATGGCGTGGACGAGCGTGCGCTCGCGAGAATCCGACGCGATATTCCGCTTCGTGTTGAGGCGACGTCGACGTCGACAACGTGGGCGGCATCCGTTTCACTTTCTTCGAAACAGGAAGAGCTTACCGCTTCTCGGACTCCATTGCGTAACTGCAATCAGCTTTTACATCGTTCGTCCGTGATTTTAAACACGCTCGTTGCGTCGCGGACACGACCTACTTCGTCGGATGAAAGGTGATCGAGCAATCGAGAAACGAATACTAACCGAGAAATAGGTTTACAGCATGTTTAAGTCAAAATTAATCCTCTGATGCACGGGTTGGTGTCTGCGGGACCCATGACGAGAATTGAGATCGTTTAACAGGCCTTAACACATTGATTGCTTTTATAACAAAAGTGGGTCGGTACAATTTAAAGTAGTGAAAAATTTAAGAGAATTTGGAAACATTGATACGTTAAGCGCCACGCCAGCACGTGACAAAATTCCAAGAAATCGAATCAATCGTTTAATGAAACCCGTAAATGATAAGTCAAGATTTATTACAATCACTGCTTTTTTAACCAGTTAACTGTGTAGCTCGACTTTGTATGTGGCTACTAAAAATTTTGAAAACTTTATTTACCACATATTGACCTCTCGTCAATTTCTTTGTTTCGTTTCTTTACTTCGTCTTTGACTTGAAAAATTCTAAAATGTCGACAAATTGATAATGCGTTTTAATTTTCACTACAAATTTTAACATAAATAGCAAGCAATTAATTTTATTCCATGACGAGTATACTCGGCAAAAACAGCTAACTGGTTCACTTTCTTATAATTCGTGGGTCCAAACAAAATTTTGATTTACTCCGGCTGCCACCCTACGAAATAACGTTGAAATCTAGTAAAAGAATTGTGTCAGCCACGTATGACTGACGTGGCAGTAAACGTGTTAATGTATTATTTTCAACTTACTAACATTATTAAAGAAAGCACGAATTGTTTACTTGGCTTCTGTTTCTTGCAGCTGATACACAAAATGTTTATTTTACATAAAGATCCACCATCTAGTAATAACGTTGGTGCCGATGTGACCCATCGGTCACAAGCGAGCGAGCATTCTTAAAGTCTCACCTTGATGCCGGTATTTGTCAAAAGTTTACGTTTTCATATCAGGATTGTCAGTAGAGTCTTTGATCGATCCATGTTTCTTTTTTCATTTACTATAGAACAATCGTAATTTAAAAGTGATACAATAATGATTCGATCTAAGCAAACGAGAAGAGTACGTTATTCGCATAGCGTCTATCCCCACCACTGCGGGTAATTTGATCGATCCATGTTTCTTTTTTCTTTTACTATAGAACAATCGTAATTTAAAAGTGGTACAGTAATGATTCGATCTAAGCAAGCGAGAAGAGTACGTTATTCGCAAAGCGTCCATCCCCACCACTGCGGGTAATTTGATCGATCCATGTTTCTTTTTTCTTTTACTATAGAACAATCGTAATTTAAAAGTGGTACAGTAATGATTCGATCTAAGCAAGCGAGAAGAGTACGTTATATTCGCAAAGCGTCTATCCCCATCACTGCGGGTAATGCCCCGCGAAGGGACCAGAAGCTAGAATTTCCACAGTCTCCGAGCAGTGTAAACATGCCGTGTAACCCGATACGAGGTCAGGTATATCGGTGTGGAACCACTACTAATCCAATTACAAAACTTCTTAATTTCTCATTATTTTTTATGTGACTTTCACGAATTTATTTGTTGTTTTTTTCTAATTGAAATGACACTGAACACGATATAATTTGAACTATATTTAGTGGTTTCATTTTAAGTTTAGTTGCGCTTTCGGTCGCGCGTCCCCGTTTACAAGCGCTGTTCGATTCTACTAATTCCGTTCGTTCGAAACATTTTTTTGTCAAATTATCGGAAACGCTTGAAAAATCGTGGCATTTGGCTCGAAAAGCTCGCAAAAACTATTACAGTGTTATTTGTAAGCTCAAGAACATAATATTATATATCGTTGAATTTGTCTTAACGCCAGCTACAACATTGTGAAATAAAAAATCTAAACAGTTCCATAATTTATACTAAATTATCTATAAAACGACCAAACCAAAGTTTGTTGGCTCGTAATTATAATGTGTCATGAGGTGACACACCATAATGAAATAGCTGATGAAATCTTATAATCGTAAAAAATGACAAAATTTATTCTTATTCTCACATATTAATAACAATGCGAATCTTTACCGGTGTGATTTCTCTCGATCGAAATGAAGTATATTAATAAACTTTATGATTTCGGCGCAAGGTTCGATCCCATTGAAAAGCACACATATATATATACATATATATACATATATATATACATATATATACATATATATATACATATATATACATATATATACATATATATACATATATATATACATATATATACATATATATACATATATATATATATACATATATATATATACATATATATACATATATATATATATATATATATATATATATCTTTTTCAGATGCAATAAAGCCTCTATGAAAATGATCCACGCAAGGATCGAAACGTCGAGAATAAATTAATTGCAAATTTGCTGCTTTTCAATAGGATCGAACCTTGCGCCGAAATCATAAAATTTATTAATGCGAATCTTTACGACGGAAAAAAAAACTTAAAAAGCTTCTTTAATGCAAAACTTTGCGCAATAAGTGAATGACGTTTCAGGAAGTGAACTTTCAACGAATGATGCTGCTTCATGAGCTTATAAATAAGAGAAACAATATTGATTCATGATTCCTCATATATTTATATATATATATTCATATAATTAACTATCTGGAATAGCAAAACTTTACGTCTTCCGCAAAATGCGTTGCACGGTGCGTTCGTTGACAGTGCCCACCGTTGTATCGATGCCGAAGGCACATACTTTGAATAATGTAAACGATTCTTATAAATATACTCGCTGGTTGTATTAATATATTCCCGATCCCGTTACTTTTCAGACATACTGTGTATATTACCTTTCTCGATGCAAATTCGAAGCACGCGTGCGATAACTGTCGATTTACAGTTCGTACTTGTTATCGCCGTAAATCGTTGCGAACGATTCGAAGGTTAATGGACTTTGCCGAAGGGTACTTAACCCTCGTCACCGATGGTCACCTGGTTAAAAGTTACGCGTACGCAGCGTTAATCCGGTCGCAGCGAGAAAGCGTGCGTGCATTACCACAAACGTAATCGGCCTTTGAAGATTCTCCTTAATGGATCCTTCGAAAGAGCAGCTTACCACCGATTAGAGCGTTATCTTTCGTGCGAACAGACCTTTCGCGAGAGTACAGCGCCGGTGTAATGCAAACCGATCGTTGTGACAACTTTTCGACCGTCCATGTTTCGGAGACGATTGGCCAAAGGCCTCGACGAAAAACTAAAGTGTCGCCGAGGGAATCGGAGGCGACAAAATTAGTCTCCATTCGAAGTTCAACGACGAGAAGCCGTAAGTTGGTCTCGTTGATAAATGGTTCGAGATAAAAGCAACGTCTCGACGTTGATGGCGCTCTGCTCAGACTTTTGTGACTTCGAAAACCTACCGTGTCATTATATTGTCATTACCCCCGGTTCGTATCTCGCTTAACAGCCTATCTCGCGGTTAGAAAAGTTTTGAAATACTCTAGAACGATAGCGCGGTGCCTAACCGTCGAATAATGGAAGTAGTACGGTCGGGCGACAGGTTCGCGGTTTAACGAACCCTTTTTATTATGATCCTTTAATTTACGAAACATCACAAGGCAAACTGTACAAGGGATAGGTAGCATGAAAGGGACTGTTTTGTTTTAACCACGATATAAAAAAAAAACTTAAAGGTCATTCTACCTCTATTAGGTCGTCCCATAAGTTTGTGACGCGAATATGTTTATACTCTTCGCGGTGAGGTTTGTAAACACAGACGGTATAATGTCTTTACCAAAAAGACGGAAAGAGGTTGTGGAACGAAAGGGTGATTACTAGACTGCGGATGTTTGTGAAATTTGTAATTTTTATAGCCAAATTTGAAGAAACTGGAATAAAATAAAATCCTATTTTGAATGAGAACCGCCATTACAGATGTAAAAAAAATTAAAATCGTATTACATTACATCGAATTTTATGTTCTAGCATTATTTGAAAATTTTCATAAGCCATAAATGCATAAATATCCGCAGTCTAGTGATTACATTTTTTCGTGAACTTTAGGGGTACATATGTTTGAAATGTTAATTAAAATAGTAGAACTGTAAACGGCACGAACTTATGGGACGACCTAATACTTCGTACGAGAGGTCAACTATATGACTATAAATGTGCGTGTACCATTAATCTGCTTCTACATTATAATACTAAAATCTAAACTACTAAAAACATGATATTTTATTAATAATATTTATTAATTGAAAAACAGGAAAAATGCGTGTTGAAATCATCTTGTGTCGGCTTCGATCAATCGATCGCGATCGACTTGTTGGTCACTTCTGATCTATATAATGAGGACAGATAATTGTTATCATTTCGGAGAATCGTTGATCAAATTTCTGATAGATGTATCGAACTTTTCCATCGATTAGAACCGACAGAAACTGTACACTGAACTTCTTAGCGTTCCAACCTCTTGCAAGCCAGCTCAAAAGTACTAAAAGGCGGTGCAGTGTTGCATTTAAATACATCATGTTGACCGTTTGAATGGAAGAGGAGAGTTCCACGCCTGAAATGGTGAGAGCTTCGTGAACGAGTAGGTTAAAGTGTTAATGCCGTATGATTGCCGGCGAGGCTCCGAGCCGACGGGGAATAAGTAGCTTTCCTGCGTTAAAACGGCAGCCCAATATACCGGGTAGACGAAACAGAACATTGTAGCGTCGACGTTCCACTCATCAAAGCTGAGCAATTTTACGCTTCTTTCTCAGTCAATCAGATATTCACAGAAATTGCTGAGAAAATAATCAGCACTATCGAATCGAAATAAAATTCTATTTCGTTATCGTTGATATGCAGCCATTGGAGCATACATACACAAACGATAGTTATAAATTTTCTTCTTCTAGGAAATTATGAACTACAAAGAAGTTCTAATCACTGCAACCTGTAAAATAAATCATAGTCCAAGGGGTTAACCAAGGTTAACTATGTATTACGGTAATTATATAGAAAAGGTCTGCGTACTCCGATTTTGATGAAACTTTAATGCTAAACCTTACGTTTAGGGGAGGATGCTCCGATGACCTTGACCTTGACATATGTTGTTGAGGACAACATTCTGAACAACTTTTGTCATTACAACTACCCGGTGCTCGGTCTCAGTTTTCGAGATATTTGCGAAAAACTATTGCTAATAGTGTATTAAATTTTCCGTATTCTTCCACGCTCCGTGGCAACGTAAACCTGATCCGGGACCGCATCTGTTTAGTTTTTATTTGTAAACACGTTGTGGGGATGAGAAGCGACAATACCACACACACCCACCCAGTGTTTCTAAAAAGAAGACTCTCACATTATACAATATAAAATCAACTGAGACGAATACAGCATACATGTATTATATTATCGCATTTGATAGTAACACAAATTGCAAAACATAACCCAGACCTAACCCAGACCAATACAGCATACATGTATTATATTATCGCATTTGATAGTAAAACAAATTGGTATTGGTTTCAGTTGATTTTACATTGTTTAATGTGAGAACCTTCGTCTCAGAAACACTGGCTGGGTGTGTGTGGTGTCGTGTGTTGGTTAAGACTAGGTGGCGGGGGGCGGAGAGCACGCAGACGAAATTATGAGTATCTCGAACAGTATCTATATCGAACTGAGAATTTTATTCTGTATTTAAAACTCACGAGACCTGCAAGTAACGCACAGATGTATACACTGATCGTTACTGGTCCGCACTGGATCGCACATGGGTCACATTCGGATGTATGAGTTCTTGCTATGTTTATTTATCTAAGGTGTAGCTCATTCGAAACTATGGTAGCCTTACGTAGCTACGAAGAATACAGAAAATTCAATACAGTACTAGCAGTAGTTTTTCGCAAATATCTCGAAAACTAAGACCGAGCACCGGGTAGTAATGACAAAAGTTGTTCAGAATGTTGTCCTCAATAACGTATGTCAAGGTCAAGGTCATCGGAGCATCCTCCCCTAAACGTAAGTTTTACCATTTTAATATGTTATGGAGCAACACATTCTGAACAACTTTTTCCTTTTCCAATATAGGAGGGTCGCTTTTAGTTTTCGAGATATTTGCAAAAAACTATCGGTAATGTTAATTTCATAACGGAAACCTTCTTTTTAGGAACACTGGGTGCGTGTGGAATACTGGGTGGGTGTATGTGTGTGGTATTGTCGCTTCTCATCTCCACAACGTGTTTACAAACAAAAAATAAACAGACGCGGCCCGAAAATCCAGGAAATGGAATAACAGAAGAAACAAGCAGAATTAACTCCTGTAGATAACTCTGATCATACATAGATAGGCTGAGCTTTCAATTTTCAAAGACATTTCCTGGATTTTCGGGCCGCATCTGTTTATTTTCTGTTTGTAAACACGTTGTGGAGATGAGAAGCGACAATATCACACAGACCCACCCAGTGTTTCACACGCACCCAGTGTTTCTAAAAAGAAGGTTTCCGTTATGAAATTAACATTACCGATAGTTTTTTTGCAAATATCTCGAAAACTAAAAGCGACGCCCCTATATTGGAAAAGGAAAAAATTGTTCAAAATGTCGAAATCTATAATGTATTAACCCTTAGCACTCGAATGGCGACTCTGAGGCGCCACGAAAATTTGCTGTATAATTATGCAAAATATTGTCTGCATTGTTAAATTTGTTTGCATTCAATAAATTAGTGAATATTTAAGTGTTGTGCGAGATATCGTATCAGTTTCAAACCATAAAATGAAAGAAATCATATAGAATGAAAATATTCTAGGTCGGAAGAAATGTTTGAATTTGAAGTCAAAAAAGCTCTTCGAGTGCAAAGGGTCAAAATTTCATCAAAATCGGAGTACGCAGACCTTTTCTATACAATTACCTGTATTACAATCAGAATTATGTACTAGTTCCTTTGACCCCTCGCACGGGTGTTATTAAAAAAAAATCAAATTCCGCTACTTCTAGCGAGTTTTCGAAATCAGGTGTTCACATATTATAAACCTTCACCCTGTTTATGCGAAATTGTGCTCGCTCGTACTCGCGCGGTAAGTATCCGCACACTTTGTGATCCGGCGTTAAATTGCAGAACGTAATTCCCGCGAGAACATGTCCGTGTGTTGTACGCGCGTGTGCTATATGCCTGAAGGTCCTGACTTTCCAACCGAGGAGGAACGGGAGGACGCGTCCATCCTGTCGTACAGCTACGACAACGATAGCGAATCGCAATTTAATCTTTCGAACGTCCTTCGGATCTACCGTGTACGCCGAGCCTTGTACCCTTGCGCATCGCGATTCAACGATATCTTTCCGTTTCTATTGCCGCTTAAGGTTTCCACCCGTACGCAAAAAAGCAACGCAACTTGCTCGCCGTGCCTCGTTGCAACCATGAACGCTCGACGCGTCTGGCATCGCTCAGAAAATTAGGTCAAGATGGAAGCTATACGCGGCTTTTAATCGAACGTTTACTTCTACGGACAGTTAATTATGTCGCTATGCTCTGGCACCACTTCGTGGACAAAATACGATAGTACCACTTTCGTAGAGACTCCCCAGGCAAAATGTATTAGCACTTTGCACTCGAAGCAATTTTAATTCCAGTATCAAGATATTTCTTTCAAAACCTAGAACATTTTTATTCTATGCATCCTTTTGCATTGTACAACTGATATTAACACTAGATTTACGGGGCCCGTCAAAATGACGGATTCAAAAATTTTTAATTTACGATTATTAAGAGTGTGAGAAGGCAGTCGTGAGGAATTATTAAATAGATTTATTTTTTTGTGTACATATTACAATAAAAATCGCTGAAGATCTAAGTAAATACAATTTTATTATTTTTATAAAGCAATGTGAAATAATCAATTTCAGTGCTCCGTAAACCTAGTGTTAAACCTGGTTTCTCATACAACGTTTGAATTTTTAGCTTTTTATAGAGTAGAGACGAATTTAATAATATGAAAACTGTTTTGAATAATGGCAATTTTTACTGTTGACTCAAAGTCACCATTCGACTGCAAAGAGTTTTAACCCTTTTCAAATTATTGGGTTGTTCGGAAAGTGCTTTCGTTTTTCCAAGGGAAAATGAAGACGATGTTTCACTATTTATTTATTCGGTGATGTGGTGGCAATTTTGTTCTATGATCTTGTGCCATCTTTCTAGTAACTTGGAGATTCCATGTCGTAGAATTCCTGTTTTTTCCTTCATTTAAAATGATAGTTACACCACTTAAAAAGTGTTGAAAAGAACGAAATAAATATTAATACGACAGTACAACCTCTTTGTAAACAGCATACATCTTTTTTCCTGCTTGCATTGCGTTTTTACCATACCCGTAACAAAAAAGCAAAATGTGACGGATATGCTCACTTTGATTTTGCATATTTGATGCGATGACAAAAGAAATGCTTGAAATATTATAAAGTTCTATAAGGCACGAAATGACGTCCGAAATGTCAGTTCTGAAAATATACAATGATTTTGCGACTTAGAATAATGTTAAGTAATAATAAATGGAAGCAATACCATCTCTACACGAAAAACGAAATTACTTTCCGAACAACCCAATAGAAATTAGAAATTTTTAGATTAGAGATCTGTATTTCAGGTGTATGCAAATGCACGTGTATGTCGGCATTCGATATACAGTCGACATTTAACGCGATATTACCGACTTATCGAAGAACAACTGACGAGGGAATATTTTATACATCGATTGAAAAACGAGACGCACAATTTTGCAATAAAGATTATTACAGCATTAATTCAGTATACAAGTGAAATCCACAGTTTAAGTATTACTATGTAAATAATCTATGGTGCCCCTCTTCTACTGATGCCCAAAGAACGTGCTTATTTTGCTTATTGGTTCATCCAGCACTGGGTTTAGTGTTAAAGAATACTTCAGCAACGATAAAATACGTAATTTATTTGGTTTTTTTAAAGAAAAATAAATTAATAGATAAAATTGAATGAACTAATAATTACTGTTCAACGTCGCTTACAATCTCGCTGTTCTTCTTCTTCTTCAACGATAAAATACGTAATCTATTTGGTTTCATCAAAGAAACATAAATTAATAGATAAAATTGAATGAACTAATAATTACTGTTCAACGTCGCTAACAATCTCGCTGTTCTTCTTCTTCTTTCCTTCTTTAATGTCGCATCGCCATCTTGGTCATTAGCTACGACTCTGTGTTTCACTGTTTAGATTTCGTCCTAAATGTCTGTGGCTTGTATTAATTTTTAGCAAGTTTCTTCTGTTTTGTTCGGATTTATATATTTCGTTAATCGTAATTAAAAAAGAAGAAGAGAAAGTTGATTGAGCAATAACAGACTTTATAGAACAACGCGGCTGCGTGAAGTTGTATGCAAATGCGAAAAGAGACGGGATAATGTGCCTTGGGCATGCGGAATGGCCAGAAATGTCCAGGGTCGGCCGGCAAGGCGCGAATCTAGCACGATCGAAGCCCTAACAAGCAAAACAAATGGGAAATTATATAGCCCACGATGCCTGGGCAGCGATAACGCGAACGAAACGGGAGAGCGAGCGTCGCGATCCGCTCCTGAATTGACGAGGCACCGCGGCGCGGGCGGTGAGGGTGCAGGGGCGTACAGACGTGGCGCCGGGCGTCCCGACGCCCAGACTGGCAGGGGCCGCACGCACGTTGACCGTGAAACAGGAGGAGGCGGTCGACTGCGATAAACACTCTGCTTTCGCGACAGCTTAGGGCTTAGACTGCCGGGCTCTCCTCCAGGTTCTCGTCTCCGATAGACATCCCCGGGAACTTACATCCACCCCCCCCCCTCCCTCCTATACGGTGTCGTAATTGTTTCCCGCGGATAAATAAAATATCAACCCCGCCGTATCGAGATTTATTTATTCGCTACGCGGGCAAAGAGAACCTGCACCTGTGAAGGTGCAGGTGTTCAATTTTCCATCATGTTTATCGGGAAATGCAGTTCCGTTTGCTTATTCGCGGAAAAATTTTGGAAAAAGCGTGGAAAAAGAATTTGGCAACATCGGTGAAAAGCGACAACTTTAAGGGCTATTTTCACCTTGCGACGTGGTTGATGGCTGAAAAAAAGACGTGTCAAATATTTTTCCGAAAACTAGCTCTTACAGAAATTTCATCAGAATCGGTCTGCCCAAAGTTGATATATTCCATTTTGCCAGGTTCTACATCATGCACTGTAATTAATGTTAAATTTAAAAATAACTGGTATAAATGGTAAATAACATAATTATTCATCTAAGGCAACGCATTTCATTCAAAAACGTTTAACAACATTTCCACAATAACGAAACACAGTTATGGTGACTGAAATAAATATTTTAACACTTTTAACACGTTGACTGCCGTGTCACCCATATATGGGTGACGGAATTATTTGTCCAGATGTAAAAATTAATATCTACTCCAATAATTCATTGTACCAATTTTGGTAAGGACATAGCAAATACAATAAGACTGAAGGACTACTCAGTATTATACAATTTAAATCTTCAATTTTTATTACATTAGATAAATTATTTTGATTTTGGGAAATTTTTGAGGTTGTTCGATTGGCAGTCAAAGTGTTAAAAAACGCGATGACTGTTTAATGTTGGATCTAATGGCTTAGATTTTTTTGAGAAATTAGAACAGTTAGTTTACTACATGACCTGAACAAATTTTGAAAAAAATTGTAATTGGTCGGAATTTCAGAGAAAATACTAAAAACTGTATTTTACAACTTTTGGGGTTCCCGTTGTTCGATTACTTCAAAATGTTGCACGCATAATTTTCTTACCAAAATAAATTGTCGGCCCCTATAGCTAAACTGACCGCCCACCCTAATGACCACGTATCCCGAAAAAATGCGTTTCCTCGCGTTGAGAACCGTCGGTTTAAGAAATTGCCTAGTTTTGCGAGGAGTATTCTCGCTCGGAGGACGGCTCCGAGGCAAAAAGACGATGTTCCAGCATGAGGGGGCACGCGCGACACGGGGTTCGCTCGATTTCCGCTTGTGTCCTCCCCCCTTAGGACACAGAGAGCCGGGAGGATCGATAAAGTTCGAGGGCTCGGTTCTCCGGTCGCTCCCCCGTTACTCTGAGCCCCGCGTATGGAATTAGGAATTCTTACATGGAGGGTTCCCGTGTACGCGATATTTATTCCGTGGTTCGGGGTGGTGGCCACCCTTTTCATTCACCCTCGGCGCCGAGCAATATCCGCGGGGGGTCACCGAATCGCCCTGGCAACACAATGCTCCGTGAAGGAACGTGTACGCGCACGGGGCTCCCTGTTTAGACGATCCAAATTTCCAACCCTCCTTTTACACTCACCGATATCACTTTTACCGAGCCAAGTGCCGCCGATAAATTGCCGGCCATCCCCGCGGCTCCGAGATCGTCGTCGCCGATAACAGTCTGTTTGGAAACAGCCGCGTTCCGAGCGGGGAAAGCTCTATAAATGCTTTACAACGCCGCTCTCGTGAATGTTCGCCTCGCTTTCCATTTTCCAGATCGACCTCGCGACGAGTCGTGTCGCCCTTCCTCACTCTTCTTCGTATTTTCGTACCTTTAATTTGCTATTACGATTGTGCGAATACTTTTTGTCTGACTATGGCTTCGTTGTTTGAAAGGTGGTTTCATGCTCCAAGAAGCGCAAGGAGGTTGTTGGGAGTGTAAATACAGTGTCCCACGAAAGTATTCCATCACCATTTAACCCTTTGCACTCGAATGGTGACTCTGAGGCAATAGTAAAAATTGTCATACCATTAGTCAAATTAGTTTTTGTTTTATTATATTCGTCTGTATTCTGTAATTGTTAAAAATTCAACTGTTGTATGAGAAACAGGTTTAATTTCATGTTCATAATATAAAAAAGATTATATAAAATGAAAATGTTCCAGGTTGGAAGAAATGTCTTTACCGTAGAATTAAAATTGCTTCGAGCACAAAGGGTTAAATTAGAATAACTTTTTTCAAATTGGACATTAAAATTGGAATAGATTTACTCAATGACGTGCAAAATAGAATTTTGAAAAAAAAAACAATGCAATTTGGTAAGAATTACATGAAAAAAGGCACTTTTCAAAATTTTTTTATTTGAACCCATAATAAAAATTTAAAACGTATGTTTTGTAGACCTATGTTAGTTAAACACATGCTGAAAATTTCATCGAAACCGGTTTACGCAGAGAAAAAACGACACGCATCCACAGATGTAAGAATTTGTGGATCTTAAGAAGAAACTGGCCAAAAGTCGTGGAAATGCCGCTTGTAGCTCGTGTGTACGTTAATCAATTTCTATTTGTATAACTAACATAGATCTACAAGACACACATCTTATATTTTCATTACGGGCTCAAATATGTAAAACATTTTTAAAGAGTGCCCTTTTACGTGTAATTCTTACCAATTGCAATTTTCTCCAAAACCTGTTTTGCATGTCATTCAGTAAATCAATGTTTCTAATTGCTAAAAAGAAGTCAAGTCATTTGGTCCAATTTTAAAAAGATTATTCTGATCTAAATGGCGTTTGAATATTTTCGTGGGCCACTGTACCGTGTCTTTCTTTCGCAAACAGTACATTTCGAATGTACAGGTCAACCGAAAGTCGTATGTAGTTCATTTCTTAGCTTGGAGTATCGAGGCAGACTCCCGATGAAGAGTTTAACTAGTTAAACGCGGAGCAATTTTGTCTCGCTTTTCATTTCACTTTTTGTTTAATTATAAATACAATAATACCATTTTTGTTTATTATTGATTTATATGAATTATATATTACATATTATTTTGTAAATTCGATATCGCCAATCCTCAGGGGTTGACATAGCGTTTAACGTGTTAATCGTTCGCGTACGTAATGTACGCGATATTTTCATTGCCGTCATAGAATTGGCGCACACAACAATTGGGGGACCTAAAAGTAAACATTCTCAAGTAATAGGGTAGCGTTTTTCTTCCGGAGTGAGCGGCGGGAGAAGAGTGGGGTTGGCTCATACAAAAACCAGGCACTACCGTGCTTGTCAAGGCAATTAGTTTACATTGCTGCTTTCAACCTGCGGAAGAAAGGTCTCCCTTGCGTCCCGTATTGGTTTTGACATAGTACACGATGGATAGAGCTTTCGCGAAGATCCACAGTCCAATAATCACGGAACAAGGTATGAAACAAGGTGTCGCACATTCTGTATTTGAGAACCACGAAAAGTATAGCGACGGCAACCTTTTTCGGGGGGAGGAAGCTAAAAGGGATAAAAGATGGCACCCGTGTTCATTGGATTAGCGGAAAGGTGGTCGTCAGACGGAGACTGGAGGGAGAGCAGTCAGTCCTGCAGGCGCCGTCTGGACTTTCACCCTCCCCGAAACTCGAGGACATGACCGATGCACGGTGATGAGAGAGAGAGAGAGAGAGGCGCAAAGTGGCCGATGTTCGAACAGCGATGTACATACTGCTTAACACCGCGAGGTATGAGTACAATGGAGCTGCGATACTAGCAAAGAGAACGTGGTCAGAGAGACGTTTTTAATGATCGACTACTAACAAGAGAACTATTACTATTATTATTACCTATTACTATTAGGTACCATTAACTATTACCTATTAACTATAACTATTACTATTACACGAAGTGTAATAAATTTGACAACAAAGTACTTAATAAAGAGTAGCGTATCTATACTATTACAAATTCGCAACATATAGTCCCCTGCCGATTTAGGGTCTCCCCTGCCGATCTTTTGTCATATACTTAATTCGATTATTTATCAGGGAATTGTATACATAATTCTAATGTAACCAGTATTCCGACGAGAGCTTTCGGACCGAAAGGGTTAATCAGACGACGCGAAGCGAATCCCGCATACGTTATCGACTTCGCAGCGCCCGTATCGAGTCCCGGCAGCATCGCGTTGCGTCTTGTCAATCACACCATGGAAGGGAGCCAGAAACGTTTTCTTTTGGTTCACGGTGGGGACGAGGACAAAGTTCCGAACGTAGGAACAGAGAGCGAGGCCTATTAATAGCCCCCGTTCGAATAAAAAGGAGCTCGCAGGGAGCGTAGGTGGGCGTGAGAACGCGTGGGCGTCCGAAGGTCCTGGCTGTCGTTGAAAAAGCACCGCAACCGTCCACGGAAAGATAAAGCGTGCGATCTATGCCGCGAGAGCCGCATAGTTCCAGGGACCGTCTTTTTCTCTCTATCTCTCTCCCTTTCTCTCTCTATCTCTCTCTTTGAACGACGTTCAGCGCATACGCTCATGGTCGTGGCTCGCCTTGTTTGGATCTCTTTCACTTGCGCAACGCCGCGTACCGGATCCTTCAGGGATCCTCCTATGATTAACGACGCCGCGGTCTACCCGACATTTTGGCAGTACTCGCCGGTGTCCCTTCTCGGGTTCAACTTTGTGCACGAGATCCCCGCTTTGCGTAACAATTCAACCGTTGTGTACGAAGCCTGTCCGAAAAGTAGCCGACCTTTGCTTGCTGGTTCGTTCCTGAGCGGTCAGTCATGGATAACGCGAGATTATGTTAGAGGCGAAGTCTTAACCCTCCATCCGCGGACAACGCACATATCTCGTTTCACTTACTCATTGCAACCGCTAATTACCTTCCTTTATTCCTTAACACGTTAATCGCGGAGCAATTTTGTCTCGTTATGCGTTTCATTTTTTACTTAAGCTCAAATACAAAAATATGACTGTGCATAAGCAAAATACTTGCTTAACCCATCTCTCTTCTATCTGTATCAGCTAAATATATTAAGAGAGTATGAACATTTTTTACTATTATTTATATGAATTATATACAGTGTTGTGTAAGTTCGATACCGTCAGTCCCCAGCGACTGACAGCGTCGCTTGCTTTTCAAATTTCTTAGGACTCCGGAGGCTTACAAGAAAAGCTCCGGCTTCCTAGGGTTTGAAATAATTTTTTGCTTTTAGAACTAATACACTATTCCAAATGCCTTGAAGATTTCGCAGTCACATTCAACCGCAATAATTCTCAGTTCAGTTTCGAATGAGGAGGATGGTAATGATAAAGAATTTTCACAAAAACAACGGTCGCTCCAAACACTAAACATCAAACTATTTTCAAAAATGAGAAAAATTGTTTAAAAGAATTAAGAAATGAGAATTTTCGAAAATTAACGGTTACACAACCAAAACGATACTGTATCTTCGAAACGGTTGTTTGTATCAACTTGGTTTTGTTCTCATTCGTTGCAGCATTCAAAAATGTGTAAAGTTTGGTACCAATTATGAATGATATTGAGCTCCAAGAAATTTTTTAAAAAATCGGCCGTTTCGCCCCACTGTGCGCCGGTCCGGCACCAGGGGGCTCGGAAAATAGGACGTCAGGCTGCTTTCGATGGTCAGGATGTAAATGTTTATCGGTCGATCGCCAATAAAAACAGCAGAAGCCGCCCAAGCTTTCAGCGACTTCCTGCCGACCACCGACGAACCAGATCGCGGTGTTAGCCATCGCGTCGGTGAAAATTACATAGATGTCTATGCCGCTGCCGGATGGAACTGACGAATCTATTTCTCGTCCGGTCCTCCCCGACGATCGATCCTCCGCCACAAAACGACTCCGAAACGTCCTCTAATTTATCATCAATTTTTCCGACTATTCCTCACCAATTCTTCGCCGTGTTCGACACGCGACATATCGTTCCACGGATTATCCAACGTCATCATGCTCCGTGTTTTCTTCGGTTCGCACGTTGTAGCTCAAATCGGAACAACACACGGTGCCACAGCGGACCAGTATTGCAAAAAGCTAGACAAAACACGTGTCTCTTTTAGTTATACATCATCAATTACAAACAGAACGATATTAGGGGATTCTGGTATCCAAAAATCTAATTTTTGTGTCACTTATTTGTTGGAATGAGAAACTGTGTTTACAAAACTACCCTTATACGAAGTATTTCAATTTAAGAAATTGAAACTTTGTCAAGCAATTAATGTCTTATGGACATACCCTCAGAAATAAATAGTTAAAGAGTTAATATAAACAAAAGTTATGATTTTTATCGATCGCGAGTTTGACAAGACTAAACGAATTTTAAATGAAGAGAGACTAAAAGTAAGCATTGAAAATGTTGTGAAATTATTGTTAGTCGCATTACACCCTCAACTCGTTAAACAACTCTTTTCTACTTATTACGACATTAAAAAAAATTGTAGGTATTTGTAAAATATTAATTTAAATAGTAGAACAGTAAACGGCACGAACTTGTGGGACGACCTTACTTTGACGCATTAAAATCATTAAACTAAGAAGCACATTTATACAGGTTGACATCTTGATTTCTACGCTATTGTGTTAGTCCTACCGAAAAATGTTTCAGATAAGAATTAAATGGTGCTGAGTGGAGCATAATTTGGTGTTACATGTTAGTTTATTCGTGGGTGGGTTCGTTAAGGTCTTATGAAGGTTAACTTCGTTTTTTTAAATGGAATTATATACTTTTTAATACATCAATCGATGCAGTTGAACATTCTTTATAAAAATGCATTAACCTATTTATGTTGAAAAATTAGTCATTTAGGAGATATTTTGACTTCAAAAATGCAGTGATGGAAGTGGTCGTTATGTAGAACCTTTTCTGTAAGGAACAAAAGCGAACGTCTTAGTAGAATTATTTAAATCGAAGTATCTCTTAAACGACTAATTTTTCAACATAAATAGGTTAATGCATTTTTATAAAGAATGTCCAACTGAATCGATTGATGTATTAAAAAGTATATAATTCCATTTAAAAAAACAAAGTTGACCTTCATATGACCTTAACGCGTTCACCCACGAATAAACTAATAACACAAAATTATGCCCCACTCAGCACCCGTAGGACTAACAATAGCGAACAAATCAAGATGTCAAAATCGCGCGAGACACCCTGTATATATTTTCTGATTCTCACAGTTCACGTAGAAACTTCATATCTAGTACAAAGATCCACAGCTTAGTTTAGTCGACAATTTAATATAATCGATTAAAATAGAAAATTGACTGGTCAAATCAAAGTGTGAAACAAAAATGGACAAAACTTGCCGAGGGATCTTCCGTGCAACGATTTCTTACTATTCATTCTAAGATTAAATCCAATAAGTTGTAAAGTAACTTATTATATAGGCCGTACATGTAGAAACGTTTTAAGAACGTTCTAATATTGATACAATAGCTGCAGAAACGTCGAGGAGAGTTTCAACACGTCCGCGATAGGTAATAATAAAATCGGCACGTCCCGTGTATCGAATTGCTTGAAAAGAAACACGATCGAGGCGGAAAAGGGTTAGTCCGACTACTCGTGTCACATGTTCTAGGAAACATGCAGACTTTCAGATTTATTTCACGGCGGGTGATTCACTTGGTGGCGCCAAACGGACCGTCCTTATCTCTTTTTCGCGCTCTTTTTCTCTTCCTCTTCGGCCGAACTTCGCCTTGACGAATTATTATCGCCCGGCTCTCATCCGGAGAGGAACACTGATAAACGACAAAGCAGAAACGCGAAAAAACTAGCTACCGACCTGATTTTCGTGGACTGCAGTAGTGTATCATGAACATACGTTATGCTACTTTGCTCGAAACGTAATTTACCGGAATGAAATCTGAACCCACATTCGTTTAAGTGGTCGCAATTTAATCCTATCACGACTGAGGGAAGTTGTGTGCATTTCTTTAAAAAAGAGATAATAATACAATATTTATTTATTTCAGCCTGATAGCTCTGAAATACGACTCAGCTTACATACATATTTATACGTATCTTACAATTATTGCGCGATAGAAATATAAGCTAACAAAAGTAATCTTTGCAATTTTCATATAACAAGATAAACTTAAACAGTATACAATATGTACTTTAGACAAACTTTTTGCTTCTTTCGTGCTTTTCTCTACCTCTACACCAGGGATGGGCAATTTTGCTTCAATTGAGGCAAAATCGACCACGCCGTAGCGCCCTCTGTCCCCTTCCAGTAAGCGCGGTACAATGGGGCAAAGAAGACACGAGACATCAGCGTACGCAACGAACGTGCGCACTGCATGAAGGAGAGGTTGGTGGGAGAAGCAGACGTTTGAGGGGCTCCACCCGTGGGCACACCACTGCTCTACACCTTCCTTCACAATTAATTTTGATCTTTTCTTTCTCTTGCTCTCTTTTCAGACTCTCGGTCTTCCTTCGTTATTGCACAACCTCAAAAAGAGCTAATGAAAATATGCATAAATAATAATTTAATACATTTCCCAACACTTGGTATTTTTCTTTATAAACACTTGTAACCTCGAAAGACTTGACCGATAAGGACCTCCAAATAAAATTTAGATTACCTTAAGAATATAGTTATATGCTTTATATATTTTACGATGATCTTGCATCTCGAATACTAAACTTTTTACCTGTCGGATGACAAAGATACAGCAACTATCAGAATATTAACATCGATGTCGGACAAACTCGGTAAATTGTCGTCGGTGAGTGAAATGTGGGATTGGTATTAGTGCTGAAATTCTGTTCGAAAAATCGCTTTTCAAATTTAGCCCGGCATCAAAAAGTCCCGCTCCATAATTCTGTCAAGTTTATGTACTACGGAGGATGATAGTTTTACAGATCGTTTGTTTAGGAAGTAAACGAGAGGCATCATCGAGGATAAATAAAATTCAGCATCGGGTGGCCTGAGATCGTAGGTGGAGAACGCCCCGCAGCAAACCGCGCAACATGGCCGTTAATAAATACGATAAATAACATTGAACACCGGAGGTAAAGGGACCCAGGGTCTGGTTCCTCTCCCTGACAAGCCCGCCGGCTGTCACTTAATTGACAGCTCTTGTATATTGAAACTTTTCGAAGCCGCGGCTCGTTATTTTTGGCGCATCTTACCGGTTCGGCTATTGGTACATTGGCAGCTGTCCAAATGGGATAAGCCCTGACGTATCCCCTCTCCCCTCTTTGTGAAAGCAATTTCGTCTGTGTACATTTCACCGCGCCGCGCCGGCGATGCCAACGTATTACACCGTGTAAATTATGCGGTTATAATAGTTATAATACAAATTGCACGTCGGAACCGCCCATTCGTGTCGCGCGCCTTGGACCGTCCCACGTGCGACGCCGATCGAATCGGTTTTCTCCGAGCCTCTCAATCAAAAGAATACATTAATAATAATGGTAATAATAATAATGTCGTCCTCCTTGCATACAGGATGTTCGCGGTAGAAACCGACAAGCTTACAGAGCAGTAAAACTAGAATGAAGTAGAGAACCGTGTACTCGTTGTTATTGAATCTCGCTTGGAGACTATTCGCTAATGAGTCTTGTTTCATTTCGCTTTATCGGCGATTATTCGAATACAAGAATTAATGAATCGTCTTCATTTCGCTTTATCGGTGATTATTCGAATACAAGAATTAATGAGTCCTCTTCATTTTGCTGCATTTCTCTCTCTCGCTCTCTCTCTCTCTCACTCTCGCTTCTCATTTTCCTCTCTCTTTACTTCTTTCTAATACAGTATTTCATCGATAATCGTCGCCACCAGTGGTCCGGCCGGCGACAGTTAACGTTCAGATAATACTATTCCTTGACTTGTGCCGAACGTAGAAAAGGACAGCAAAGCTCGAGAGGCCTCGGTCGCCGAGAAGTGTAACATAATACGGGTCGAGTATGTCGGTGTGAAAACAACACCTAACCCAGTGACAAAACTTCATTATTTTTTATTATTTTTTAAGTTCCATAAACAAATAAAAAAAAATAAAGAAGTTTTGTCATTGGATTAGTAGTGGTCTCACCGATATACTTCACGGCCCCTCACGGGGTATACACCGCGGAAGGAGGGATTGTTTTGCGACAATTATCGTTCAGAATTTCACGACAATTAACGATGAAATACTGTAATGCCATAATGCAAATGACTGTATTTGTTTTATACATATTCAATTTTACACGACGGTATTAATATTGGTTTGTTGCATATGAAACGTCCGATTTTAGAATGCTAAATGTTACGAAGCGTTTAATCAAGAAATACTATTACACTCTTCAAGTTTATTTTTCATCATTTTAAGGTACAGTGCTGATCTTTAAGGTTCTGTCCCTTTTACTTTAAAATAAATTCTATTTCAACGTCACTCAATATGGTTGTTGTGCATTCTTTTTATATGAGTGGAAAGACAACATAACGATAGCATTATGCGATGCTTGGTCAAAATGTGCTGATTAATCAACGCACCATTCGTGGATAATAAATTAAACTACAAAATGGAGATGACAACCGTGATATACAGGGTGGGGCACTATAAACAGGCCACCTGAATAACTCGCTTGCTTTTGATGAAAATGCATCAGACTAGATTTACTTGATATCGAGGCGTTCGTAATCTGATGTCATTAATTTTTTTATAGGTGGAGACGTCTAGGAGATATGAAGGTCAACTCTGTTTTTTTAAATGGAACGGTATGGTTTTTTATTTACATTCTGATAGTGTGTTTCAAGACGAATACAATGACCTATTGTGAAGGTCATTCAAGGTCACGCAATTGTTTATAGTGCCCCACCCTGTATAAGCAAAAAACTTGTACATCAACGAGAAAATGTGTTGTTTATTTCGGTTAATATAAGTTTATTTACAAAAAAAGTTGTGTATGTTGAACGTTACTGTTACAAATCGGAAATTTTATATGCAACGACCTAATATGTCCAGAGATATCAGCGGTACGTTTGAGTGGGACTAACTGTATAATTCGGAAGACTCTTTCGTCGGTAGAGCAGAAATTCGAGTCACGTTTTCAAGGAGTTCGAAGCGAGATCAGAGAGAGAGGATAAAAGATGCGAGAGAGGACAGGAAGAACGAATAAATCAGCGTCCACTTGAGCCAACGTGTCTCCGATCTCTCGCTTTCTCTCCGATCCCGCCACGGCGCACAGTGGGTTGACAATGAACAATAATAAAAAATCACTTTTCATGTTGGTATTTAAAACCTTTACAGAAGTGTTTCTAGATATCTATTACAAAGGTATGTAATACTATTAAAACCAACTAACAAGTATTAACTACGCCTGCGTACTTCACCTGAAAGTGAAAACTTTCTATTTCAATTCGTTTACCAATTGTGCTAGTGCGTTCGTTTTATAAAAGTGTAAACTTTTCATTATTTCCACATAAAGTATGTTACTGGAGGCGTGTAATTATTATATTGATGTTAGTTTGCTTGCTTTTCATTTTTTTGAGATCAAAGTAATAATGTGAATTAAAATGCTACTGGATAATTATCATGAAGATTTTAAAAAATACTGCCCAAAATTCTCTCGTGATTTCTGGCGGAAACATGCGTGGATATATGTTCTAAAAAAATGCAAGATTTAGCTGTCCCTACCTGCATCTTAATTTTTATCCATTTTTTATCTCAGCGACAACCTATTACGAATAAATGTATCTTGGATATATGGTTTTCAGACAATCCAAAAAAGAAGAACTCGAAAATTCTGTAAACATTGTACTTCCTTTAACTAATGCCGTGCAAAGTTCAACTGAACAACTTCGCGATCTACGCTGCGCAATGCTAATGCCAGCACATGAACTTTGGTAGCTTATATTTCGGTAATACTTTGTGCAAAGACAAAAGTATTCTAATGTTTTGGAAATGTCTTGGTCTCATTTTTAAGAATACGTAATAAAAAATGTAGCTTTCCACTAAAAATTTCATTCTTAATCTTTACAGTGCTTTTCAAGGTTGCTGCAATGTCAAACATATACAATCATCATGTACTCTTTTTTGTATCCTACAAATTTTGTCTGAAACATTTTTTCGTATCACCTATCATTTTCGAGTAATGAAATTGTGTCCAAAAAACGTGCTTTTTAACGAACTGTGCGGCGCAGCGCACCAATTCACGTTTCTCGACCGACCGGTTTTGCATGGGTTTTAACTTCTAACTGCATTACGCACGGGGGAAGTCCCGATTCGTTTCTTTATTTAAACTTTGCGTGCACACCGATACCAACAATTTTCTTCGATCTGGCAGGACGGAAATTTTGGCAGCCGGCTCATATATTTGCGTGCGACGCGCAACAAAGATGATCTCGTGTCGCGTCGCATCGCATCGTGCAGCACGTAATATGTATATGGCATGCGTGCACACGTAATTTTACGGAATCGCTGCGCGACCTAGTGCCATGAAGATATAAATACGGGGCCAAACGATCTCGAGCGTGCACGCGTAAACAGATGCGTGAAATTTCGTGGTGGTAAACGAGGGTTGCGTCACTGTCGGCCAAGGGTCGCCGAATTCTGCTGAATTTCGAGATTTATTGTCACTTTCGCAATGGAAGGACTCAAAGTTGTCGTTTTCGATTTTAATGTACACTTTTGCACGGTGGTAGTACACATATTTCTGGTGATATACATATGTAAAATTGTAGGTATACGTATTTAAAAACATTAAAGATATAAACCGATAAAAGTTACGTACCTTCAATACCCAACACAAGTACGAAATGACAAAGTTCTGTTTACAATGTAGTTTTGGCGAAGGCAGTTGGTAGCAAAACTAGCAAGATGGAGATCGTCCGATCAAATTCCGGTTGTTAACAATTTTTTTATATTTGTTTTTGCAGTTTCACTTATAATTACGATGTACATCAGGGATGGGCATTTTTGTCTCAATTGAGACAAACCGTCCCCACCATAGCGCCCATTGTTCCCCACCAGCATCCGCCGTTACCGTAGAGCATTGGTGAGCACAAGTGGAGCTTCTCCCACCATCCTCTCTCTCATGGAGCGCGCACGTTCGTTGCGTACGCCAATGTCTCGTGTCCTTGTTGCCCCATTGTACCGCGCTTGCTGGAAGGGAACAGAGGGCGCTACGGTGTGGACGGTTTTGCCTCAACTGAGTCAAAATTGTCCATCTCTGCCGTAGAGATGACTTCGCGCATGAAAGAGAGGTTGGTGGGAGAAGCAGGCGTTTGAGGGGCCCCTACTGTGCCCATCCCTGATGTACATGATTCGAGATGGTATTCATCGTGCATACACTTAACCCTTTGCACTCGAAGCAATTTTAATTCCACAATCTAGACTTCTCTTTCAATCAAGAACATTTCATTCTGCGAAATCTTGTTTGCATTTTGTATATTAAATGAAATTGCAAATGCAATGAACATATTTTATCATACAACATTTGAAGTTTTAGTAATTTATGGAATACAGACGAGTTTAATAATATGAAAACTGTTTTGAATAATGTTATGGCAATTTTTACTGGTGCCATAGAAATACCATTCGAGTGCAAAGGGTTAAAATACAAGAAACATGTGTTACATGTACATTTCGTGCTTTTTACTTCGTCAGGAAAAGCTATTTCGTTTACACTAAAAAATATTTCGCTGATTGAAATTAATAATTTGGTGGCACTTGAGGCATACTGCACCATTTTTGTACGTATCGGTACTTGAAGTTAATGGTGAATAATTTAATGTAATCGAATACAGTCACTACGTTCTGACATGTCGCGGTTGCAAAAAGTTCATGGTAATTCCGAAAGTTTGGATATATAATTTTTACCTGTAATCATTAGTGATGATATATAATCATAAGTGTATCTACAAAAACTAATGTTTATAAATGTGACAATAAATGAATCTTAACAAAATGAATGATTCGTATTAAGTTCGAAAAAGTGCGAGACGGACAATACGTCGGTAAATAATTAATGCGAGTTTTCCGCCAGGGGTGGTTCCGACTTGATGGCATAACTGAGGCATAAAATAACAATAACAGGGTAGCAGTCCCAGTTGTAGTCCAGGTTCTTATGGTCGGCGCGGAAATCGAGCTTACGCGAGTCAAATACAATTCGACGAAGCCTGAACGCAAAATATTCGCTGCACATGCACCAGCCACGTGCATCGCGCAGCTTGACCACCTGCGCCAGAAAGATCTTTGCCGTGAAACGCGTACCTACATGCATACGCGCACCGCTGCAACTGCCACACCGATCCGCGTCCACGTCGGCTGTTTTTCAGCATCGTCGACGCGCACACCGTTGCATCGTGTCTCGGGTTCCAAAGAAAACGTACCGCAGTCCGTGCCAATCGAAGACGTTTCGTTGCCCCATGAACCGAGATCTTAGCTCCGATTGCTGCGCAGAGGTTCTCTAGACGTGGAATAATTTTTCTTCGATCAACGGTGCTTCTGTGTTCTTCGAGGACGCAGTTTCTCGTTCATGGTGTTAATTTTAACCGAGCGATTCTTCGAAGATAACTCGCGGAACGGTTTGTTATTGAATTGGATCTTGGTAGATCCAATTTCAGACGAGAACAGCTGAAAACTTTTATCGAGAAAAAATCTCGAACTTTCGAGCGAGAGAAACGGAAGTTAATATTACAGTAGTGTCGCGATGACTGCAGCGACTTGGAATCCGAAACATTGCACTCTACGCGACGGGCATGATTCCTCGAGTCACCTTTACCTTTCGCCGCCAATGTCGAACCGAGCGATCGAAACACAATTGGCACTATAGTGTGTCGGCGAGCCAATACTGATGCAATGACAAAACTTTTTTGTTTTTAATTATTTTTTCATGAAACTTATACCAAGACATTCTTAACATATTTTTGATTACAATGAAACCAAATATGACATAATTTGGTGCATATTTACATGTTTGATTGGCAATCATAAGTTCTTAAAGTAATGATGTTAGATTTTAGTGATTTTCGACTGCTAATGTCGCGAAGTCTTTTTGATCTAGAAATATATTATATTCTACAGGTTTTTATTTACCATCTTAAGATACAAACCTGATCTTCATGGTCCTACCTCCAGTTTTTATTTAGATATTTAATTCTAAACATAATTTACTTCAATGTGAATCAATATGACTGTTTGATATTATTTTTATACGAATGGAAAAGTAAACATATAGACCCTAGCATTGTGTGATTTTTGGTTAAAATGCGACAGTAAATGAACGCGCTATTCGCGGTTGTTAGAAAAGAACTTTTAAATGGAGGTTGTGTCCTTAAATCTTTTTTAATATATCCACTGCTTTAAATTATACCCACACATTTTTATCGTAAATGCATAAAATTCGCAGTCTAGTGATTACAATGGTGCTCGCCTTGATCAATAATTTGTATTTAGAATAAAGTTGTGTTTGATCAACGTGAATGTCAAAAATCGGATATTTCATATGCAACAACCTAATTACCTAATACATTGAATGCTTGTAACTGTTCGTCAATTTCGGAATTTCTAGGCAGGTGTAACACTTTGAAAAGTTGTATAGTCTGACCGGTTCTCGGTGCTATGCGTTGATCGAGCCTCGAAAATGTCGGAAGAGGATTAGAGCGATGGTATTCGGGGAAGACACGAGACGCACGCGGGAGTTTCGTTGTGATTAGTCATACGTTTGGCAGAGCAGTGCATATAGCAGACGAGAAAAGGCGGTCAACGATTTTGCGGAGGTCTACTTGGCACCAATGCTGTGGCAGAAACTTGGACGAAGAAGAGGAAGTGACCGGCGCAATGTGGAGCTTGGACCAAGGAGAGAGAAAAACAAAGAAGGAGAGAGAAAGAGAGAAAGAGAAGGGAGGAGAAGGCGTACAGTGGCTGACGTCGAGGGATTTCCTCTCTTACACCATGTCAAGTCGTTAAACCGGGTGTAAATAAATCCCGGCAGTCTTCCAGGAGGCGGAGTAGAAAAATCGTTATCGAATAATAGTAATTATAGTGACAAAATAGCCTCAGACATATTCTAAGCTGCAACGCATCAGTTTTAGAAGATCCGTCGCTCGGAATAGAACGCGAGGATAAACAGCGGTTTTTCGAGCATAAATTTTCTTGCGAAGCCGTAGCATCGTTTTCATTGAAATTTGAAGAGGGAGCACGCTTTCTAGTTGCGCAAGCGGCCGTTTTCTTTAACTGCCAGCGTATCTTGAAAATTACAGTCGCGTATTCGTTGATTATTACTTAACACACGGCGAGCGAGCGCACCGAGCAACACAAAAAAATCAACAGGAATAAGAAAAAAAAATAAGAAAAAGAAACCTTCGGCGAGCAAATAGCCGATTGCGCAACGCGCCGACACTATCAGTTGGCTTTACTGTGAAAATTTATTCGCCGCAGCGCGGCGTGCAGTTAGACTTAATGACCGAAATTCCTGCCGGAACGAAACGAACGCGTTTCCTTTCCATTGTGATCCCCGGGACCTTCGACAAATTGCACCGCGCGGGCTTCGTAGGATGACGATTTTCGATGGCGGCGCGCGAGCAATTCGAAAACATTTCGCGAAAATCGCGTTCGTAAAATCAGCCCCTCGTATCGGTTACTTTCTGGCTCCCTATGATCATCTATGACAGTGACACGTTGAATTTTAATCGAGCAAAGAACTAAAACATTTAAAGTTTTCAGGGAATTTCACCCTTATGTGATCATCTTGAAATGTTTTTAGCTCACTGCAACGTTCACCAATTTTGATGATATTTTCAGAGTGTATGTAATTAACAAAGATCTACAAAATGTATTTTTTAAATTTTCTTTGCAGACTGTGTTAAAAAAATTGTAAACCCAATATTTACTATTTTTTTCGCAATTCTTATCAATTATAATTTTCTTGATATTTTCTTTACACATCATGTAGTAAACTAATTCTTCTAAATTCTTGAGAAAAACTCAAGTCATGTGATTCACGTTTTAAAAAGTTACATCATTTCCAAGATTGTACGGAGACTTTTTCGTATACTCAAGTTTTACTAATCCTCTACCGATTTTTTCCGGAATTAATCATTTACATAGTTTAGTTAAGGACTGATGATATCACCGAACAATTAGATCAAAATAAATTCGATTTTTATCTACACCGTGTCGCATTGTGCGTCGCCCACGTTGGAGGACTTCAAGTTTCGCACGTATTCGCACGCGATCTCTTCGGGCAGAAATCGCGAATGCTATCCAGTAGGCGATCGGAAGGCGTGGACTATTAAAAAAAGATCTCCGGTTACGTAACCGCAATCTCCCCAGGCGATAATCGTCCGCCGTAGCATCATGCTGGCCCACGGAGCCATGCAATTATTCTTAATAATTGTAATCCGTTCGCGCGGAAGCCTAACGTCTTATTCTCTAGCACTAGCAAGTATCAACATCGATCGGCGGACTTCCTTTATACGATAAGCGATCGGTTTTATCGAACGATAGGATTGATCCTATATGAACCGCTTGATAAGATTCAATCAATCCATCTTCGTATTTCGCAAAGACATTGAAGCCATTTGAAATCAGGCCAAATTTCTAAAGTGCAGAGGACATCAATTCCACAGTTTGATTTTCTGTTCAAGATAATATATTTTTGTTAACCCAAACATAAATAGATAAATATTAATTATTGGTTAATAACAACTTGTCCTAATGGTGGTATCAACTTGCCTCCATAACAGGGCAAAAAATGAAAAAAAAGCTATTACAATATATTTAATTAAGGTTGCAATTTTAAAGTATAATATATTTAATAATAAATTGCTCTATAAAGAGAAGTTTATCTATTCGTATCATTTCTCAGTATCATTTTATATGTTCTTTGAAAATCGGAACTGCTAGCCCCGGTCTTCCCTATAAAGAATATCTTCTTAACTTTTGTGAGGAAATTGGAGCCGTTCCAAATTAAGCGAAACTTCCGAAATACAGAAAGTGTTGACAATCTTTTCTATTTTGGTAGAAAAGCCACACGAAATCAGGCCAGACTTCCGAAGTACAGATAGTCTAGAGGATATTCTCAACTTTTGTGAAGAAATTCGAGCCACTCGAAATTAGGCCAATCTTACAAAATACAGAGAATGTTGAAAGTCTCTTCAACTTTGGTGAAGAAATTGAAATCAGGCCAAACTTCCGAAATACAGAAAGTGTTGAGAATCTCCACTATTTCCGTTAAGAAATTATAGCCCCCCAAAAGCAGGGCAAACTTCCAAAATCTATAGAGTATTGAGAGTTTGCGCAACTTTCGTAAAGAAATTGAAGTCGATTGCAATCAGGCCAAACTTCCAAAGTACAGAGAGTGCCGACAATCTTCTCTATTGTGTCCAAATCAGCGTCTACACAATTGTGCTTAAGCGTCGTTAATCGTAGGTTCACGTCGCTAATGATCTAGACGCTAACACTAATCCTAAATTAACCCTAATGCGTTTCTTCGAAAATAATTGCACAAATGATCCTTCTGGTTTCTTCTCTTATTCTTACTTTTCACGTTCACTCTCCGCTGGCATAATGGGTCACAGAGTTTTCAGTAAATTGCCATTTCTTCAGAGTCTTCCGTCGAATTTGTGTTATTATTACAAGCAAATTTTTCGCTGAAGTACCGCTTACACAATAAATTGAAGATTGCAACAAGTACCTCAGAATTTTTCCCGATCTTTCTAAACACCAAAACCATGAGAAATTAGGTCAGGAAATGCAAAATTCATTAACATTAGGTGTACAATATATTACTACATTATTGAGATTGTAAAGATGCATCCATGAGGAATTATTAAATAAATTTATTCCTTTGGGTTAGGTATATATATTATTTATAAAAATGGCTGAAAATTTGGATAGATGCATTCTCGTTATTTTTATAAAGTAATATAAAATAGTGCCTTTTAGTGCTCCGTAACCTGGCATTGATAAAGAAATAAAAATACAATAAAAATTGTCTGCATAAATTACAAGATACATGAACCGCATAGACATGCATTTTCTAAGTAATTTTAAATTATCGAGGATAACACAACAGCATCTTTAAGTTTCTATAATGTTCTCACGGTTTAGCATTTGATTTACTTAGTTCTGTCATAAGTGAATGGAATAAAGCGTTGGAATATGAAGTTGCGAACAAGAACCGATTGGATTAACTCTTCGACAGCGGTGCCTGGGTCAATTTTGACCACCCATCGAGTGCTCAATTTATGGTAGTTAAACTAAATGAATAACTGTTTCATTGGAGACATCAGAAAGACTAATGTGTCCATAATAAACATCTTTAAAAATATATTTCAAAAAATTCATAATTAAAGCCGTGAACGGTTCTAAGCATCGTCAATTATATGCTATAAAAATGGTCCGCTCTCCGATTGTTAAATGAACAAATAAAAATGCAAAACAATCACAGGGAAGTCAAGAATTTCACGAGTCAAAGATTCGTGCAAAGTTCCGGACACTGAACGACGATCCAAATCGTGGACACCTCTTTGGTAATGAAACGCTCGACTAAACGGTGTCTGGATAATCGAGACTAAATCGTAATTGTGCGCGCGGCGAACAGGCCCGCCTCTTCGGGTCCACGCTCGTTAAGATTAACGACCCCTCGGCGGAGCACGAGAGTCCGTGGAAAACGGTGGTAACCAGCAGACGTGGAACACGCTCTCCTCGATGGAACATGTACCAGCCCTGTATATCTCGTAAATTTTTTACGACGACACACGATTCGCGAGCAGCGAAATAAAAAATAGATTCGTATGGCCGCGTTTGAATTATTGATCCCCGGATCACGGCACCCCTTTTTTCCTCCCCATGCTTTCTAATCGTTCTTTCTGCAAAAACAACGATGTTTCAGCCACTGTTTTCCTCGTTCGAATCTTAGATGGGCTCCGTGCCAAATCAACTATTATTTGCGATCAGTAGATTTTACGGATTTTAGGCGTTTATGATAAAAATGAATAGGTGAAACAAAACTGTAGAAACAAAAATTTAACCATTTCAGGGTCAAATGTCCTAAAGTAGAAAGAAGAGATATTTAATAATTTCTTGTTTGTTTGAAATATGATAAGTAGACCACAGACTTTATGCATTGATGAGCAAAATGAGTTGCTGCAATTTAAAATACTAGAAAAATTAAAAGAATTTAAGAATGTCAATATATTATTTTGAACTTGTTAGGATCATTAAAGAGAGAAAAGAACTTAACTACTGTTCATTGCAATTGATACAGACAATTTTTATTTCGCAGTCTAATTATCAGTGCTTCCATACGGTGAACTATTTGTTTTCGTCGTTGAGAGATTCTGTAGTGATTCGGTTGTTCAACAAATTTTGATTTTATCCTACTTAGAATAATTTTAATTTAAAAAGATAATTAATGTACACATATGAGTCAGTATCCCTAAAGAGGTTACGAAAAAAAATAATATGAACACTTCAAGTGCATATGCTTTAGCGATTGTAAAAGTTGAACAATTTGAACAATTTGAACAATTTTCAAAAAATCTAGAATAAAGATTACATTTAAAAATCAATAATAATAACGTACTTCAGACTTCAACACGTTCACTTCCACCGCCACGAATATGTGACGACCACAATCTCGCAATGTAAATACTTGAAGATACTCAAATTAATTTTATGCGCTTTCTTGTTCAAAGTCGTAGTACACGGCATAATACATACATACTCTGCTGCTAAATTGTCCTAATATTTTATAAAGTACATACGTCGCGTTTAATAAAACATTTTAACAAAGAAGATCAACAGGTAAAAGAAATGTTGATAGCGAACGCGTTAAAGATTAAAAATTCCCTATAAAGTACGAAATAATCAATTTGATGGCGATTTGAGCCTGGAGGGTTCGCGTAGGTTAGATACAAAGTATTTCTAGGTCAACGGGGGGCGCTCCTACCGAGTCCATCCAGTTTAACCCGTTCCTTTATCCATCGATCATGAAAAGGTTCGGCAACGACCGCCGAAAATGGCGGCGGAGAACGAGGCTGCCGTTTCCATCGGCAGGATCGTAAACCCCACAAGGATATCGCGAGTGTTTCGGGTGCCGCTTTATTTTGGTCGTCCCGAAAAGCCACTGTCGTTTCGTGGAAGGAGAACCGGTCGTTTCGAAATCTTCGCGGTGTGCCCGTCGTCCGCCGGATAAAGAAACTGGTCCAGCGGAGGCAGAGAGAAGCCGGTGGTGCTTGGCCCGGCTCCAAGTTTCGTGATGATCACGAATTTGCACGCGTGGAAACTCGCTGACTTGGTCGCCTCGTGCTCCAAGCAACTTCGGAAAATTGAAACCGCGAATTTTCCCCTTCTCCCATCGCGTCTGAGAATTGTTAAGAATTGTTTGTCAGTTTGCGTCTGTATGGTCGACGTTATACACGATATTATAGATAATAATCTCTAAATGATTTAGACTTCTTGATATTGACCCTATAGCTATCTTCAAATTCTAGATAATGCAAAATAATGCATAACCTGATCTTTTCTAATCAATTTTGAAATATTTCTCATATTCTGTATTTTGGCTTTCAAGGTTGTTTTTGCACGAATTTTTGTAGAATTCTTTTTAGAAAAACTATTGAACCTTCTGCACTGGGATTTTTCACAAATATTTCTTGGTATTTGGAGTACATGTGTGATTTTTCAAATGTAAAAACAATCATAATTACGCAAGTTGTATATATTTTTGTAGTGTATCTTTTGAAAGACTTGGTTTTGTCACGATTCCGGTTTTTCTACAGATAGAAAACAAAAAATTAAATTCTCTGTTAATTAGTATGAACGTATGGATCGAACCAAAATATATTAAAAATCATGATTATTTACAAAATGGTGGCAGTTTGGAGTCAAATAAGACGTATTTGCAAAAGGGTGAACTTAATTAGCAAAAAAGTGAATATGATCTACAAAAGGATTAATTTGGAGGGCAAAACCTGTATCTGGCGCAGGGGTGAATCCTGTTCCGAGATCATAGGCGAAGCTACCACCTCCGCCAGGAGTATCGTGTTCTCGTCCGATTGCCGGCACACCCACCAGCTGATCACGTATCAACATGACGCTTGAAACGATGTCAGTGCCGGGGGCGGAGGCGGTGAAGAGAAGCAGCCGAAGCGAGCGTGCTCGTCGAGCTAGCTACTTGACCCCGAGAGGTTAGTATAGCGTATAGATGAGTATAGTTGCGTACAGAAAGACCGCCCCGATTTTCACGCACACAATCTCTCCCGTTTCTCTATCCTTCCGCAAGGCTCGGTTGAAAGAAGCGTGCGCGAGATGGGTGAAATACAGGAAACACTTTTCCTCAGAATAGTGGCGGGAGTGAAGAGAAACTGAAGGTAATTAAAGTGATTAGAACAATCGAGAAATATCTGAACAATAGGAAATTCATGTTGAACACCGGAATATCAAAAATTATAATTTTCAAAATAGGAGGAAGAAGGGACAAGAAATCAAAGTGTGAATGAAAGGGAACGGAGGCAGAAAAGGTGAAAAAATTAATCTTAGAGTGCAGTTTCAGAAAACTAGTCCTAATCACTGAGAAAGAAGAAGAATATTTACTGATCTTTTAGTATGTAAATAATTAAATTACTTGCATGCAACGTTAGAAATTCGATGCATGGCCCCCCTCGCGTCGCCAATTCGTCGACACTCGCCTTAAAAGCATAAAGCATTAAAATGTTACCTGAAGCAGTAAACATTATACGATTTGGGTAAAATAGTAAAAGAAAATTTCAAGAAACAAAATCTGCTTGTTTTACTGGTTCGATGCATACTATTAAATATCAAGAGTTGTGTTATGGGGATTGTATCAGTAAACTACCAAGCGATCTTTAGACGGTTTAAAAAAATCGAAATCCAGGTTTCTGGCGTGTTAATAGAGAGAACTACAGCGACTCCCAGCTCAATGCCCGGAGCGTGTTACTGACAGCGAGGTAAAAACATTTCTCGTTTGTTTTCCGAGCCATTGATAAACTGTTAATATTGGCCTCAGCGTAACACCAAGTCAAACATTATTCACATACCTCACTTCGGCAAGAGCTTATGCAGCCGAAAGAACTCGGTCTACTGTAAAAGCAACGCTACAGGTGTTACGTTCAAAATAATATTATGCGAATAAATGCAATCCTTCAAAATAAATTACTGACATTTATTATTTCCTCGGTAGCGTGTCGGCGTTTCGTAAAATTATGCAATCTTAATTGGTAGAATTGATTCTGCAAACAGCGGTCCATCTTCCCCGCGAGCAAACAGGCGGTTCGTGGAATCAATTAAAAAACGTTTTACATTTTTAAAAAAAAGCTACGGGAAGCAGTACACGACCTTTGCCCGGTGAAACACACCTTCGCGAGTTTCGTTCAAAACAAAGTAGAACGATCACCATTCTCTGGAATGGCAGACGTTCGCTTGGATAAACAGGGACTCTTGAAAATGGCCGCGCGCACAGTGACCTATAATTGCGAAAAGTTGAACAAAATTCATGACTCTGTTAATTAAACATTATTAATTACAAACAGAACAGTATCAGGAGGCTTTGGGGATTTTAGGGATTTTTGAGGTCGTAGAAACTAATATTTCTGGTATTACTTATTTGTTAGAATGAGAAACTGTCTTTATAAAACTACACTTCATGTGGGTGTCACAATCGAAGAAATCGAAACTTTGTTTGTTCATTTTGAATCTGATTTTAAGCAACTAATGTCTTATGGACATACCCTCGAAAGTAAATGGTTAAAAAGTTAATGTTTACGAAAGTTGCGATTTTTACCGATGCTGAGTTTGACACGCCTAAACGAATTTTAAATGAATAGGGACTTAAAATTACAGAAAACGTAATTTGAACAAAAGTTAAACTTCTTAAAACAAAAAATTGTCCCACCGCCATTGCTGCAAGTTACTGCAACTAAATTTTGGATTTATCTCAACAGTGGAGTTTCCTAAACGTCACAATGGAATGATTTTGATATACATAACCATACCAAAAAAGTTGCAACATCCCTATCCTAGTACAATATAAAAAATATCAAATATTATTTTATGTGATAGAGGGCAAGGACGGGCAGCCAAAATCAATATAGATAAAATCTATACAACATACTGAATACTATGTTTGCTGTCTTTTTTTGTGCACGGAAAAAGCTCCAAGCTGCAACAATCATGATCATTGTGTATTAACGCTTAGCACTCGAGTGGTGGCTCTGAGGCACTTCTAAAAATTGCTATACCACTATTCAAAGTATTGTTTATATTGCTAAATTTGTATTGAATAAATTAGCTACTAAATATTTAAGTATTGTGCGAGGTATTATATCAGTTTCACAACTAGAAAATAAAAAAAAATCATATAGAATCGAAATATTCTTGGTCGGAAAAAATGTTTGGTTTTCTAGTTAAAATGGCTCCGACTGCAAAGGGTTAATATTGTTTTCCCAATTTTCACTTGCCCGATTGGAAGAAGTTATAATGAAAAATTGGTAAATACATATGTATCTTGCATATCACCCATGTTCATTCAATAAAAGTTTTTTTCACTACGTACGATTTAACAGCACAGAAACTGAACAAAGACTAATTTACTCCGAGAGATTAAAGAACTCTCAGCTCTCAGCTTCATTGTTTATGTTACGTTCCCCACTGACTTCGTCCACCCATTAATTAGTCCTTCAGTCTTGATTTGTTTATCTGTGATATATAGACTGTCGATACATACATTTCTTTCGAAGAAATTTCATAATTGGTTTTTGGACTTTTGACCCGCTAGAGTTGCCCACTGGACCCGCTATGCGTCGTCCAAGATCAGGCGGTGTTGGTAATCTGGAATGCTTCCGATCGCTGTTCGTAACCTATCAAAATGATAGTCGGCCGCTTGTCCTTGATCGCGTCTACGTCACAGGCCATTAGAAGCCGGTAGATATCTCGATGACCTCGATCGTTTCACAAGACAGACCGACAGGAGCCAACGCGGCCTTGATCGTCTCTCTGTATGTACTTGCGTTTGTCGTCTGTCGCTGTTCGGGGATAACGTCGTCGCTAGATTCCGGAATAGAGGCGAGACGCTTCTAGTTTTCTTCGGCCTTGAACGTCAGACGTCCGTCAGACCTGGCGAAACGTGGGCTTACCACGAGGAAAAGAGAACGATGTGTACGCAGGTCACGTTCAACGTTCGTGTCCGTCGGGCGTGCAGGTTTCCACGTAGGTACATACACTCGGAGCTGGGTACAATACTATTTCAAATGTATATAAAATATTGCAAAACGTGCATATTTAAAAATATAATATTTTAGTTGGTAGAAGATTTTTTTTACATAGTCCTTAAAATAGTATTTTATTTGACGGATTCTCAATATAGTGAGAATTTTATTCAAGGAGGTGATTCTACAATAACTGTTTTCCTAGAATAAATGTTTTTAATTTAATGGCTCGTTTACGAGAAAATCGAGTTTCCTGTATATAGCAACATAATATACTAATTATTACTAAATATACTGTAAACTATAAATATTATAGTTTCCTGCACTTTAATATTACCCGTTTTCTCAATCTACAAATTTTCATCGTCAAGAAATATTTTATATTATGTTTTAGATTATCCAAATAAAAATATATTATTTGCAGAAATTTTATGTAATTGATTTGAATTGTAGAACAACGACTATTTAAAATAGTATTTCAAATATTTTTTATTTTTTATTAGTACCCTTTCATTTTACCAGTGTTGTATTTTCAAAAGCGGATTTTGTAAATTTTATGTAAGAATTTTTACCATTGTGTGAAATTGACACCAAGGGACGAAGTACATAATCCCTAGCACTCCACATCACTACACTGTACTGACTCTGAGGAATATTTGAAAATTGATTACAGAGGGTTAGGTGATTAGATGCAATGTGTTTTCATGCATTATTATTGACTTCCTAGAATTTGAAGATAGAGAAAATATGATATATATTTTATATGTAAGAGTTTAAATCATCAATAAATTATTGTGTAACATTACATAACACCAACCATATACAAGCAAACTGACAAGCCATCGTCGTCCCCGAAGGGTTAAGCTATGAAAATAAGGAACAGATGAAAGTTAATCCTCGGCGTACGCTAATGGATCCATTCAGGCCCAGTCGTAAAGTGCCAAAGTATAGTTTCTCGACCCTTTATGGTTCACAGACCCTTATCAAACTATTCATCCTGCACCCTCTTCAAATAAACACTCTCTAGATTTTCAACTCTAATGTGTCGAAACCAAGTCGCCTTTTCTATATTTATTCTATATTTCCTATGTACTTTCTCATGTAGAATCACCTCCTCCACATTTATACCACTTTGAAACACCCTGTAGACATATGGGATAAAATAGTTTACGAAACTTTAAAGTCGTTTTTAAAGAGAATGGTTCATTTGTAACCTATTATTCCCTTACATTGAAAATTTAGGTCACGGTTAATTTTTGCGGCAAGTTTTTTTAACAGATCTTCACCGATCTAGTGGTGCAGGATCACGCTATAATGATCGTGACATATAATTTTGACGCGCACTGTATTTCGGACGTCATTGTAACGTTGTTGATGGGATTTTCATTGGAGGAATCCATTATGATCGATGGCGATGAGTAGACTGCGGATGTTTCTGTAATTTGCAATTTTTGTGAATGAATTTTAAGAAAGTAGAATAAAATAAAATCTTATTTTCCGTGGTAGCAGAATAAATTAAAATCTTACTAAATTTTGTCGAATTTTATATTCTAGCATTTATTGAACATTTTCAGAAGCCATACTTGCATAAAGATCCGCAGTCTAGTTATGAGTTTCATACTAACAATGAGGTTTGTACCAGTTTTTCCAATAATATTCCACCGTGCGCCGTACGCACGGATTTGTTTAACCGAGAAATCGGTCGACGCCTCCGTTCGAGGAAGGCTTAGCCGGCAATCAAAATTCACGGGAAAACCATAAACGTGGCTTATCGCGGCCGGAAAGGTGTTCGCGCTCGCGCTCACGCTCACGATCCGCGCGCAATTTAGCCGGTCGCTCGGCGCGGTGGTCGGTTGGCGGTCTCTCCGCAATAAATAAGCACACGTGACATTCTGCGCAGCAGCTACTCAGGCCGGTTAACCCAGAATCGCGATTATATGCGCAGCGTGTATTACGACGGTGTAAGTTCGTTGTCCTCACTTTCGTGTTGGTGCCCTCCCGTTCGTTATATTAGCGTTATCCCACGGCGCTTTGTTTTGAGTTTATCTTGGGGATGTGCTGGAAATGTAGCGATGGCGTCGATTTCCAACCGATGCAAACCTTCGCCATCTTCTTCGACCGCGAAACTACAAATTAAGTTGTGCGGAAGATAATTTCGTTTTTCGTGTAGAGATGACATTACTTCCATTTGTTATTACTCAATCTTATTCTAAGTCGCAAAATCATTGCATATCTTGATAGCTGACACTTCGGACGTCATATCGTGCCTTATAGTGCCTTATAACTTTTAAATCATTTTCTTCGTCATCGCATCAAATATGAAAAATCGAAGTGAGCATTATTACCACAACGCTACACATGCGGTGCAAGCAAGGAAAATGTTGTGTGCTGTTTACGGAGAAGATGTACAATCGGATAATCATTTATCTCGTTCTCCCAAACACTCCTTAAATGATGTAACCATCATTTCAAATGAAAGCGTCAAAAGTTATAAAACTCAACTTTTTGTTAATAAAATAGTATGCAATTCTATGACTATATGAATAAGAAATCCAAGCTGCTGGAAAGATGGCAAAAAGTCATAGAAAAAAATTGTCACTACATCAACGAATCAAACATATTCTAAATAGTGAAAAATCGTGGTTTATTTTCCCTTGGAAAAACGAAATTACTTTCCGAACAACCTAATACTACATTTAAACTCATATTTTGTAAGTTTAAGCCACGCAATAGAGTAGATGTCTTCATTGGAATGTTACAATATCATTTGTTAATAATAACAACAGTTTTTTAGTAAATCCTCGCCAGCACACGGTTCGAAAACGTAACGTTAAGAGATAAGGAAAGAAAAAAAGAATGTAGGTACTATCATAGTCAACATAGAAGAGAACATGTGTGAGTAAAAAGATCGAAGTATGCACTCTAAAACTGATTTACTGGTCTGTAGGTATCAGAATTGTCTGCTAGGGGGTGTCACCTTAACGTTGATGTATGCAGGTGACTTACGGCGCAGAAAAGCTTGAGGCAGTCTTCTGGCTATCACGAGGGTTTCCTCGCCATCGCTACTTGGATGTAAGCACACAACCACCTTGTGTCACTCGTCTATCTTGTCTCCTTCTGCTTCGTTCCCTGGCGTTGTTCCTCGTTTTGTTCCTGTTGCACTTGCCTCCCTTTCGAGTCCCCCCCTTTCCACGTGCTTTTTTTACTCCCGTTTCCATCGCTCTTCTCGCCCGTTGCGGGAGCCGTGCTTAATTCGAGCCACTCCCGCTGTTTATTTGCACGTTTTAACTGGAAAGTCCTCTCTCTGCTGCGCACAATACCGCGAACGACCCTCAAAGGGTATTCCGGGACCCGTTGAATACCAGGGTATTCACGCGCCCGAACATACACGTCAGCCTTTTATCGGTCGATCAGTCTTTCCTCGCGAATTTTCGAACCCGGACGCGAATCTCGGTCATTTTACGAGGCAAAGACCCGAGGTGGTCGTCTTCGATTTGAACCCATTGTACTATAACGTCGAGTCAGACTCCTGATGAAAAGTCTGAACGGAGTCTAATAAATACAGTGACTCCCATAAATATTCGGACACTCTTTAAAAAACTATAACTTTTTTCATAACATTACGACTTGGCTTTTTTGCGAAGTTAGAAAAATGACATGGTGAGAGAAAAATTTTTGAAAAAATTGCAACTGGTCGGAATTGCAGAGAAAATACTAAAAGTTGTAACTTTTTATGTGAGCTTATAGTGCAAATTTAAAAAATACGTTTTGTGGATATTTGTGAATAATACATATCTTACAAATTTTATCAAAATCGGTCAACGTTGCAATTAGCTACAAATTTTTAAAAATGGTAAACATTGCAGTTTCCTGCGATTTTTAGTCCCTCTAACTGTAATAAATCTAGTAATTCTTACATCTTTCAATGCCTATCGTTTTTTTACCGCATAACCGAGTTTGATGAAATTTTCAGGATATGTATAATTGTAAAATACAACTTTTCGTATTTTCTCTACAAGTCCGACCAATTGCTATTTTTCCAAAAACTCTTTTTTCATGTCATGTAATTGTTCAAACTTCTCACAAAAATTCAAGTCGTAGGGTCCAATATTATTAGTACCTATAAAGTACCTATATAATAATCTATATTTAGTACCATCATTTAGACAGCTTCCTTAATGAATCTTTGCAGTCTCAGTCAATTTTTATTTAAACTTTTACATGGTGTCTTCTGACATCTACGCTAAAAATTCATCCGTTCACCGTGTCTATTTTATACCATTTTTATAGATGCTGAATAAATACACAGCTCAGAAGCCAATCATAGCAACTCCAATTTTTTAATATCAATTTATTTGAATCGGAACGACTTAGATCTTTAACGTAATCGTAGGGTTAGTGTTAAACCACCTCCACTTGAAATGAAACACCAGAAGCTGAATAGCGGGATGATGCTACAAGAATACATGTTCAAGTAGAACGTTATCGTATAATTTGTGCTATCTGTTTGTTAGACCGACTCTGGAAGATCGAATCCAAACCGTCTTAGTGTATTTTGCGAAAGAAAGCTTTATGCTTATATGGATTATTATCACAGCGTCTCTTCTTCTTTCCCACCAGTAAACATCTGTCGAATGGCAAGATGTGTCTTGCAGATGTTCATTTTGCTCGGTAAATTCAAGTAATCTCTAAAGTAAATACTACGCGTATCTGTACAATTTTATTTTATTTCTTCTATCCTTTATCCTATTTTATGAGTATCGCACAGATCTCTTTCTAAAAATGATGATGAAAAATGGCGAAACTACATTTAAGTATACAATTTGAGGCTGCAAAATTCTAAAGTTGAAAATAATTTAAAGAAGTTTCATATTTGTAATTATCTTGCAGTATAGTAACAAAAATCACTATGTACATATACAGTAAATGTTGCTGAGGTCACGAGAGATCCCAAGGTTAACAATAAAATATTTTATGTTAAAAAGAGTTTTTAAAATAGTATTTTATTTCCAGGATTTACAAAGTAGTGTGAATTTTATTTAAGAGAGCGATTCTACATGAGAAAATAAAAAAAAACATGCAATGAATTTTTTTCATTTGACTCCACGTTTTCAGAAAAATCGAGTTCGGCAGTGTTACAATTCTTCACATTTTATTACACGTTTACTCAATCTATTTCCATCGTCAAAAATATTTTAAATATACTATTTAACGCAAAATTTAAATATTTTATGTTTTAGATTACCAAAATAAAAATATTTTATCTGCAGAAATTTTACTGTTTGTTTAAAATAGTATTTGAAATATCTTTTGTCCAAAATTTTAACCAGCTCTGCACATGAGATACTAATGCAATTGCACTTTGTTGTAGCAAGTTCTGAAGTAAGAGAACACTTTGGTGCGCAAGGGGTTAAATTGCTGTCTAGACTATTGGAATGTTAACGTCTTTAAACGAATAACTTCCAAAGTCGAGCTTAAAAAATTGTAACAAAGCTCCAAATGTCCTAAGGTATCGTAAAACTCCACTATCCGAGAGTTAATTTTACATTCCGTTCAAATTGGCAGAAACGGCTCGAACAAAACAAGAACACAATGACCAGGGGTTAACACCCGACTCCTTCGACATAAGCATTCGCTACCGGAACTGTCAACCACTCAAGGCCGTTTCCCCCGGCATCAATCCCGGCGAACGCGAAACCAGTCGAGGAGGGGAAACAAAGGAAGGCGCTATAATACGAATTGGCCGACTTCGGAAGCACCGAAATAGGGGATCAGTTCCTCCGGACAGCGGGGCAGGCATCGAGAATAATTTCAACGCGAGGGCTTTTCACTGAAAGCTCCGGCTCCGGCGCCATCGGAATCCGCCTCGAATCGGCTAAAAAGAGGGACAATATATTTATCTATTATAACTTGTAGCGCAGCGACAGCGCGTCTTGTAAATCGTCATTAAGCAGCAGTCTCGCGGTCGCGGGACACGTGTGCACACACGCGGTTCTCGGCTTCGGAATTACCCAATGTATTTTCCACGCCGCGGCGCGCGGCTGCAGCCTCTGTTTCGGGCATTGTGCGCGTTTGACCTAACCATCGCCACGTGTTTCGTCCCCCTCCGTGTATTCTTCGCTTCTCTCTCGTTCTCTCTCTCAGCGCGCGATCCTCTCGCGCCACCCCCGTCTTACCCTAGCCGACGAACCGCTTCACGATTCTCTTATCTTTCCCCGAGATTAGCCCGCTGCGCAGTTTGCACGTATGCAGATCGGTGCATGCGTGAACACGCTCCGCGCGACGAGACGTCGCGCCGCGAGGAACAAAGGACGCTTCGCGCACCGTGTTTTGATCGAGTATTTATTTAACGCTAACCGTACCACGACCGGTTACATATTTATTTTTTAAATATTGAAATGTTAAAGACGTTTCCATTCAAAATTATTAAATAAATTTCTTCACCTAAACATATATTATTATCAAAATTGTGAGAATTGTAATTTTTATAAAATAATGTAAGTATAGTCGGCGGAAAAATTAATTGGCAATCCTTTGAAACTAATAACTTTTTTAAAATTGGGCCAAACGACTTCGGGATTTTTGAGATCGTAAAAGGATTAGTTTACTAGGAAATATGTAAACCAAATATTTTGGAAATTGGTATTACTTGAAATTTGGAAGAAAAAAGTGAAGGTCACGATTTTTAATATTTTCATCTGTGCCTATAATGAAAATTTAAAATATGCCTTTTGTAGATCTGTGCAAGGTATACGCATGCACAAAGTTTCATCGAAAATTCATACGAATATTACAAAATAAAAGCTTAAGGGTGAAAGTCGCAGATTTTCGACCTTTTCAGAGAATTTCGCCATTTCTGGATATTACACAGATATTTTATTTCAAGTTTGAGGGTGTTCCTTCAAGTGAGGGGACACCTTGCTGTTTATGTTAAATTCCCAACAATTTAAGACTTAGTGAAAATGATCGAAAAATACAAATGTGGTTCCTTGTTGGCCAACACGGAGAAACTTTTGGGTTCGTACGAGTCTCGGATATGCAACCGACGAACAAAGCGGAAGGATGATTATGATTCATAAATACCATCCCAAGTATGAGCTATAATTACTTCAATGTACCCAATACGGAAGCGATAGTGGAACCTCGGGAGGCATTCGATGGTCATTGTAGAATCCTTCTGACGGAATACATTTGCCTTTAGGGAATATTGAGATTGAAATGGCGGAAACAAAGAGCACTGCCCCTTTCCTTAAGGATACGTACGAGATCCTTTTCTTTTATGGGAAATGATTGACTTCTCAAGTAATTTTACGACTATAAGAAAACATACGCATTGAACTATACTCCATAAAAATTCTATTAAGAAATGTCCCGTTATGGTTGTAGATTATATCGTAAGAGGTACAAAATGGCGAACGGTTGAACACAGAAATCCGAAAAGCAATGAAAAAGATTATCCATTCTTTAAACATTACTGACAGACCAACTATTCAATTGTACGGTAAATGTTGACAAAAGTTGATCCACCTCCAATGACCTTGACCTTGATATATGTTGTCCCGACAGTACTTGCAATGTTCCGCACTTCGCATGAATTTTTGTATGTATGGTCGGCCCTTGCCACCTCCAACCTAACCTTAACCAACTCCAAATCGGTGAAGTCGTAGCTTTTTAAAAAGATCATCAAACAATGTATCAGAATTGTTGCTAAGGGATGCGATTCGATTTTTTATGAACTTATATATTAACATATCCAAAACTTGCAGAATGATATGTGTACTCGTAATCTCAATTTATTTAAAGTTTTTCCGAATATCTCAGCAACTAACGAATTTGTTCAGAATGATGACCTTCACAACATATATCAAGGTCAAGGGCAATGAAGCGGGACCCTCTTTTCTCAACATTTACCAATTGCACATTCCATATGTGCAACTGAAGATAAACTAATCAAACATCTATAACTCCGTGTAACTTGGATGTTACATATTGATGTTTTAATATTTTTGGATCTAATTTTGTTTTTAACCATACTGTGACAACAATATGTTGTCCGTTCTGTTTCATCGGCACAAGGCAGTGAATGCATTATCCAAATGCATCGAGATTGTCAATTCTTGTTATACACATTGGGGTAATTTCAATCTTTTAACAAGTTCATTGCTGTAGCTGGATGATGATATTTGCTGATTTAAAGTTACATAAATGTTGTAACATTTTCACAAAAAATTAAAGCCATAGCCAGGATTAATAACCTTCATAAAAAGTGTGAAATAATTTATTGGTAAATTAACCTATAGCCTGTCCAACGAGACGAGGCAGTGAAGGTAAACAAATGCGCGCAATAGTCAGATTACTATTTTCGTCGCAATTCCGAACAATAGCAATGTTTAGAAAAAAATTATTTACCTGCTACATAGTAAACTTATGCGTCTGACATCTCAAAATAATTGAAGTCGTTCGAACCAATTTTAAAAAAGTTATTCGATTTTTAAAGGTGTACGAATACTTTGTACACCCACCTTACATATTTAGTAGATCTTGTTCGAAATCTTCATCGCGAGTCTGACTCGTTGTTATAAATTATAATGCAATACCTTAATTTGCGTCGAACTCGAAGCGAAACCCGAGGACTCCGAAAAACCGAGTAGATATTCAAGAGATGAAACAAAGAGTCGAAGGCATCGCTTGAAACTTTAGAACGAGGAAGTGGTTCGCGGAGGATATTCGGTGGTTTTGGTTTTTATCTTGCATTCCCGACGAGCCCGAAACCTCGGGTTCAGAAGGGTTCGCGTGGCCTTGCCCGATTCCGTGAACATAGCCTCGTGGCACGCATTTTTAGGGCCCTCCCGAGCCTATTAAATTCGCCAAACAACACATCCTCCATGCCAGATTGCTATCTACCCTGGCTCTAATCGTCCGTGGTTAATCAGAAAAGTTTCTACAATCATCGCTTCATCTTGGAGACATTCGGTCTAGTAACGAGTAGGAGGGAATAGCTTCGTTTGCATCAGCATTTAGATTGAACCGCTATGTAAGGGAAAGTAATCAACGGACCAGTGCCTAGATTAGACCCAATTTACGATTCATAGTTAATTAGGACTACTGACAACACTGTAAATATGTTTCTTCTCCGAGGTATATAATTAAATCAGGCCCAAAGTATAACTCACAATTAGACAGCAGATCTTTGAGTTAAAATTTTCTGTATCGGTTGCAAGAAATAGAAACCAACTGATATGTCAATGAGCACTTCTGACAACACTGTAAATATGTTTCTTCTCCGGGATATAAAATAAAATCAGACCCAAAGTATAATTCACAATTAGGCCACGGATCTTTGTGCAAAATGAAAATTTTCTGCGTCGGTTGCAAGAAATAGAAAATAAATGATATGTTCTTTCTTTCTTTAATTATTGGAATAGATTGAAAGTAGTATATTGATATTTTTCAATGCTAACAATCTTCTTATTTTTAATTTCATCTGACCAATTTTGTATTAATTGACTACGATTTATAAATTAGGTCCAACCCAGGGACTGGTCCAAATTCAGCTGTTCTGTGTTCTACGCATGCAGGAAAGATTAATATAAAAATTACCACAGTGAAAGATTGAGAAATAATGGGAACCGAGGAATGATAATGAGCAGAGGCACAGATCGAGGCTATTACCATAAGGAAGGAATAAAGAAGATAATCACTAGACTATAAAACTGTACGCACTTATAGCGTATAAAAAGATATTTCACTGCAATTCCAATTTCTTTAATGTCCACACTAAAAGTTTACATAATATTCCAATTGTTGTATAAATTGTAACAGTTCCAGTTCAAGTGCGAGAACAAATTCTTACGATTTCACTGACCGTAAAAGAAGAAATTTGAAATCGGGCATTTCGCGGAGTAGAACCATTGTTGAAACGGGAAATACACATTTCGTTCGTTTCTCGGTGTCTCTTTGTTCTGTAAATGGTCGGTGTATCTCGTCACGGCCTTCGAACTATTCCCTTATCGTCGGTCGACTGCCAGCTTCGCATAATCTGGATCTTTGTCAGCGATTTCAAACAAAGCGCTTGAAATCTCTGTTTGGCCGACGAGCACGCAACTCCTTATCTAACGTAAACTTTGGTTTTCTTTGTGGACAGGAAGAGAGAGAGAGAGAGAGAGAGGGAGAAGGAGAAAGAGAGAGGGGACAATCCTTTCCTCTTTCCTCCTTAGTCGAACAACAGTGTTCCCCTTTCAAAGGCACAGGAAAGGAAAATCGATTGGGAACGAGATACAGAGGCGGGATTACGGTCTGCCCCGGATGTATACTAATTCCGGGTAAAATGGTTCTGTGGGTAAGATGATTTGGTTGCGTACACGATACACACAAATCACAATTTTCATCTATTTGTAGTAGTGTACCAAACGTTTACAAACATTTTACTCAATCGAGAAAATACGTGATATGTATCTGCTAAACGAAATTGATTCGATAGTTCAGTAGCTCAGCGAATCAAGAAACAAATTGTTATACTTCTAACATTATATTCTCATTTTGTCTTTATATGATAATGTCACGAGTATTTACTTTTGTAATTATATTTTTTCATTGCAGATATCCATTAACACTAAACCTACACAGCGCAAAAAATGGCTGGCGTGTTTTGCTTTACAAAAATGACAAGATTGAGTTTATCTCGACTTCTCAGCATTTCTATTATAATATATACTTGATTTAAAAATTTTATTCAATTATTTCCTATGAAAAAATGCTTCTAATTTCAATGATTTCAAAACGACGCTGATAGGTTTAGCAGTACTGATGTTTAAAAAAAAAAGTCTGCCAACTCTATCGACATCTTTCCACCAGACCGAATTCGACCAGCCATCAAGATCGATCTGGGAATAGCTCGGCCGTTCCATTTCCCGTGAGCCACCTTGTATTACAAACACATACATGCATATATCAATTATTCTAACATCAATTTGTTCGGAAGATCGTTTAACCGGACGGTCGGTAATTCGGACAACGTTGTTCAATTTCAAATTTGTTGACGACCGCTATTCGCCCGGGTTAAATACGTCAGTGACGTTCTAAGAAATCCATTGGCTCGTTAGCCCGTCACGTGGTAAATTGGTACACTGCCAATCGGTGTGCTAGCCGGGCCTGGCAAGATGCCATTTGTTTACCAGAACGTTTGAACGACTCAATATCGGTTTCTGATTTAAGCCGCTTATCGTACGCGCCTATTGTGCCAGTTTCCACCGTCGGGGCTCTATCTTTTAATCTACATACCATGGCCGGTTCGATTACCCCGAAATCTGTCCAGATATCGACACACGCGGTCCCTCGAACTTTCACATCCGGTCCAACCGATTCGCGCGTCTACGAACCACGCAAACCGTTAACCATTAACCCTTTGCGGTACACACTGGTCCAGGAACCGTGAAAATGTGGCCAAAATTTCTTTTTCATCGCAGCTTTGTAAAAATTTGTAATTCAGTGGCAAAATTCAAAGTGGCGGCTTCAATACACTATACAGTAATCGGAAATAACGGTATGTCTACACATATGTTGTTTTTTCAAACACAAATCAGGATTTTACGACTAATTTATACTCGATATGTGCGGTAACATATTATATGTAAACATTTATGTAGATATTCTACAGTGGTCCAGGAAGCAACAATTCGTGCCCGAAATTTAATTTTTCAACGTCAAATTTACAATGAGGTTTTTTTTGTAGACATTGACAACCTTCCAGAGCTTCATGATTTTAATACTTTTCGTTTTTTAGATACTTTCGTGAGATATGATATTATAAGCACGTAACGCTTTATAATTTCCACCCTGAATATATATATATATTTTTTTGTATAGTCACTGACTCTCAAAGCGAGACGTGGGACGGCACAGGCGGGAGGGGAGCGAAGTTCACAGTAATCTTCTCAGCGAATGGCGAGAAACGTGTGACTCAACTGTATGCGCCTCACCAATCAGACGGTTTCCTTATGAATTCCTTTCGCATTGCTTCCGAGTACCACTTTCAGAGTCAGTGACCACACATAACGTAATATGAGTATATACATACAATGATAGGATGTACAGCAACAAACTTTTTAAGAAGTATAAACTTCAGATTAATTAAAACAGCCGCTGCCATTTTACGAAAAGAAAAAGTTTCTGTCGCTAAATGATAGAAATTTGTATATCTAGTATTTCACTAAAAATGTATTTATTATTGGTAAGGTTTTGGGATTATACAGCTGAGATGTAAAGTTTCTTCCTGGCACCGAAATCAAGTGATAAAGAACTACATACATGCATTAAGAAAAACTTTCTCTTAAAAATAGTAAAAAAATCATGTCCGCATCGTAAACCTTGACTCTAAATTAAATCCGTATAATCTGAACAGTTATAAATTGCTCATTCGTTGTGCTTAACAGAATTTGACGGAGTATACAAATTCTTTGCACGTGCAGTGTCGATGGGCTAGATGGAAACTGTTTTATTATGCCGTAGAAATGATTATGAAGTAATATGTACGCGACGAAATAACTATAACGTATAACTATGATATAATATGTATATACTCATATATAAGTATAAATAATTTCTAATTAAAATATATAACCATTTATAATATAATTTTACCATATGCAATAGATAAGGCTTCTGCAATGAGGAGTCCCATACGCTAACCTGACAAGTGGCTGTAAATTAACGCGTTCGGAACGCTGGACTATTCCTTAACACTAGATTTACGGGGCCCGTCAAAATGACGGATTCAAAAGTTTTTAATTTACGATTATTAAAAGTGTAAGGAGGCATTCGTGAGAAATTATTAGATAGATTTATTTTTTTGTGTACATATTACAATAAAAATCGCTGAAGATCTAAGTAAATACAATTTTTTTATTTTTATAAAGCAATGTAAAATAATCAATTTTAGTGCTCCGTAAACCTAGTGTTAAAATCAATGTATAGCTAAACATGGCAAGAAATTAGAATGCAATGAATTTTGCGGATATGTACAATTAACACAGATCTACAAAAACTATTTTTTAAATTTCCAATATGGGCCCACATAAAATAGTTGTAACATACAACTTTTTCAAAATTCCTTCTTCACGTTGCGTCATGTAGTAAATAATTGTTCTAACTTTTTAAAAAGAATGCAGAGCCGGAGAATGTAATAATAAAAAAGTTATCGTCTTCTTAACAGTCTCCGAATATTTACAGCTGTAGATTAAAATCACAATAGTAAGATGTCTTAATAAAAAAATATATTAATAAAAAATAGAGACTTACTCCGCGGTGGGGCAAGTTGATACGTATTGAATCTATCAAATAAACAGTTTATAACTTGTTTTGCACGTATTTTTCTCAAAGATATGCTGTTCGATGACCAACCATCAAAGGGTTGCCTCATTGACCGCAATGAACACCCAGGTACTTGAGTCGTGCGTGACTCGAGCTGGGATACAACGGTTATACCGTAAAATCCTTCGAGCAGGAGAAACTCTCGCTCAAGTACCTCACCCGCAAAAATTACCGCTAGCGACTTTCCCTAAAAATCCTTAAAAAAGAGAAGACTCCTTACTCCTTCAATCCTCGAACGATGCTACGTTTTCCTCTCAGTACACCAGATTCATATTAGACCTGGAAACATCGCTAATCCATCAGTCCAACTCTTTCGCCGAAGTACTGTCGAACAGTATACGCGCCATCGCGTTGTTATCACCTTTCCAAAATAAATTGTGAAACGGTGAAGGTTGATCGTGAATAAAGCACATTTAATATGTATATTAACTTGTGTTCGATCACTTCCAGCCGAAAGACAATAATGCTTGCAATATATAAAGAGGAAAGATCAAAGAATATTTTAGCATACTTTACTTTATGTAACTGAATCAAACAAAAATTGCAGAAATGAAAACCTGAGAAACTTAACAACATCCCCAGTCTCAGGCCTATCGATTAGCCGTCGACTTTGAGTAGTCTGTCATAAGAGTATCATCGTCACCGAATATTAATATTCGCGTCGAACATCGCTGCACACGCACACTTTGACCCGGAGTATTTTGCAACTCCGGAATCCGTGACTCGGTTTCAAAAGCGGCGCCGATCCTCCTCCCCGTTGCAAACGCGCGAACGTGAATCGCATAAACCGCATCTCGGCCGCGCAACGGCCACGTTCAGAAAGGAATTCCTTCGAATGGAGGCCGTTCAAATTAGCATAAGAAAATTGGAAGCCCACTTTCATATCGTGTATACGTACAGGCACACGTATTTACATACACTTATAATACATATATGCACATATTTTGGACAGCAAGCGATCGGAAGATCAGCATGCAACCGGCACGCATTATGCACCCACCATACGCATCTGGATTCGAATAATTCGTTTGCGATGCATCCACGTGCCCGAATGCCGTGTTCTCGTCAATGCGGAACCTAGTTTTTATAATCACGCCCCTGAGAAGCAATTAACCCTTTCGTTACCATGGACGAGATATCTCGCGTATCTTTTATAGAGCATCTATTATTAGTGAATCTGGTGCATCTTATATTGCGGACTTCATCTGACTATTTAAGATACAAACTCCGCTTTATTGTTAGTACAAAAAATACTATTTATTGGTAACACAATATAATCCTTTTACAAAAACTATATAATGATACAAAGATGACACGTTATATAGATATATGTGTATATATATATATATATATATATATATATATATATTAACAAATTAATGTTTCACTTGTATTTTGTATGAAATACTTCGAAACATGGTGTGATATACAGGGTGGTTCACGTAATTGATTCAGGCTATAACTTTTTTTTTTTAAGTTGCATCAATCACACGAGGGTTATTATGTTACTAGTACAGTTATAGAAAAACATCAGAGGAAAAGTATGAATGGTTTGTAAATACTACATCCGTAGGACTTTATTTTTTTTAGTGCAGTGGTGCATGTGCAATCAACACTGCATTATTTTTTAAAATGGAAATGCATACTTTTATCACATAGACAGATTTCTCTCGTCATGATACGTAAAAAAATATTGATGTAGAATGGCAAAAAAATTATTGGACATATAAACAAAGTATCTTTATTGAAGAAGCGTTGCCTGAAATGTATTCAATGTAATGGAGATAGTGTCGCCAGATCAACCCAAAACTGGGTTGATTCTCCTCTCCTCCTTTTCCCTTTCCACTATCCCATTCCACTACATGAGTACAATCCAACGTTCCCCACTAAGACCGTAGACTGATCACGTGACGTGCCGCGCAACGTATCACATATTACTCTGGTCATCAGAGAGGTGGTAAACTGTATTCCCCTCGATTTAACCGATCTGGCGACACTGAATGCAGAAGCGTTTTAACATCTTCTTCAACAAAGATGTTTCTTAAAAATATGTAATATCGATACCTAACCATTTTTTTGCCATTCTACCGTGACAATTTTTTACGTAGAATGACGAGAGGAATCTATCCATGTGAAATAGTATGCATTTCCATTAAAAACAAATAATGCAATTGTTGATTGCATGTGCACCATTGCCGGTTTTAAAAAATAAGGTACTACGGATATAGTACTCTTCAAACCATTCATCCTTTTTGATGTTTTTCTGTAACTGTACCCTGTGTTGTGCAAAAGAACGTCTCGCCAAATATATCGAATGAATGGCATTGTACTGTAAATACCGAAAGATATACAGGTGTTATGTAACTGTTGGTAAGAACCGAATACGAGGTGATTTTACGTCAAAAAATAAATCGAAATGAAGAATAAATTTGTTTCACTTGACCCCTTGTTTCCGGGAAAATCGAGTTTGAAAATGCAGCGAATACGCGTGATATTAGGTAGGAATCGTCTGACGCGTCTGATCATGATCAACCAATGAACAAATTCTATTTCCTAAATATACTAAACTGCATATACTAAAGCACGCGAACCCGACGGATCTTTAACACTAGAACTACCAAGCACCAAACGCGACTGGCGTATATTGCCTTATAATAATAGCGACAAGATTGCATCTATTCAAATTTTCTAAAATTTTTGTTTAAATACGTACGTCAATAGAGAAGTTTACTAAAAAAATTACTCTTAAAAACATATTTATAATTTCTATATTTGTAAAAGAAAAAATTAGAAACCAGTCGTTTTGACTGGTCTGGTGGTGTTAGTGTTAAATTCGATTTTCTCGAAAACGAGGCGTCTAACGGAAAAATTTTATTCTATATTTTCCACTTATTTTTTGACTTAGACTCAGCCCCTATTCGGTTACCAGTTACATGACACCCTGTATATCGAAGGATAGGATGTACAAACCATATTCGTTCATAGCATCGAGTAACAGAACTTGCGATGCGAGATATCGCGTCCATAGCGTCGTACACGCGACATATTGGCAGCGAGATATCTTGTCCTTGGTAATGAATGGGTTAAAAAGCACGCGTCGCAAACGAAAATGCAGAATCGCATCGGGACACACCGATTTCGCGCGAAAGACGTACGTCAGTCAATAAAATGCGTTCCAGGAATGCCTGCGGTTTGGCGGAGTGTTTCGCATAATTCGTTACCCCTCGCAGTTAGTGTAAAGGATGCCCCATTCGGTTGAGGATGCTTCAAACATCGAACTTTCTCCGGTGACAAAAACTGAATATGAAAATTACAATCTAGAGGAAAGTGAAAAAACAGAATTGAATACATACTTTTGTTCTTTGCTCGCGTCATCGATCGTACTGACTTTCTCTTCTGGATTTAAAAGGTCGCGCGACGAAAACACCTTGTCCCGGAGTTTCCACGAATCGAAGCTAAACGCTCCGATGTCCTCGTACTTTCCTGTGACAAATGAGAAAATATCGTTAGGGAATAAGTGGAATATTTTGTTTGAAAAATAAATACGAATCGGTTCGAGTGCATTCACTCGTTCGCGATGACACTCAAAGACAAGTCACGATTAAGACGTGTTTTTTATAAAATACAGCACAGGGTCAGACGAATCAAAAAGAGCAACACAATTGTTCTTTGCGAGCCACGTTATGAAAATAAATGAATAAGATGTTTATAATTGCTCGAGAAGTATCTGCGCAACATTCTTTTTTTCTGCGAGCCATGGTATGAAATTAAATGAATAAAATGTTTATAATTGCTCAAGAAATATCTGCGGAACATTCTCATAGTGATAATTTCAAAATCTGAATAGGAAGATTTTCTTTAATGATCGAGTTTTAATTATTCTGCTTGAATGATCAACTTTAACAGGGAGTTCCAACATATCCCCTCCGAGAACTGCATGGTCCCCACCATCGAACCTTTTCCCACTACTACGTACAGCCATGGAGTTAGTGAGTGCTGCGCGCGCCGCGCGGCTCTTGCGGTGGGAGCTTCCCGCTACTATACATTATAACGATGAAGTCTAAGAGTGGGGGAATAACCTAAGTGGGGAAGGTGCCCCGAATAGCTCCGGAGCTACTGGTTGGAACTGCCTAAACTTTAATAACTCCTACAACTAAACTTTAGAGTTTATGCGTTTACGCCAAAAATAAGTAGATTCCATTCATCAGTAGACAGATTAAAAGACTAAGAATATCGATCTTTTATTTTCAACTTATCCAGTTAAAAATATTTAGTTTTTTGCAATTGAAGCAGAAAATTTTACACGAAGATCCACACTCCTCTTATACCATTTTCTAGATACAGTTGAGAACTTAACATTAAAATGAGAACACTAATTGAAAAATATATATTTTTTAAATCTGGTGGTGCACTCAACTTGCACCAAAGCGTGCAAGAAACGGTTGCTTTTTTGTCGTCATCACTGATAATGGTGCAGGTACAAAATTTATAATAAATCGCTTATTTGTAATCGGATTTGCATCAAACCTGCTCCAAACGATGTAGAATTCTTTTTACGTACATCACACGTCATAGAGAAAGAATACCAAAACGTTGCCAAACTATCATCGATAATGGAGGAAATTGGGTCTATTATTAAGTAAAAGCGTATCAGTATTTTAGCGTATAATTTTTTTGCAAATGTATAAATATTTACAGAAATATCGCCGACACACTCGGACAGGCTGTAACTAAAAAACTGTTCAAAATGGCGCTGCAACCTTCTTGCTGCGATGTCCTAAATTTCTAGACTTCAATACAACGGGTCAAAAAAAAACAACAATATCACAGGCGAGGTGAAATGCGTTGACGTTCCGAACGCTAAACAAATTCGTAGTTTCAGTTTATGTGAGCATTGGATTCGCAGAGTCTGTAACTCGCGATATCGCGGAGACAAAGGAAATCTACATTGAATTGCAATGCCGTCGTCCGAGACCGCTTGTCGTTCTTCGGTCGTGTTGGTGAAAAGCAGGCTGAAACATTGCAGATTAGCCGTTAAACCAACGGCAGCACACATGAGTATGTAAGTCGCGATAATAACACCATAATTCCCGGTGCGGATAATGAAATATACACCACTGACCCAGTGCTACAATAGGCAGCAATTTCGATAGCGCGACTGACGTAATTTTATGTTGCGTTATTAACGACAAGAATTATATTGTCTTGCATCTTCTCGCGTCGCTCGCCATTCACCCGGTTGTGCTCCTTTGTGTCCTCCACAAGCTCAAAACACGTTGCAAAATAACGTCTATAGCTGTCGCGTTCCGAGAACCGTGGAAACTAATTTTTAAATAGTCGCGTGTCATTGTTGTATCTCGATGTGTGTGCCAATGCGAGAACTCCGAGCTTGATTCGATGCATTATTTAACGCGGTTCCGGTACACGATTTTGAATCACCATTTCTAATTATACATCTCATTTATCCGCTATCAGTGGTCGGCGTGTTATTAATCTTATCTCCCCGAATCGTGGAAACGTAAAATTTTTCTACGAAAGATCACTCGATGGAATGCCAATAAAATAATAATTCAATGTCAACTAGGTTCTTGGGCTTTGTATTGATTTGATTATGAATTGAATAAATTTCAATAAATCTTTCAATTGCAAGAATTATATATAGAACGATTCCCTAGACATTCCTGAATAAAAGAGTGTATTTCTGCACAAGCTATATACATTTAAACACGATTGATCTGATATTTTTCAATTTCCTCTAAAAATTAAAAGTTGAGGCAAACTCGACTGTAGCTCGCGATAGAGCGGATCATTCTTCACACCAGCAATCTTTCATGTTAGTCTGTTCCATTTATATAAACAGATTTTGGTATTTGTAATGGCATAAAAAATATAATGTTGTATTTGGGAGAGTCTAAAAAAATCATTCTACGTAAGAATCATTCCTGCAGCTTTTGTAATTAAAGCAGAAATATTTCTTAGCACTAACCGTACCGAGCACAAAATGCGACTGGTATACACTATTTTATAAAAATTACAAGATTGAATCTATTCAAATTACTCGCAATTTTTATAGCAACACGTGCTTGAATGAAGAAATTTATTTAATAATTTCTAGTCGTCAACTTTTATAAAATAAAAAATGTGAATCCGGTCACTTGACTAACCGGTCATGGTACGATTAGTGTTAAAATATTTCTTTATTCAAAAACGAAGAGTGATGGAGAAGAACGAAATGGAAACTTGGTGACGGAAAATGTAATCGTTGCTTTTGCAATTGTTGCCTTGACATTAAATTATTTATAACCCTGGTTTGAATCTAAATAATCGCCCGCCATTTTATAACGTGTAAATATTACCAACACGTACAGTTATGAAGCATTTGACAACTAGTCAAAACAAAATCTATTAGTAAGCAAGATGGCGGCATCTAACAAGACTCACATACGGCACTGTGTACTGTTTGTCTTTCAATTAAAGAAAAATGCTTCTGTAGCACTGAACATTTGCTCCAACCTGGTCAGACTGTGAATGATGAACTCGAAAGAAAAAAATACGTTTACAGGTAACGGAACACAGCACGTTATCGTGCAATAAGATAACGCTCGGTCATACGTTGCAAAAGCAACCGAGGATGTAATTTGTTCTTGGGACCAGTGATGCCAGATCGGTTAAATCGAGGGGAATACAGTTTACCACCTCTCTGATGACCAGAGTAATATGTGACACGTTACGCGGCACGTCACGTGACCAGTCTACGGTCTTAGTGGGGGACGTTGGAGTGTGCTCAGGTAGTGGAATGGGATAGTGGAAGGGGAAAAGGAGGAGAGGAGAAAACAACCAGTTCTGGCTGTTTCTAATCCTCACATGCGGTATACTCTTCTGACCTGACTCATTCGGATTTTCAATTATTCCGATCACTCCAACATCATTTAACAAATACGAATTTCCATACATTGGAAGAGGTGCAACAAAGTATTGACGAATTCATTGTATCAAAATCGCCATCTTTTTTTCGTCAAGAAATTCGGCTGTTGCCTGAAAGATGGACCAAAGTCATCGAAAATACTGGAGACTAGTTTCAAAAAATCACTGAATTAATTTCTATATCTAATAATTGAGTCCAGAGAAAGTGGACCAGTTAATACATTGAAACTGTGTGCTTTAACATGAATCAAAATTGCGCTCTTCAATGCAGCAGCGCCTCGGCATGACATGACATGGCGAACATTTCCTGGCGACCCTTTCAATTCCGGGAGATTCAATTTGCCCCGCGACGCAGCGTTGCAGCGATCGTTTCGATAGCGGTCTTGTTCCGCGGAACGTATCATAAAAGCGTATCACAATTTAGTAGAGTACACCGACGAGCTCATGCCAACCAGAATTAAAAACTGCTATTAACATCGTTTCCGGGTCTAAAAGCAATGAATCGTTACATTCTGCGGCAGGTTCTGTAACGACGAAATTAACGAGAATACTGATTTCAATGATGGATCCGTTCCTATCTGTGTTTTGAATCGATGCTCTCGAGTGTCCAAAGCATTCCCATCGCTGGTTATCTGACGTTTATTAAAATTCGATCGAGTAATTAATAGATACGATCGGGCCTGTCTGTGTTTAGAGTGCTTGGACAGGGACGACGCTAATAGCCAGAACGTCCCGGCGATCTATCGCGGATTCACCGCGGTGTAAAATGCAATTCGAAGGACTCGTTTCGCGGACACCGCATGCCGAGCCGCGCCGCGAAATGCACCGTACTCGCGCGTGCTCTTTGTTTACCCGCGCATTCCATCGCTCGTCGCGCACGCGTGCAACTGCACTGCAAGGCAGCGTCGCGTGCGTGCAGTTACATTAGCCGCGAGTTATCCAAGTACATCACAAAGCATTGCCGCCTCGGTTGGCCTACTTATACCGCGTCTCGACCATTTTCCTGGCCATTTTGCTCGCCACGGACCTTGGAATATCCGAGGACACCGTGCGGACTGTTCGCAAAAATGCGGATTCAATTCTCTCCGATCCTCTTTTTGTATCATCTGCTACAAGATGATGGTAAATGATTAGCTACGAATACCGGGACAATGGCGAGCTTGTAGATTTCATGCATATTGATCAATTTTAAATACGAATTTTAAGGCTGTTGTGTGCTGGGAATGTATTTTTCTATGTTTGCAATCGTTCATTCTAATGGGGTGAACATGATCCTTGAAGTTGAGAGTAGAGAATGTGTAACTTTAAAGTCACACGTTTGTTATTTGCATTTCTTAAGACTTGTTCTATTTCATCGTTAGAATTTAGTATAACATTTTATTGCTATACTATCATTTTAAAAGGCATATTGTATATTCTTATATTGTTGATCTTTCTTCGTTTCCTAGGAAAGTCCCCGGAACTATATTTTAAAAGTGATTCTCAAAATTGGGGATAAACATATGTTGTAGATATAGCATGTGAATAATTGTGGGCTGCAGACTTTTTGAAATTCTACTGAAATTTTCGATGCTTTCTAGAAAAATCCAAGGAATTATTTTCATATATTTTTTATTGATCGGTGTGCGAGAAAAATGATTTTTGAAATTGGGGATGAGAACAGGTGATATTAGATACCTCAGAAATTATTGCTTGTAACAATATTTATTATATATACAGCTTACTTATTAGTTAGGAAGTAACCCGAACGTATAAATTTTAAAACAAAATATTTATTTATCAAACGTATTAAAAAGCACACGCTTTTACGAAATCTTCTTTAAGAACGTTAACTCTCCATAACCCATTGGTTTCCTGTCTGCACAATATGTATACACCATAATAAGAATTTGAAGAATATACAATATGTTCCATCAAAAGATAGCATAGTAATAAAATCTAAGACTAATTCTAATCATGAAGTAGAACAAGTCTTAAGAAATGCAAGTAATCATCGTGCGACAGAATACATGTTTTCTGCTACCAACGTCAAATATCATTTCCACTCCATTAAAATGAGCGATTGTAAATAAGTGCATTTCCAATATTTCTTCATGCACTGCATCTTTTTTTATAATTCGTCATACGACCACAAATAAACAACGTATAAGACCGGAAAACATATGAATAATGGTTGAAAAAAAAGAAGTAATAAATTTTTTGTTACAACATTTACATTAAAACTAATTTATTAATTCACTTTATACATTTTTTACTTGTCATTGATTTTTTTAATGTTCTACAAAGATCAAATCATGCTTCATATTTCACTTTTACAGAAGCTTTATTATTAGACTTCGGGACTCTATGTATAGAAATTGTTTATAATCAATTGCAAGATACAGTGGCCAAACACAAATTTCTTTCCTGCTTTATTGATTTTAATAAGATGATACAAATCAATTGTTATTCTTAAATTCTTTTAATTTGTCCACTGCTTTAAATTGGACTTATATCTGTCATAAATGCATAAAATCCGCAGTCTAATTATTACTAAAGTAATAAATTCTAATTGTTTGAGGGATACAATTCATATGATCCACTGGCCTGGTTTCTCATGTTAGCGAAACATTGATTCCATGCTGGAGCTTGTAAACTGTGTTTATTTTCTGAGAATCTAAAGCGTTTTAGCATGAATGGGTCCAGAGTCTGGAGAAGAAATAATCGTGCAAGAAATTTTCTCTTTCATTCGTTACCAGCATCGTATAATTTCTACGATTCTCAAGCATTTCACATGCAAGCATACTCCGGCCACCATGCCGTAATAAACATGTATCAATGCCGTTGAAAGTGTCCAGCATTTTCTGAGGTTTGTGGCGTTCGGACACGGCTGTTGCATTAATAGATATGATCATGACCTATCTCCTACCTCGAACAGACTCGATCTATTCGCTATTCAAGAACGCCTCACTGTACCCGATTTAATTCGTCCGTTCCAGATTATTAACGGTTGCATCAACTTCTTCAACTACTCCGAGCCCGACTGGCTTCAATGTTCGACCAACGTCATTACGAAATGTAATTCTTTCCTCGTTTTCGACTTGAAAATTGAAACTCTGTCCCGAGAAAGTAAGTTCTTATTCGATCTTCGAATATACTGTTTAGAAACGATCAAATTGCATATTCAGTCGTAATTAGACTGCACATTTTTACGCTGAATAAAAATGTTCTGCGTCGAATGGAAGAAATTCGAGTCAAATGAAAAGCTGTTTCTTTTCTAAATAGTTTGACTAAATTGATAACATCAGATGCCCAAGAGAGTTTTGAAACCATTAAACTGTAGGTCAGGAATGGGCATTTTTGTCTCAATTGAGACAAAACCGTCCCCACCATAGCGCCCACTGTCCCCCACCAGCATCCGTCGTTACCATAGAAGAAGTGCTTCGCCCGTTGCGAACAATGCGCAGGCCTCGCGCATGAAAGAGAGTTTGGTGGGGGAAGCAGGCGTTTGAGGGGCCCCTACCGTGCCCATCCCTGCTGTAGGTGCACACATTGTGTCCTTTAAGGAAGCTGTATCATGTAAACACTGAAAAATTGCTCAATCTTCACGAATTCTTTTCAAGATGATGGTACGTCTTGTGTTATAGTTTTTTTTATAAGTGATTTAGTTACTAAGCAATAGAATTATAAAAGTCATAGTAAGTAAGGAACATTTTTGTACGAGTAAAGTATAATGACAAGCTTGCTTTAAAGCCATCTTGGTATATATGGAGTAAAGAATAAACCATTAACCATTACTTTCGTCATACAAAACAAGTGTTCATGTAGTTTTAATTACTTGTTTCTTGGTTCTAACCCGACCACAATAGCTGATGAATTTTTCAGAATCTACATAATACATACAGGTCTATGAAACGTACGTTTTAAATTATCAATATTGGTCTCTACATAAAACAGTTGTGAAAAAACAACTTTTAATATTTCCTCTGCCATTCCGACCAATTGCAGTTTTTCCAAAAATCATTCTTCGCGTCATGTAGTGAACTAATTGTTCTAACTTCTCAAAACAAATCCAAGTCATATGATCCAATATTAGAGAAGTCATCGTCTTAAAAGTGTCTCAATAATATTACTGTGAGAGATTATTGATACGATAACGGTTTGAGCAGCGGTGAGCAGTACGAACTGTGAAGTACGAACCATTGTGAAGTACGAACGACATATACGAATCGGATGGACACCGATGCAAATTCCTCGAAACGCTTCTCGACGATCGGTGACCAATTAATCTACATCGAGCTCGATTACGCGCCGAGAGCACGGCTCTCGCGCCTCTCCGAATGGATAATTCGATGCGAAGGTCGCTCGAACTCTGAGAAGGTTGAGCGTCTAGATCTCCTTAACCGATGCAACACACTTTACCAGGATGGAGAAAAATGCGAGGACGATCGCAGATACCCGGCCGTACATAGCAACGCGCGTGTATTTAACTAACCGGGAACGAACGCTATTATCGCGAATTCCGTTCGCCGTATCTCGTTATTAAACGTCGCGCGCCTCTCCCGTATCCTTGAATCCGGCTGCGGCCGATTTATTTTTCTTCTCTTTCCTCTATTACTTGTTTCACAATCCATGAAAAAATTACGACCGCCTGCCGAGGGGTACGACTCGTCTCTCGACGTGGGAGAAAGTTACCAAATCGTATACCGTGAATTAATTTCTTATCATTTGTTACACGCAACGCATTAATCGTGACGGTGTTTACGGTCTGTTGTCTCTATAACGCAACCGTAACAACGGTTAACCTCTTGCCGTATTTAAACGAGTCACACTCGTGATGAAAACTTTAAACAAAGTCTAATAAATATGAATGTTATGCCTTCCTTTGTAGACGCAACAAAATTTGTTTCTTCTGTAATCGTAACCGTAACAAAAATATTAATTTTCTTTTCTCTTCTGTAACATTTTTGGGGATAAAGACGTTCTATTTACTGTAGCCGTGATGAAAATGGTACGGCAAGGGGTTCACAACTTTTGTTTCATATCAATGGGTTGTTTTGTGATCTCTAAATTGAATTCAAAAAATCAGATTGCACTGATGTAACTTGTATCAATTGTGTAATTAAGCAGTACCGATTTTAAACGCGACTCAATTATATTTAATCGTTCCAGTACTTTATTTTGTCAGCTGCGAAAACGTACCGAGAAGACCGCTTTTAAAGTTTCGAAAGTTTGAATTCACAATTCCAGACGAAATCGGACACTTTTCGGAGGAAGTTTTCTGATTTTGTTCAAATTCGAGTATGTTGTAGTCTTTGCTAATATATGAACGTATGTCAAATGGTTTCTCGATATCCTGAAAATTGTTAATTTTACATACCCGCAAAGTGAAGTGTCAACCTTTTTACATTAAATTGTAACGGCTCAACTAACAAACCAATGAAAATGATATTTTAGCTGTTTATAGTGAAGACATAATAGTATCTGATACAAGTTATTTCGGTTGAAAAAAATGTTTTCTTCATTTTGCAATTGTTTTAAACAAATGAGGTGTTTTTCTAACGGGGAAATATTTAAAATTTGGAAAATGTGGATATAGCCCCATGTTACAGACCTATTTTGAAAAATGGCGAAACTAAAATTATTACATGTGAACGCTGCACCGCGATTTGTACGTTTTTTGTTTACTGTTATGTTTTTATAATTATTGTTATAATTATGTATTGTACATTCGAAAGTCCCCATGAATTGACATAACGTTTAACCCCTTGCCGTACCATTTTCTTTGCGACTACAGTGATTAAAACGTCTTTATTTCCAAAAAGATCACAGAAGAGAAAAGAAAATTTATACTTTGGCTACATTTACTTCAATGCTTAAATATTGATTACAAATGAATTCAATTTTATTTCGTCTAAAAAGGAAGGCTTAACATTCGTATCTCTTAGACTTTGTTTAAAATCTTCATCGCGAGTCTGACTTGTCAAGATACGTCAAGGGGTTAAAACCCAATTAGCGAAACTATACCCAAGCTGATGGAGCATATTTCAACTAACGAAAGTTCTTCTAGTAAACGAAATGGTGTTACTGTTGTGTCAAGAGAAAATCCAACTTTTCATATGCATCAATACAATAGTATTTTCGCAGAGTGTGCGATATCGGCGACTGTCCTCTAAAGTTTCGCGAACGAGCAAACGAGTCGCCAGTTCCTGGGACGAGCGGCGCGGCGAGTGGAAAACAAGGAAAAAGCAGGATAAATAAAAACGGCCGGAGTGGCGTGATATCTCGCGATAGCGGTCCGCCACCCGTTATTTATTAACTGCGCGAAGATGGGACTAATTCGTAGCAATCTTAAAAAATAATTTTAGTCGGCGATCGATTCGAGCACGAGCGCCGGACTTCGAAGAAATTCAGTGGCCGGTTATTGTTTTTCTAACCGGTGGGCACCGTTCTCCGGCAAGGCTATTTCTGCCGCCTCGTATTTCAGCACGAAACCGGACTCGCGGCACTAATGAATCGCGGTTCTGTTGGTATTGCATAAGGCTATCTTTTTCTTGCCTCCCGGCACAACCGCCGACGCTCTTGTCTAGAAGCATACGGAGCGCATGTATGCGCATACGTATTCATACGTGCGCGTGTATCCAGCGCGATTTGTATGTATTTATCGCATGCGGCACAACGCTCGGTCGTCGCTTTCATAAGAGATTTTGATCCACAGCTGGGGATCTCAGCGCGCATTGCTCTCTTCGATCGTTCAAACTTTTTTTTGCCGAGTTCAGGAAAAACCTAATCGCACGGTTATTATTGCCGGCCAACAGATCTTTATCCGTCCGTGGCATTTATACAATAAGATGCAAGAAAATGTTTACATCGAGAAACGTTAACGAGTCTACCTCAACTCTGGCTGAGGAAATCTTTTTGTCCGTGTAATCAATTTTCTCCTTATTCCGGTTTTCTTGAAATGGCTTATGGAAATAGGAATGCTCGTAAAGATTCGCGGTGTAATTATTGTTATTGGTAAATGATTATATGGAGCGAACACGATGGATGCATAAGATGGAATATTAATGCGACGTACGTAATAGAAACAAGAACAATTACGCGGCTGGTAGACGTATCGAAGTGAAATAAGCTTCTGAAACTTTTATAACATCGCTTGTTTCAAGATTTTCTTTATAAACGTATATTTTCACGTTCTTCTTTTACATAAATTTGATTTTCGTTGCCTTTATTTCAAGTACTGCCGAGTACTTTATAAACTAGAGTAAAAATTGTTCGATATACGTTTCAAAAGATTAAATGAGCAGAACAGATTATGATGGTTTAAGTTTTAAACAGATGGTACTCCATCTTCAAGTACTTTGCTAGGAAACATAATATCTGATATTATTTCTCTATCTTCCAGTATTCGTATCTCTAATCGAGATTAGACAGCATAGACTAACAGTTGTGACAAGTGGAAGTAATAAACACTTGCTGTGTCTAACAACAAGGCGCGAGGATTCGGATTAAAGACCCTTCGCAGCTTCGTGGTTTATGCAGCTCCCTCAGCTTGTTACAGCTGGTGAATAAAATTTAATGGTACGATAAAAGATAAGTGGTATAGAATTTTTAACCCTTTGAGGACGGATGTCGACATACTGACGACATTACAATTATGTGTCTAATTCCTGAAGTTGCAAACGCACAATTTAATTACGTACATAACAACAGATGGGTACATATTGTCCATTCTACCCATTCTTTAACACTGTAATACATGATTTAATTCTCTGAGGAAAATGTTTTTAGTATCTTAAAAAATCCTTGTCCACACAGGGTTAAATTATTAATTTACAGGATGAAATTTTGTATCTGCTTGCTGTAGATTACTCGTCGAGATCCAACTAGTTATCTCGTCATCTGTGCTGGATTCTACACCCCCCCCCCCCCCCCCCCAATGATACTTCGTATTCTCGCCGAGTTTTTCTATGAATTCCTTGCTTCGATTGCACCGGCAAGCATGCATCGACGTAAGCTGTACCCTATTCGCATTTATCGAGTGGCGAAATGAATTCAAACAGTTCTCGCCCGTATGTAATTACTAGACTGCAGATCTTTATGCAAAATAAGAATAGGTGCATCGATTGTAAATCACAAAAACAACATAGACATTTATTTCTTTTTTGAGTGATTGTAAGCAGATGAGAATAATGCAACAGCATTTTTAAATCATGCAAATATTTTCCCTATTTTGCACATTAATTCATTCATTTTTATCATAAATGCATAAAATCCGCAGTCTAGTAATTACGCGAGCATAGAGTGACAGGAAGCGTATGTCTAAGCTTGAAGATTGTTCCATCGTTTCGAAAGGAGACAGAGAAAAAGAATCGATGTGAGTTAATAGTAGGTAGTTTGATTACACTAGCACGTTGCTCTTTATCGCCACGAAGAATAAACACATTATGCTTTTCCGCGTCGAAAAGTAGCATATTTCGGTACATTGCTACGAAAAGTTCCACAAATTGCTCAGAATTCTATTCCAAACATGAAAAAAAAGGTACAGATATTTTTAAACGAAATAAACATTTTTCATCAAATAAGTGAATCGTAATCAAACATAAATTAATGAAAATTAATTTATTTAATTAATGGCATCATTATGAAATGTAATAACGTTCTTTCGGTATATGACCTTTAGATATCATTGGCGATAGATCTTTTTACCTTTTAAACCCTCGCCCTACAACATCGTGTGAGACCAGTGATGCCAGTACGGTTGAATCGAAGGGAATACAGTTTACCATCTCTCTGATGACCAGAATAATATGTGATACGTTGCGCGGCACGTCACGTGACCAGTCTACGGTCTTAGTGGGGGACGTTGGAGTGTGCTCAGGTAGTGGAATGGGATAGTGGAAGGGAAAAAGGAGGAGAGGAAAATCAACCCAGTTTTGGGTGGATCTGGCATCACTGTGTGAGACTCGTGATGATGTTATTCATTTCCTTTAAACCGAAATAAAATCCCATTTTCTTATTGTTACTGTACAGCCATTGGAGAACATATAGACATGCAATAGATATACATTTTATCCTTTTTCTAAGAAATTATGAACCACAAAGAAGTTCTAGTCACTGAAACCGTAAAATAAATCGTAAAGCAAGTGGTTAAGTATATGGAATTTTTGGCATCGTATGAATTTTGAGTCTACGTATAATTGTTTCATTCATTTAACTATATTCCTTTAAATTTAAGCTAAGATATTTTAAAGTTATATTAATTTATTATATATGCGTTTAATATAAGCTACTATTCACGGCGAAATGTGAATTGTGCTAGTTATCGCGGTATATCTTGAAACGTGCAAGTTTTCGGCAGTAATATTGAAACGCGGTACTTTACACAGGACAAATCAAAGATACTAAAAGATCGTGCTGAATTTTTATGTAATAGCTACTTGAGTAAAGTTATTTCCAATACTTCCACCTTGGTCAACAATACAATACATCAATATTATTCCAAGACCAGAAATTTCAAACGCAAGAGGAGCAGGCTCATGTGTACATCAATGTATTGACGATATCCCTATCATAAAAAGAAATTTAAAAATCAGCAACTGTTATGATATTTACCGTCTAGATTATGATATTATTAATAGCTCGATTCCAATAAATACTGAACTTGGTCATGATCTTAAAATATGTAACCATCCAGACTCCATATTACATAACTAACTTTCAAACTATGACTCGTACACAATTTTTACTAATGGCAGTAACATTCCAGACTCTAACTCTGCAGGGGCTGAATGCGTTTGTAAAGATTTAAATATATCAAACAAAAAAAAACATCCCGTCTATTGCTTCCATATTCAAGGCTGAATGCATTGCTTTAATCAATGCACTTGGTATTGCTCTTTTAGACACAAACCATAATTATAAAATACTTACCGACTCCCTCAGTGCCCTTCTACAAAACTCAAAGATAAAAATAACGACTAACATTTACATTTACGAAATTAAGGAAAAATGCTTTAAGTTCAAGAAAACCACATCGAACAGCAATATAGAATTTGTTTGGATTCCGTCCGATTCAGACATTGTCGGAAATGATGAGGCTGACGCCTTAGCTAAATTGGCAACACTAGAACAAGTATTATCATTTCCTTCTCTGATTTACGGGAATCTTTTAAACATGACTGTAGACCAATGGGCATTTTTGTCTCAATTGCGACAAAACCGTCCCCACCATAGCGCCCACTGTCCCCCACCAGCATCCGTCGTTACTATAGAGCAGTAATGGGCAATTTTGCCTCATTTGAGGCAAAACCGTTCACACCGTAGCGCTCTCTGTTCCCTTCCATCAAGCGCGGTACAATGGGGCAACGAAGACACGAGACATCAGCGTACGCAACGAATGTGCGCGCTGCATGAAAGAGAGGTTAGTGGGAGAAGCAGGCGTTTGAGGGTCTCCACCCGTGCCCACCACTGCCATAGAGGAATGAAGTACTTCGCCCGTTGCAGTGCGCAGACTTCACGCATGAAAGAGAGGTTAGTGGGAGAAGCAGCCTATTGAGGGGCCCTACCGTGCCCATCCCTGCTGTAGACAAAGTACTAATGATTTCACAATGCAGCAGGGCCAGTTTAAAGGCAAGGAGTACTTTCAGTATTATATTGCGGACGGTGTTGCACCGTGATTCTCAGACAGAGGTTTGTCACGAGAATTTATTGTAACATTCAATCGTTGTAGATCAAATCATTATCATCTTGCAGAATCCCTTTCACGCCTAAATATAATAAATGATTCCAAATGTAACTGCGGCGATGAGATTCAAGATCTTAACCATATCATTTGGCAATGTACCTTGTTGGAATCACAAAGAGTTGACCTTATGATAAGATTAAGCAAGCTTAATTTGTTTCCACCCTTAAATATCAGATCATTACTTTATAAACCGAATATCCAGGCATGTCATCTTCTTTTTAATTTTTTCAAGCAATGTAATTTAAAGATTTAAAGTTATGTACTTAATGCGTTATATTCTGGTGTACCTACACTACTAATAAACTCTAAGAAGTCATATTAATCAATCAGACTTTATGTTAATCCTAACGTATAGCTTTATAATACCCCCCATGGGAGTTCCACTTAAGCTTTCAATAAAAAAAAAAAGTCAAACATATGTACTACTTTTTGTTACGCACGTCGAAGTAGTTTGTTCTAAAATCCTGCGAAACGAGGTATGTATGCGCGCAGCCCGCTCGTGAACTCTTAACCTTCTGCATCGTTCCATTAGAAGTAAACAACATCTAGAAAACAAAATTACGAGTGGGCTTGCGCTGCGACGTTCGTGGAATCCGCCGGTTGGGTTCGTTATCGTTAAGCGAACGAATCATAAAACGCGCCGTATATTTTTGCTGGAACGCTTCTGGCGTTCGCTCATTATGTCCGCGGATCGAAATACACTTCGCGCGTCCTCGGGGACGCTGAAGCGCATCAGCGCGTCGCGACGCACGGACAATAGTGTGATAAATTTCGCAACGGGCACAAAACCGGGTGTATTTATAGATTTTCCGCGTGATTGTAGCATTCCTGCGCTTTGTCCTTTGCAGGACTAGCGGGACTAGCGAGGCCTCCGCTGTTTATGCAAGCGCATAGTTACGTTTAATGTGTCTCGGACGGTTCGAGAGCTACATATATTATTGGCAATGATGACGTTTTGTCCGGTATGATCGAGACACACTCGAGATCAATAAACTTAGCAAGGAGTGCTTCGAACGTGGTCCACCTGATTCCATTGGAATTTGCTGAATCAATGGAGTGCAACTTTAACCTTTCAGAAACGTCTGCGCGCCATACTAATTCTAACAAATGTTTCCAAAGTTATTACTCCAGGCCAGACTATTAACCCTTACTCGTCAACTCGAAACGTCTAGTTGCTGGGTCTAAAAATAGCCAAACTAATCTGGCATAATTTTCGAAAAGACAAAAGTATAAATTACTTTTATTATGGACCAATATATATGAACATCGGCTTTTTTACTTGAGCGACATAGTGGAAAATAAGTAAAATATACTTTCGTAAAAAAATTTCAATAGCTTCAAAAATCGCATAACGAGTTAGGCCAATATTTGACCTTGTGATGACCCTGGACCTTAAAATATTAGCCTAATCGATTGTAACGCTATTGTTCTAAATTCTTTTAACTAGATCAAAGTACACACTTAGGGTAATATCTTAAGGTTCAATGTCATCCCAAGGAGTTATTAACGAAAAACGCGGACCAATCAGAACACTGTTACAGCCGGAGCAGGAGTCCGTTCGCTGTAACGGCGTTCTGATTGGTGAATGTTTTTCTTTAATAACTACTTAGCAAAGCCAAAAATCGCCACTGAGGAACGTACTTCGCATAAACGAAATAACCGACTTAAGAGGTTAATTACAAACTCGGGTGGCTTGCTAGTTTTTAAAAATAGTAGTACATAATCGCTTCTCGAACAATGTGCTCCATTACTTGAAATAGAAGAGGGCCATACACTCCTTGTGTGATTTCGAGTCTACGTAAACAGGTATGCCAATACGGATAATCTCAAACTACGAAACCACAAGCCATTTATCGTCTATATAGCGGAGGACACTTGTATCATAATGGGATGAGTGATTATTAGGTGTAAGTACTGTAACTATGTACAAACATCATATAGCTGGAACAAAGTCAGAGATGCATTCCTTTCCTGAGCGTTTAACGTGTTAAATAGTAGAAATGAATAGTAGAATTTCCATTTTCTGAAAAGGTAAAAAGAGCATTGTTGGTGACGTCGTACTAAAACCGTTGCTTTCTTAAAAGAAATTTTCCGGTAACCTTATAAAATGGAACAAACGTAGAGATCACGAACGAGATTGAAGAAAGAAAGGAAATTATTGGAGCTAACTATTTCCGGATTCAGTCTTCCTCCCACGAAGAAGATCCTAAACGTACACAGCAGTTTCCGCGGCAAGTTTCACAGATTGCACGAGGCACGACTGCGCGAAGCTTGCCCCTTCATTGCGCGAAGAACACCTTCTTCGCGCACCTGTGACCGGCGAGCACAACACCACCACGTGTACACGATATTTCCATTCAAAAAGAAATCTTTTTTATTGTCCACGTCCACGTATCTCTTGCATTCCACCGAAGCCAAGGTAAATGGAAGGAAAAAAGAGAGGAGGAAGAAGAAGAAGAAGAAGTAGAGAAGGAGGAGGAGGAGAAGAAGAACGGAGAGGAACAACATCGTTGCTCTTTCCTGCTCCTAGATAACGCCGCTGGCGGACAAGGCCCGAGTCTCCTTTCCTCTGGCCCCTTTACGGTGTTTCCTGGCGAGCCAGGGGCCCAGGATAATCGCCATACACCGCATAGATCTCGGCGAGTTAATTAAAGATCGATCAATTAGAGAACGGGGTCGCGCGAGTGGACTTCGTGGAAATTATGCGGTGCCCGTTGGCAACTGTTCCGACCACAGTTACTTCACTATTTCGCTTCGCGTGCCCGCTGGCTGGTTAAATAAAAATGCAAGGTCGACCGGGAGAAGATCCCTCTCCAGCGTGGCTCGCCATCGCAAAGTGGTCCAGGAGCCGCGAGAACGTCGCCAAAATTCAACTTTTCTAGATTCTCATTATTTTAATGAAGTGTTTTTCTCTGAACTGATAACCCTTTGAAAATATGATATCCAAAATATTAGTTATTTCAGATTACTGTATACTGTATTGAAGCGGCCATTTGGAATTTTATATTTTTTTATGTCAAATTCGTTATCAATCGCTGCGACTCTTTTTACAAAATATAAATTATCTTTCTAACTTGTGACAAATTGGAGTGAAATAAAAAGTTATTTTCTTTTTTAATATGCTTAATAGGCTGCAAATATTACTAAAGCATTTTTAAATTTTTCCAATGTCTTCAAAATTCAACTTTTCTAGATTCTCATTATTTTAATGAAGTGTTTTTCTCTGAACTGATAACCCTTTGAAAATATGATATCCAAAATATTAGTTATTTCAGATTACTGTATACTGTATTGAAGCGGCCATTTGGAATTTTATATTTTTTTATGTCAAATTCGTTATCAATCGCTGCGACTCTTTTTACAAAATATAAATTATCTTTCTAACTTGTGACAAATTGGAGTGAAATAAAAAGTTATTTTCTTTTTTAATATGCTTAATAGGCTGCAAATATTACTAAAGCATTTTTAAATTTTTCCAATGTCTTCAAAATTCAACTTTTCTAGATTCTCATTATTTTAATGAAGTGTTTTTCTCTGAACTGATAACCCTTTGAAAATATGATATCCAAAATATTAGTTATTTCAGATTACTGTATACTGTATTGAAGCGGCCATTTGGAATTTCATATTTTTTATGTCAAATTCGTTATCAATCAGTACACTGCGGATCTTTCTACAAAATACAAATTATTTTCCTAACTTGTGACAAATTGCAGTGGAAGACAAAGTTATTTTCTTTTTTTATTATGCTTAATAGGCTGCAAATATTACTATAGCATTTTAAAAATTTTCCAATATCTTTACTGTTTTAAATTACGCAGTCTAATTATCAGATATTCCAAAAATACTTAGTTAGACACTTTTAGAAAGCTGTGATGAAAACATGAATTTTTGCCACGTTTTTCGGTTCTGGGATCACTATACATCGTTCGACTCTCCGTTTCCGAGTGTCATCGTCGCGAGCCTGGCTCAACGAGGAAACTGCTGGGACGAGATGGTGATCGATGGATAGTCGAATTACAACGATGGGGCAGCATTAATCAAATCGTCCGTGTAATCAACAGCTCCTGCCTTTTTGCCAGTTACGCAGGAAACCAGCCTCGCAGACGTTGAAGTCCATAGATCTGAAGAATGTAACCCAGAAAACGTTGACGGTCTAAAGTATATTTCGAGAAACCCTTATGAAGAAGAGGAAGAAATTGCGGTTTCTATATATACTGATATAGTTCGGATACTTTCCACCGAATCTTTTTGTTAATTGTCAGAGTATTTGTTCCGGATCGTGTCCGTTAATCGTTTTCTGCTTGCACTTTTACTTCATGGCAAACCAACAGTTAGCTGGTACAATCTTTATTCATTTAATCCTCTTCAATCCTATATAACTTCCAAGTTACATACCTTTCTTTGCTTCTCGAAGAATAGTATATTTTGCGCGTTGTTTTAAAATTCGTAAGCAACACAAACAATTTTATTTTACCTTTATCTCGTCTTATCTCCTCTCGCTTTCAATGTTGCAGTTCAGAAGTTTAACTATTTGTTACTCCATCGTATTGATTTCTTATCGCTGTTGTATCAATTCGTCACAGACGGATAAATTAAGAGTTAGAACGACCGAGTTACTTTATGACTTACTATTTGTACTATAATATATCTTGATCTCGGCGAACCCCCCCCCCCCCATCATTTGGTAAATTCCTTCCGATTACTCGTATCTACGGATTAGAAGGAATGCTCGTTTATTAGCGGTGCACGTCGAAACGAACGACTGTTTGCTTTCCATCGGGCGATATGTTGCGGGCGCAGCGATACCCATCCGATAATGTTCAAGATAACTCGTTGATATCCATTCCAAGTATGTAAGAGAACTTTCTACAATTTTAATCTCGGTCGGATGAACTGGACTCGAAAACTCGAGGTTTGCGACTTATCGTCGCAAACTCGGGCGCGGGCTCAAGTGAAATTTCATCTGTCTGAGATGACAGACAGAGTGAATACGTAAATGATTTTACACGACTTACGCGTCACGACGCGTCTCGCGGACATAATGACCCAGTTGTGTGCCGTGTATCTTTCGATAAACGCGGCGCAAGAAACAACATGAAGTTATATTAGGTCCATAACAATTATAAGAGTCCATTTATGCTCAAACAGCAGTCCAATGACAGTTCAGGGGCCCTGACAGAATTTGATTATCCCATTTTTGTATCGAGCGTTTAACACTAAACCTACCGTGGGCTACATATCAAATGACCGGTTTTCCATCTCGCAATTATTAAAATTATAAAAACACTTTCATAGGAAATGACTGAATTGGCTTCTTTAAATAAGCACACATTATGATTAAAACCATACAAAGTTTGAATAAATTCAATCTTTCCACTTTTATACAGGGTGTCCCACATAAATGAGAACACCTAAATATCTGTCATATTTACAGTCTTATCAGAAAACTTCAGAGGACAAAGTGACACTATTGCAGGGGGCAAATATAATGGTAAAGAAAAAAAATTTTTGTGTCGTGTTTTTTAATGAAATTTCAAGGTCACCGATGTTTTTTTAAATGGAATGGTATATTTTTTTATGATAACATGAAAGACAATAAAAAACTGAATTTAGTGGATACCACCTTTTTGACGTTGAAGTACCTTGAGCAAGAATAATCATGTTGGAGCGGATAAAATGTGGAAGTTTAAAACTTACGTGTTTCAGCAAAGATTACGCGTTGTTTACGGCGGGTTGACCTTTACATATCATTATAAATATTCGAAATGTTGACCATCCTCATTTATGCAATATTGCAATCTTGCATTAAATGATCTGTAGGCATTGTCGATTTCCTGAGACGTAATTGAAACACATGCTGCAGTAATTATTACGATTTTTAGAACTTACACTACCGGTATTTTTAAATTGTTTTACCACAACGGAAAATACGTGTAACGAAAGACAAATACGATTCACAAATTTTTCACCATACAAATGTACTGCTTGCCTCAAAGATTGGTGGCTTTCGCCATAAGTGAAGACCATATCGATTCGTTCCTGTACAGTATAACGCATTGTTATCACTTTCACGTTTCGAATTCGAATAATGCAGAAGGAACAACGTACTTATTCTAACCGATTAACCTTCTGTTAACGATCTCAATGATACATACTCTAACATAAACATACGCTGTTTACTATGAAAAATATTTCAAACATTTATTGTGGTTTGTAAAGGTCAACCCGACGTAAACAACGCGTAATCTTTGCTGAAACACGTAAATTTTAAACTTCCACATTTTATCCGCTCCAACATGATTATTCTTGCTCAAGGTCATTTCAAGGTCAAAAAGGTGGTATCCACTAAATTCAGTTTATTATTGTCTATCGTGTTATCGTAAAAAAAATATACTATTCCATTTAAAAAAACATCGGTGACCTTGAAATTTCATTAAAAAACACGACATAAAAAATTGTTTTCTTTACCATTATATTTGCCCCCTGCAATAGTGTCACTTTGACCTCTGAAGTTTTCTGATAGGTCTGTCAATACGACAGATATTTAGGTGTTCCCATTTATGTGGGACACCCTGTATATTTTGTGCTTGGTTAGTTTAGTGTTAAACAAGATAACCAAATTCTGTATGGGCCCCTCAGCTGACACTGCACTGCAGAGTATACTGTCGAAGAAGGGGAACGAAAACGTGTGCTAGTGCCGATCGGAAAGCCGGGGCAATCTTCTGCAGTAACTACAAATTCGTCTTGAATCAAGGTGACTCAAGCGAAAAACACGAACGCAAGATAGATTGCCATGAATTATTCATGAGCCACGGACAGTTACACGATCATTTTTCATATTCCAAGTATTTACTTATGCGCGCCGTACTTCGCGTTTGAAAGATGTATGAAGATGAATGGTTTGATCAGGGTCTAAGCCGGCTGACAAAGAAACCTTTGCAATGGTGATTATTAATATGAGCCTGTATTAACGATTATATTCCCCCCTTTCTCTCCGTCTCCCTCCGCCTGCCAGTTTCTCATCGCTCAAGACTCATTAAGGCACCTTAGGGTTTTTCAGGCTCATCCAAAACGAAATGTTCGCTCACGGCGAACACTCAGGGTCGCGCGATCGCTCTTCCTACATTCTCTCTTGCGATATCCAGACTCGAACGGCTTTGTTTCGCGCGCTCAACGTCCTCGACGTGTAAAAATAACTCGATAGTTTAATGTAAACGTTGCGATACAGCCTGCGCGCACGAGAGAATCCGCGACGTGGCTCCTGGCCGGCCCGAGCACGATCCTGCGCTCGTAAAACGATAATTGGGGACGCGGTGAATTTGACTTTCGCACGAACGAAAATTGCCACCGCGCCTGCGCGCGGATCTAATTGCACCCGGCTTTTCCCGAGCCTGGCATTAAGCGGTCGTTATTTATCGAGCAATGTAAACCCGCGTTTATGCCAGTGAAACCAGTACGGCTACCGCTTCTACGATTTCCACGGAACGCGTTCGCGCGGCCCACGCTGGTGCGTTTCCACAAAAACCTGGCCAAAATTCTATTTTCGAAGTAAGGGAGACCGGGCGCGAAAGTAACAAGGAGCGAAAGTAATATTGCAAAGAATTCAAAATCTATTGCAACTGTTGTCGCAAACTTTTTATAAACAGTCTTTCCCACAAGAACGTGTAGACGATATTTCTATAACTATATATACAGTTTTACCTAATTTTTCGACACAGATTAATACTTTTTGATTAAGAATACCGAAGTGTATCGATGAGTGCATTAAAAAATATAGGATCCTACTTTAAAAAATAAGGTTGATTTTCACATGACCTTTACGCGTCCACCTACACACAGACTAATAACATAATACGGCCCTCTTGAAGCCATTAAAAAATTATAATATTTTCGCTACATATCATAACAGTGACGTAAAACAAATGTCAAAATCAGGTGAGACACCCTGTATATTTGTAAAGAAAATTTATATGGGACGAATCTACATTTAAAACACTAACACGCTTTTACTTTATGATGGGCCAAGTTTTCTGCATTATCAGTTACGGTTTGGTGTGCTTTCTACTAATTTTTTCACACAAATAGTGATCTCTATATTTTTCGAATACGGTCAATTAAATTTCCGAATTTTAACATATATTGTTCTTTACGCTTCTACTTCATAGTAGACCAACAAAGTTGTGGAATTTGTATCTAGAGACTGGGATAGCCAGTCGATCACAATGATACGTTCGCTATCGTGCAATTTGTGCATACGTGGCTTCGATGTTTCAAGTCAATATTCTTTTATACAAAATCCATCCAATTGCTTTGATTTTATTGGCATTTGAAATGTACTTTCAATTCATATTACATTGTTTCCAAATACATTAATTTTTGCATTGATATCGCCAATACGTTCTTGCGGGACGGACTGTATTATGTAAAACTAATGTTCCAACATATATATTGTTATCGTAATCAACGATTTCTCTTTTTGATTTTTTTACTTTTCCGATTTCATACAGTTGTTATATAAACTTGAAATGATGGATAAGGTTGTCACTCAGTAAAAATCATTAAGGTTTGATAAAAACAAGTCTGATAATGTGAGGTTAGAATACCGACCTACTATTATATGCACTTTATGAAATATTTATAACATAATTTTGAAAACTACAATCACAACCTTAGAATAATTGAAGATTAACAACTAATTCAATGTTTATTCCAAAATTTTTAACAGGAAATCACTTACCTTCTAATATCCTTTTCAAAGTAAACACCAATAATAATATTTAAACACCAATAAGTTCAAATCTATACTCTGCACCACGAAAGAACCGTACCGCGGGAAGACCGGTTTTCGTTCGTTGCTGCGCATCTTCGCCCTGATTGGTGGTATTCTCACTCCGTACGCTCCTTTTCCCAATGAGAGGTTCGCTGCGCCTTCCACGACGAGTCAAGCTGCGCGAAACGGTTCTCTCGTGGTGCAGCATATAGTATTACCATTGAACATATTTCGATAGACCACCTACAGACGATTCATCATATTAACCTAACTTACTCAATGGTAACTTTTTACGACATGGAAGGTTTTTCATTTCAAACAGTACAAAGGTTAACCAAATATGAAAATGTCAATTTATTAGTTTCAACTTAGTAAAAATATTAAGGAAAGAACGTACTTTCTATTTGATGTTTATATCTTGTTTCTCGGTTGAATTGAATGATTCAGTGCCGCTCTAGAACTATCGTGTTCCGGGAAAGGATGGTCTAAATGAGCCCTCGAATCGACTTCAAATGACTTGTAAAAATTGACGATCGCGCGTCGCGTCGATCTCAATTCGTACCGAGAACTTTACCAATTGAGCCAATTAGTCAATTGCGATAATTAACGCGGTACACGATGAGATACGAGTCCCGGCTGGAATTCTGGTTTCTCCCTCGAGAACATTTTTCGAGGCGCAGACACCGGTTGTTCCTGCTACGAATTTACTAAAAAAAGCTAACAACTTGCTTTTAATTATATAACTTATAACCGAATAGTCTAATATTATTGATTTAATTTATTTGAGATTATAAGCGCACTCGATTATACACGTAATAATTGTAATTTCTAAAAAAGTTAACCGGATATCAGTTTATTCCTTGCATTTACATTCAATGACGTAATTAAAGCTAGTCTAATAAGGCTAATTTAAAACGATTTTGCAATCTCGAGACTGGGGATAGAGTAGGATTCACTTCAAAAAAAGAATGCACTGCGTTACGTTCAATATAATGAAATTTTATTTTTCATCGTATTTCATTCAAAAATAAAATTATTCGTAAAAAAAGATTTCTCCGTTCTGGTCGGTAGACAATATATCTATATATAACATATATATGTGTAAATATATATATATTTTTATATATATATTTATATATATATATAATATTACATTACAGTAGTAATATTTATCATCTCATGTATAGGGTTATACATAACTCTATATATGCGGTGCTCATCCACGTGTCGTCATCACCGTACCACTACACACACACATATATATATATATAAATATATATATATATACATATATAAATATATATATATATATGTATATATATACATATATATATATGTATATACATACTCTAATGGGGTTTTCGCTTACTGACTAAATCACATTGTGGTTTTCATTTACTTTCATACGTTTTTGTGCCGCCGCTTTTCTCGCTCGCTTCCTAACTGGCATTTAATCTCGCCCTCGATCACTTTTCACGTTTATATTATTCTCGCATCTTATCCGCTACAAAGATCCGTGGTTTAAAATAACGCCCGGCGATCGTCCGCGATTCCCGCGCGCAATTTCCCGTTTCTCGCAAACGAGAACGGGAAACAACTAAAATAGAGAGTATGCTAACGCGAATGAGAGATCCTCGGACTCGCCGGCGATGCGGTTCTATTACATGGTAAAAAAAGGCACGCCGTATGTGATGTCTGACTCGCGAGGCAAAGGCGCCTCGGTTCCTAAATTTCTCGGACAACTTTCTCCTGGTTCCATCACGAAAACATGTTACCGTAAAATCGACAGATAGGAGCCTCCCACTGTACAAACAACGCCGCCAGAGTTTACAAAAAAAAAACAGAGAATTCTTATGAACGTCCACACGGACCCCGAAGGAGCTCCATTATGTATAAATATATATATATATATATATATATATATATATATATATATACATAATGGAGCTCCTTCGGGGTGTGGACGTTCATAAAACGCCGAAGACACCTTTCATCGAGGTCGGTGTGATCGTCACGATACGTCAACTTGTTCACCGGGTGACATTGTTTGCGGCCGGAAACTCCAATATCCAGGCACTTATCGAACGAATAGAAGAAACAAGTTCGATTTCGCGGAACTCGACATAATTTTTATAGTCATTTGCGCGGAACAAAACGTGGACGTAGTTGGAACAAATAAATAAGGTGAGCGAAGTCGCTGAAAGACGGCCGACGAGTTAACTTCCCCGGTCAACAAGTTTTCAAAAAACAAAGCGAAGCAGGAGAAAACGAAGAGCACGCTTATCTTAAGGGAAATAAATTACACGGTTACAATTGTCGAATCGTGTGCCGATAGTCGTCCGCGAAGAAGGGGTTGGAACGAGGGAAACAAAGTTGTGAATCTCTGACAATGAAAGAGAGAAAGAGAGAGAAAAAAGAAAGAGGAAGAGGAGTATGAGTCGACATGATTCGCAAAAGCTCTGTCTTCGTTCTTTTCCCGACGGTCTCGCATCATGTATCCGAAAAATAGAAATTTCTTATTCTCCGATAAATTGCAATCTCCCGGGTGACGAGACTCCTGGCGCTCGCCCGTTGTACTACGATTAAATCTAACCGCGATAGAACAAGGGATCGCGACAGTTTTAGCAAAATATGATTCTTATTATCAGTTCGTAGAACGAGCAATCCTAACGAATGTTTCCTCGGCCTATTCTCGAAAGCGCGCGAGACACGTTATCGGTTGTGCACACTGAATTTACTGAATGCTCGAACCTCTTCAACAGTTACATAACGCGTTACGCCGTTGCGTTGAAAACGTCGGAACATTGTTTAAGCGAATAGATACACGCTCCATCCTCGGTATTCGTCGAAATCGCACGATTCATTGTACTGGACGAAGAAACGTATCATGATTGCATAATTATTGCTCGTTATACTCTATTTCGCGCGGAAAGTTTATTACTGATCGCCGTAAAGATTCTCATGGTATTCGCCATTATACACAAGCCAACGTATTACGGCGCAACGATGAAAAACAACTCTGTTTCTTACGATTCCTTGCGCGATGGCACACGGTAACGCTGCGCGTTTCTGTTACCACTCGCTTGTCGGATACAAAACGGATAAAACTTCAAAGAGCGTCGCGCAATGTCCTTTTTTACGCTAAAAATCGTTCGTTATGCGTTCGCCTTCTTTTAACAACCGGTACCACCGATTACAGATTTTGTATCATTCGAGGAGCGTTTTGAAATAATCAGAATCGTTCTAATTATTGTAACGGATACAACACAAGCTGCGCGGAGTTTCGAAGAAACCTAAAACGACTGTTTCGACAGTTCGGTGGTGTCCCGATGTAACAAATGTAGCATGGCGTTACGCGCACGTGACATCGCAACCGGTGCACTTGTGTGTATGTATATGTGTGTACTTGTACGCGTATATTTTATGCAAACCCGCGCGTGGTACGCGACACGCATAAGTTACGAGGGCATACTGGACAAGACTAGATGCACATATGACAAAACGAAAATGTTCCTCGACACCCGGAGATGTCGGAGAACACCGAGGGGCATGCGACTCGTTACACACCAGTCTCCAGCTTAAAATCTAACAAGGAAATATTCGGGGCTTCCCCATGCCAAAGGTCGTGGTTCAAACGTGACCCGCCGCGTTCACCGACGCTCGAAATGGCTTGACCTAAAAAATTTTTACAAGAACAGCTCACCGGCGAGTCGGCGAACCGACGTCTCGCGTCCGAACCCGACAAAATGGTCTCCGACGGTGATTTCAACGCCGGCAATTGCGTTTCTAACGTCTAATCTATTTGTACAGACTTAAAAACAATGGTAGTTCTGTCCGAACCTGTTAAACGGGCAACTTTGTCGATGCGTGTTCGCAAGCACGATCAACCCTTTGCACTCAAAATCGAAAGACCTTCGTCCAGCACATTTGATAAACGACAAAAAGGAAAGTTGAACGCCTACACTTGTCGCACCACATCCTAAATTCCGAATAATTTACTAGACATAAACGAATTTAACAATGCAAACAGTATTTCGACTTACGGTCATTCGAGTGCAAACGGTTAAAAAAACGGTTAAAAGCGGTACGAATAAAATGTAATTCAGATTAATACCAGTATTTCGATGCGATTGAATATAAGTCTATTTACGTAAACGACGTATAGAAACATGAGAAAAAGAAACATTAGCCAAGTACGAAACATGACGAGCTGATCATCTCGTCCTCCCCGGTTAACAGGTTAAAAAGCGGTGTTAAAACGATCGCAATCGAGAAATCGTCCGGCCGAAAGGTATCGAGTATCGAGTCCCGTAACAAGCTCGCGTTGTCGTTCGAGCGGGGATAAAAAATAAAAGAGCCTCGAGTTAACAAAGAGTTCTACGGACGCATGTTTCAAATAAATCTTTTACAGCACCGTGTGATACTTAACAATTACAGCGTTACTCGCCCATGATCCGTACGTTCGTTATTCCTTCACGTGTTACACGTCCGACGCATCCTTCCCTCCGCAAAACAGTTCCCTAGTCTATTAAAATTGTTACTCTGCGCGTGAATACGTATACAGCGTTATGTACATCATAAGAGTCTTCGAAAAAGAAGCCGTTCAGTTCTGATCGAACGTGACCAACGATGATCGTACAAGAAATACCGCGATAAAATCCGACGCCGCCCGTCGCCACAGTATCAAAAGATTTTCAATCGTTTCCGATCGCGGATTGCCACGTAATCCCGGACCAACCGAGGATCGTTCCTGATCGCTCGAAATTGTAAAACTTCTAAGAAAGGAAAATAAAAAAGAGAAAAAAGAAAGTACAGAATACACTGAAGAATGACGACGACGAGTAGAGTTCATCTTACTCGCTCAATAAGCGCGTATGAGCCCGCGCGCTCTCTGCGCGCGCGCGTGTGTGTGTGTGTGAGTGTATTCCATTAGCAAACAACGATGCGAGAGCGATCACGCAACAATCTCCGCGGGGAATCGATTACAAAGAATGCAAAGGTATTATTCTCGAGCGGAGGGAAACCAGAGAACAGAGGAGAAAAAGAAAGACAACGATCGACCGTCGAATCGAACGAAACGGAGAATTTCTAGACACGCGAGTATTCGAATCTCCCGCCAGTACTCGCGGTTCTCCAAAATGGCCGCCGCGCTCACCGTGAGGTCCCTCTCTCTGCACCAACGGGTCCCACCCACTCTCTCTTTTTCTCCATCTACTCTTCCCCCCTCTCCCTCTATCTAACTATCTATCTCCTTCGCCTCCTCGTCACCCACTCCTCCTCCGGTCTCCCGGTGTTCTTCTGGTCGCACCACAGTTCTTCCACTTATCGCGTCGCCAGTCCCTCGGGCGTCTACGCAATGCTTTTCACATGCGTACGAAGCCGTAGGCTCAGCCAGCCAGCCAGCTACAAACGACGCGGACGATAATTAATCCTCGTCGTGGTCTCTCTCTCTCTCTCTCTCTTTCTGTCTCTCTTGTGTTCCTCTAGGCACACCAAGGCACTCCCGGTTCCTCTCACATCGTCGCACATCACCATGTTTCCTTTTCGTCTGCCAGCGGGAAGGGGGGGACTTCAGGGAACGAGAACGAAGCGAAACGAATGAGAAGAGAACGAATCCGGGTTCCCGGGTTCGTCGAGGCGACGGCCACCGGGCACGGCGGACCTCGTTGGAAAAAAAGGCATTGGTAACCACGTTCGACGGGAGTCACACATACAGACCCCACCAAACGAAACGTACACACGTCAGAATTCAGAATGTCTGGTTTCCGGGTGTCCGAGACTCAGAAGTGGCCAGGCACGGCCATGATCTGGCAGCCGGACTGCACGTGCGCCAACACCTGCTCCTTCAGCCGGCACACGTGGTCCTTCAACCTGTGAACTACGGCGCTGAGCTCGCTGTTCTCGCCCTTGAGCAGTTTGACCTTGTCCTCCAGCCTGGAGATGCGCTCGAGTTTGCGCCTGCGACACTTGGAAGCGGCCACGCGGTTCCTCTGACGTTTCCTCTCGAGCTTGATCCTCTCCTGGTTCTCCATATCGATCGGCGACATCGGCGGTGAACTGGACACGCTCGGGACCGTCTGCGGCTCGTCCTTGATCTGCATCAGACCCTGGCTCACGGACGATTCGGTGCTCTGCACGCTGCTCGGTGGTTCCAGGGTTGTATACGTCGCTCCATACATGCCAGGTTCCTGCGAGCTATCCGAATGATGAAGCTCGTTCAAAGCCACCTCGAAACCGCGGACATACTGTTCCTGTGCCTCGGTGACCACCTTCGGGAACAGAATCTGGGTGGGCGTTACCAAGCTGTCCTGCTGAGCGATTATCAACTTTTCCAAATCCGGCGAGCCCAGCTTCAACTGGTTGGGCGTCGGTAAGTTCGTCACTAAGCTATCCTGTTGAGCGAGTATGAACTTTTCCAGTTCCGGCGAGCCCAGCTTCAACATGTTCAAGTCCGGCGAGCTGAGAATAGGCATGTTGTTCAACGCCGATGGCAGGGGTCCCAGTCGCGGCTTCTTTGCCTGCGGTCCCTGTCGCTGGCACAGGTTCAGGTCCAGCGTGAGATTTCGCTTCAGCTGGCCCACGTTGCTTTCGCGATTCACGGCGGCGTAAACGCTCGCGTCCTCGTAGAACGTCTGCTCCATCGTCAAACTCCGCACCATCGATGCAGTAGAACCGAATATGTGCCTGCCAATCAAAAGTGGTCAGTTAACGCGCTGGCCTCGCGTATAAAGAATGACAACACACTGACTGTGTTCAACGTCTCTCGGGCCACGCGTACTTGGTACACGACGATCGGTTACGTTCAATAATCGATCGGTCTGTTCTCGAACTCCACTTCCTTTTTTTTCACACCGTGCACTCCACGTAGCTTTTTCACCGTCGTTACATAACCAGTTCTCGGAAATTCACCGACGGAAGAGTCTTTTTTATCGTCAGTTTTCCTCGAATCTCACGGAACTAGAAACTACGTGTGCACGTTACACCACCACCTCCGAGCGGTGACACGCGATTTCTGCCGTGTACGGTTTATCGCCGCGATTATTCGTCCGAAACTCTGAGACGCAAAACCGTGTTTTGTCCTCCTACTACGCGAACGGCACGCAGGCCACGGTCGCGAGGGAATCGGAAGTAATTTCGGACAAGCGACGATGACACGAGGACCGAGCTGGTTCAACTGTCAACACAACAATGACTCACGAGACGCAATCCGACGAACGTGAGGTTCTGCGCGTGTGCACCTCTTTAAAACAGTCCGTGATCGTACGTCCGACGCGAATGTCACTTGCGGCTGCACCGTACGAGGTCTCGACAACTTGTGAACACCCAACTAAACGTACTGCCTTATATCCCGTGACTCACGTCTCCTAAAAATAGCACGGTCGTCACTCAGAAGCCCTCCCATTGGCAGGCGGTGGCGTCACGATCGTTCTCTTATTGGACGAAAAATCGGCACTACTAGGAAATGGCTGGCGCACGCGCTCCATCGCGCACTGATTCTCGTGGAGGGAGAGTTCAAACGCCGGTACGCGCGTTAATCCTCCGAACAACTTTTACTCGCCTGAATATGCTTGTTAACACTAACCTTACTACGACCGGTTTTATATTTTTTATTCTATAATTATTGAAATAACAAAGATGCTTCCATTGGAAATTATTAAGTAAATCTCTTCGTTCAAGCACATATTGTTATAGAAATTGAAATACATCTAAATAAATTCAGTCTTATAATTGTTATGATACAATGTTTATGAGTTACATTTTGTGCTGGGTATGGTTAGTGTTACGGGGGGGTTACCTATAATGAAAGCCCATGAAAGTCTTCGAACGCCCATTAAATCAGAATACCTTTTCTAAATTTGGACTAAACGACTAAAAAAGATTTTTAAAAAATTACAATTGTTAGGAATTACGTCAGGAAACAAAGAAAGCACTTTTTAAAACTTTTTCATTTAAGCCCGTAACGAAAATTTAAAATATGTGTTTTATAGATCTATGTTAGTTATTCATATGCTGTTCATCGAAATCGATTAAGGATTTTATATTTTTATGTAATTCGTTCCAATTGCATTTCTTCAAAATCTTTTTTGCACAACATTTAGTTAATCAATGCTTCTAATTGGTAAAAACAAGTCACGTCCTTTCATCCAATTTTAAAATATTTATTTTGATTTAATACTTTCGTGGGGCCCTGTATATCATACTGGTCTTTACTTATCTCATCTATTTTCCATCGAAGAAGACAAACTGCCATATGAGGGTAATAATACGAACTATTTTTACGAAAAGCTTCCAGATCACGTACCTCGCCGTGAATTCGTCGCGCATATCTTCTTCTGTGCCACGCTTGCTGATTCTTCTTTTGAATTACGATTCCACTCCCACGTGCAACGATTTTTTTACCGATCTGCAGCCCAATGCGAGACCAACTCGTTTCACATTACTCTGTTTTAGCAATGGCGATGCTCATAAACTGATTTATAATGCACAGTTGAGCCCCTCGTATCCGAACGTATCTGAATTTTATCATCTAGGGAGACTGCGATCTGGCAAACAAATTCTACTAATAATGACTTACAGCTCGTACAAAACTCTATGAAATATTGTATGTCGAACAATTGATGTAATTTAGCAGACATGAGAAGCGAGATACATAAACTTTTAAACAAATATTGAGATTTCGCAATCTTTATTTAAACAAACGGCATTTACTATATGAAAGTAATTAATTCAGATGACGAGTTTTACTGTAGCTTTGTTGCATAATACTCAATAAAGTTGAAATTATTATCAACATTAAATTGCTTTCATCGGAAGCTTGAAACGCGGGATCTAGTCTATTAATTATAAGTAATTGTACTGACTTTTAATTCTATAGTACAGCTGAAATTATACCATCCTGGTACCGGTGCATTAATAGTCAATTACATAAACACGTAACAATGAGATGCGGTTCAGTACAGATATGACAGTTGTTTCGCACTTCGCGCGTTGCGTTCGACACATACTTTATTTACATTCGGGCATTACTTCGTCAGAATTACATTGATAATTTAAAATCGAAATAAAATCGAAAAAGTTTTGTTCAGAATTTTTTAATTATTTAAATACAAACTGTACATCTAGCATCTTGAAGAATATAGTTCATTAACAGTGTGAATTTCTTCACAATGTGTTCCGCCCCTGTCGCTAAAGATACTAATTAAGATGCATCTATTGTATCGCAATGAAGAGAATTGCTTGGATTTTTCTCGTCATCGGAAAATGTTGTTTTGATTTTAGGTTCCCTCGTCTATCGCCGACCCTTCCAGGTCACTTGTTTACAAAAACAAAATCGTTAAAGTGAGTGTTACTCATCCAGGACATAATTGCACTGTTTGTCACAGCTATGCACCCGGCCAGCTGCCGTTCAGGTAAAATGTTTACTTCCGCATGTATTGAAACTCTCTAATCGTCAGGTAATATGTTTACCAATTGGAGAACCGGCTTTACCCCCACGCGTACCACGGGAACCATGAGTTATGACTTTGTTTGGTAAGTTCCTTTACTGGGATTAGTCTTCCAAAACCTTTTTCGAGCAAACATCTGACGTGCTGATTTTTAAATGCAATTTTACACTTTTATAAACAGTTTCCAAAAGAATATGTTTAATTATTTGTATGGGTAAGTGATAATTAAAAATTGATTTGAATTTTACTGCACTTTCAATTTCATTGGTTTTGGAAATTTTTATAAGGTAGTTTATAATGTATTAACGACAGATATACTATTAATTCGTTAATAATAGATGCACTTCTATTTCAAATACGTAAATGAATTTATTTTAATACAAATTTTTCTAATTGTTCATCATTTCTTATTATTATTCATATATACGTTCAAATATATATATATGTATTTTATCATCAGACAGTTATTTGCATATTTATTGGAAGAAAAATATACTGAATAAAACACTGTGTGTGTGTTTAAAGGATTTAAAGGTTTTACACATATTAAATGTTTCATATTTATTTCTGGCAACATTAGATAAGGGTACAAAAAATACAACGTATTAAGACTACTACAAGAGAGGAAGCCGAATTATCAAAGGTACAACTACGTCGCAAACTGATCTTCTGTAAATAATGGATAGTGGCTGATATAATATAAATGTGCGCAATATAATGGAAGCAGGAAGATTCAAGTGTAAACGGATTATAGGTAATGTCTGACCAGTAAAAATATTTAAATCTGAATTTAACTGAAACAGTTAATTCAATAAATTTCTTGACTCATATGTATCAATAATTATTTACATTATTCTGATGGATACTTCAATGCATCTTAAAATGACACATTTAATGCGTTAAACCTCGGCTTTGGAGTTTCACCAATTATCATATACTTTCATTAAAAATTTCTTCTTAATTTCCTGAAACAAAGATCAATTCCGAGTTAGTTTAAGACTGTACAATTAAAGGGTATAGCCGGATAAGATGGTAAAAATATCCCCAAACCAGTTTGATTTTCAGTCACACCATTCGGTAAGACACCCAAAGAAAACCCTCTGTGACAAGTTTCGAGTCGGTACCCCTACCATAAGGGTAGTTATAGAGTGTGTATGGTTTAATAAATGATACTCTATTTCTTCTGTTCTGCTCAACAAAAAATTACGAAAAAATTCATGAACACTCTACCTAATAGCACACGTGACAGTGAATTATTTCATAATTCTTGGTTGCAAAATCGATCTTTAAAAAAACCTGAAAGCATATAATTGCTGATTTTGTATTGAAGTTTTCAGAGTACCGCGTTTATATTATTATGTTAGTTGTGTTTCATCGTGATTATTAATGTGTATTTTTCAGATTTTTCGCAGTTTGTGAACATGTTTAAAAAAATTGTAAATCTCCAATAATTCGAGAAAAATACATGCTTCATATTGAAGTTTTGGATATATTGGTTTTAAAATTGGATGCTTCTGATGTTTCTTTACATTTTTGTAAGTGTATTATGTGACATTAAACATTTTTATATTGAGAAAAATAATGTACAAATGAAATATAAAATATTTTATACGCAGATTACAATTAAATATATCAGCATGACTCTCAACAGTTCTTGGCGCAGGCGGTAAAGTTTTAAGCAGCGAATTTTTTGACTCAGGATCAAATCGTGCATCGTGTTATTTTTTTTTTTCGTTAAACACTCGTTTGTACATTATTTTACTCAACATAAAAATGTTTTATGTCGCATACTACACTTACAAAAATATAAAGAAACATCAAAAGCATCCAATTTTTAATTTTTAACTAGGATACATTATATAAAAAATGAAAAAATTAAAAACAATGGTTTCAACAATATCTTATTACTGAATTTTTATAAAACCGGTATATCCAAAACTTCAATAAGAAGCATGCACTTTTCTCGATTTATTGGAGGTTTGCAATTTTTTTAACCATGTTCGCAAACTGCGAAAAATCTGAAAAAATACACATTAATAATCACGATAAAACACAACTAACATAACAATATAAATGTGGTAATCTGAAAACTTCAATACAAAATTGGCAATTTTATGCTTCCAGATTATTTTAAAAATCGATTTTGCAACTAAGAATTATGAAATAATTCATTGTCATGTGTACTATTAGAGTGTTCATGAATTTTCGTAATTTACTGTTGAGCAGAACAGAAGAAATAGAGTATTATTCATTAAACCGTGCTCACCCTATAGCTACCCTTATGAAACTTGTAAAAGAGGTTTTTCTTTGGGAGCCCTATCGAATGGCCTGACTAAAAATATATCTGGTTTGAGGCATTTTGACCATCTTATGCGGCTATAATCTTTGAGGATTTTTTAGACATTTACTCCCTTACTTTCTTAAACTGGGTTCCTGAAAATTTTTCGGAGCACGTTTTCGCCGCGGTCGAGCTGAAGCATGCGTACTACTTGCACTGGCAGTGCTTTCTGAATCGCTTGAGTTACCTCCACGTAAAGATGACTTGGTGCTATAGTAAGTATATGCATTATAGATATCTATATTATATTAACAAAATACAGAGTGTCCCAAAAAGAGTGTAACAGAAGAAATTTGCGATTCCTGAGGTAATTCTAAGTACATTTTTGCTTTGCCAATTCGCACCGAAATATTTCGAATTAATGTTAACGAAAATCACGGGCCAATCAGAGCACGGCTACAGCGGACAGATCCAGGCTTGGCCAACGGCGACAGGTTCCGCTGAGCGCAGCGTTACTGAACTCTGATTGGTTCGTGTTTTTCGTTAATAACTCAAAAACAAAACGTTTCGGCACATATTGACAAAGGCAAGAGGTGCTTAGAATTACCTCAGGAATCACCCCTATATATTTCCTACACTCCTTTTGAAAGACTCCGTATACAGTATTAAGGTACAATGAATACAACCGGTCAAAATGTCAATCTTTCTACAACTTTCGAAATAGTTTCGAGATGTTTGAAATCTAAAATTTAAATAATGCTACTTTTGAACAATATTTAAAAAATTGTTAAATTCACCTACGAGAATTTAGAAAATCTTCGAAAATCTATCTAACATATTTAAAAAATATATAGACTCTACCTATTTTCTCAACATTTTGACTGAAAGATTTCTTTGAAGTAAACTTAATATGCATACAATGTTTGGTCGAAATGATGCATTTCCTCGGGAGAAGGTGTCCTCGATTTAACATCGGAATTGTCCAATTTCTGCAACACCACTTTAGCAGTACTCGGATCCTTATTCACAGATTTAATCTTCTTATTTGTCTCACTTTCATATTTTTTCATCGTTGTTGCGGCATCGATAAAATCAACTGAATCCCTCAAAGTTACGTTCTTTTTTGTTTTCTTCCGTTGTGTAGGATCTGATTTTTCCTTGAACGGAGTTAAGTCTTTATTGCCGTAATCATGATTTATTAGTAAAGGCAAATTTACTGTAGAATGATTGAACACTGTTTCATCTATACTATTGTCCGAAACAGACGGTATTGGACAGATTTGAGATATTTTTCGAAGCGTAGTCGTTATTTCTGGTTCTGGTTCGACCGAAGTTATTGGTTTTAGTGAGGATTCTTCTAAAACAGGAAACTTTAAATCGTTTATGTCAAAATGTGCATCACGTGGATGCCGCACGTACATCAAAGTAAAATCATCTTCGTCTTCTTCATCCTCTACAGTATAGCCTCGCCTTTGTGTAATAAAATTACCCAAATTATGTGTCGGTTCACCCTTGATTTTACATTCATCTAGATTGGTATTTTTTGGAGTAGACGTAACGGATGTATTACTAACGGTGTCGTTACTTACATCTTGAATACTAACACTACCATTTTCAGCATTTCCTCGTTCAACGGATTCAGAGAAACTATTTAATTTACTTTCTTGTTCGCTTAAAAGTGACTGTGATTCTTCCATAGACTTTTCATCGTCTGATTCATCGCTCGTTTCTGTTACTATCAAAGATCTAGACGTACTATTATCATTAGAAACATTTATAGCATCAGTCTTCTTCTCATTATCTATATTACAAGGCACAGTTTGGAAATTGTTGAATAACCAACTTGGTCCTTCAAGTGGATCATCGTAATTTGATGAAGAATTTTGAGCTGTTGTAGAGTTTTCTTTTTTTTGATCATTTGTATCGTCCGATTCGCTATCAACTTGAATATTATTATTTTCGACGGTCTTTTCATTATTTTCTTCTAGTGTGTCAGATGGGGGTGTTTCTGGTATTGTAACACTAATTTGAGAATCATCTTGATTCGTATTATCACTATTTTCTGCACGAACACTTTCTTCATCACTTTCGTCCTTCCTCGTTTCTGTTAACTAAAAAAAAAATAAATCTTAATTACATAGCCTAAAGTTTCACGCCAGATAATATAAATTAATAAAAAAAACACGAACCAATCGAATATTAATACTTTGAGAATTTTGAAGAAATTTAGAAACATCATTGAGTTTTACTGTGGGGCTTCTTATATATTCAATATTTCCGATACTACACCGCGTACTATTACCTCCAGAAAGTCTACCTGACTTTGGTCTGGAATGCTTTCCTGACATTCTTCCAGAATGTCTACTACTTCTTTTACTCAACCTTCGTTCATTTTCTTCTATAAACGAATAAATGTGATGATCATGTTTGTAATTCATCATGTAGTACTAATGTAACATACCACTACTTCTTGGTGAACTAACGGTCAGCCTCTCTGGCATTCTACGTGTACGATCAGTATCCTATGCAATAATTTACTAATGGTTCAGTTACTGAAATATTGTAATTTAAACTTAAAATTTTTTCAAAATGCCTACATATCTACGTTTCCTCACAGTAACAGCTGCGGGAGACCTCATACTGTTTGTTTCTTGATTTCTTGTGGGTGTGGTTACTTCTGGTATCACACTTAAGTTTGATGCATTATTAATATCTTGCATATTTACTCTACTCAAATTAATAGTAGGTTTTGTAATGGTATGCCCGCTCACCATAGGCTTTACCACTCCTTTGGTTGGTGATTTTGTTGACACCCTCCTATACGAGTCTCTTCCTAAAATAATTTCCTTGCTTAATAATAGTGTTAAAATTATTAGCAGAATATGAAGTATAACTCTTGAAAAATCTTACTCCCAGCAGAATTGTAAGGTATATGTAAATTTGTATTGGCAGATGCTATAAATTCCTGACACATTGAAATTGTGTTTGTCAAATAACCAGTCATTGTTACTAACACTTTAAGCATCTCTTTAGCATTCTTTGAAATGTTTATTATCACAGCCTAAGGACATATGTATATATTATATATTAACATTGCATTTACAATGTACATATTTTACTTACATCTCGTTTATTACATGCTGAAACTAAATCTTGTATCTCTCCGTTCAAAGCAACATTTTGCGAAAATAATAACTGGCACTCCTGTTTTTCTTCAGATAATGCTTTAGCTAATGAATTGTTATTAGTCTTTAATTTTTCGCACACTGTAACATGCAACATATTCTATCATTAACAATCAATTTGATGAGAAAATACAAATTTTTAACCATGCACACTTACATGGTACATATGATTTATATTTCATGAATTGTGCTCTTTTTCTGATGTCTATAACTCTTTTTACTTTCCGATATTTCTTTCGTATTTGAGGCATTTTCCATTTATTATTAGACCTACAACAAAGAACAATATACAAAATATGTATTTAACTGTTGTTAGAAATAAAGATTAATATTCAATGTTTAATCCTCGAGCGGTATCATATTTATTCAGACTACAAAGTATCGCACTGTGCTTATTCTAAAATTCTTTAACATCAAATAATCCAAGTTTTCTAAAGACGTTGAAGAAACTTGATGTATGCAATTATCGCACAATACAATAGCGAAAAGTAGTGTACAAAAATTTGGTTGGAATCATGAGATCAGAACCCAGGAAACCATTTCAGGGTTAAATACTCAATCATTGTTGTTCTGGTTGTTTTATACACTTATTTAATGAAATAAAAATAATATTATAAAATTCAAAGACACGAAAGAAAATTGTATAAAATACAATATTATTACAAAAATAACAAAAATATGCAACTTTGATACATACCTTCTAATGCGACTAGACTTCCTTCTGTATTGTAATTTTAAGGTACGTTGTTCTATTTTTATTGTGCTTAGCCTAACAACAATTACTTAACGACTTTTTAATATTGTACAACCGCACAATTTATTTCATACCGAAAGGAACAGAATATTTCCGCCATTGCAAAAGCATAAACTTCACAACAGAGTCATTGATTAGAATTATGGTATATTGCCATCCTTATATTAAGTTAGAAAAAGTTTTAAGTGTACAAATACGTGCAGAGCACGTATCAATATAATAATTTTCAATTAATTTTTATAATTAGAATTCAATTTCTTTAGAAGCAGTTCGATAAACTCTTATATGATATTCATCAATTTGCCAGAATAATATAATATTTTATACTTTAAAACTTCAAACATTAAAATATGTTCTTGTAACACAATAAATTTACGTATTTATATCTACAATAAATAAATATACTGCATAATATTTCGTTATTACTGATTTCTAAATGCCTAAAGTGTACTTTACGTATTAACATGCTTCGAGGCTTCAGAAGATCGTCATTATTTAAAAAAATTAAATTAGTTTTGATGCCATTTGAACAAATTTGTTGATTCCAATAGTATGTAGTTCATCTTGATAGTCAATAAGCAGGACAGGGTACCGCCGCTCGCGGTCACGGCCCTTATGGGTAGATAGAGGGGTGACGCGGAGTCGTCGCATCAGAGCGCGGGAAAAAAGAATCGGATAGGATAGATTGAGCGCATGGAAAATGAACGGAATTTAAGACGTGTCAGGTTATGTATAATTTGTATTTAGATTAATAAATAGTATTAGTACAAACAGAAAGTGTTGTTGTAACGATCCGCGCCCACCGTCCCAACCAGTGTTGGGATATTGCACTTGTTTCCCTGCGCATGCGCGACCAAATGCAGGAACGTATGTACGTCCTAAGTTTGTGGGGAAAGTAGGGGGAACTGTTATTGGCGGGAAACCGGATGGAAGAGTGCAGACGACACGACGAAATGACCGCGCTCCGAAGTTTTGGTTAGTTAATGTTAATATATTCGATTGCATAATAGCAGCTATAACATACGCATGTTAAACATTCATATTTGAAAATCGAAAAAAAATTTTGCGAAATTATGCGGGGTGACCAAAGTACCCCATTTTAGCCCAACCTTGTACTTTACTGATGCTAAAATCGTCGCGCATGCGCGTGTAACCAGTGCAATATCCCAACACTGGTCCCAAGTTGGGACTCCCAACACATCTTCAGTCGCGACGTCGCGACGTCGCGCGACCAAGCGAGTGACCGAGGCTTTTCCACGGGGCTTTCTCGGTCCTCCGCTTCTCGGGAAAAATGCGCGTAACTTAAATACAGACTTACAACCTATACACTTAAATCTAACTATCCTAGTGACTATTTACTTATCCTAGTTATACTCAGATTGTGCGATGGTAGCTGTGAGCGCTTGTCGCACTGATATATCAGCAGAGTGATATGACCTCAGCAATCACCTTTCAATATTTTTGGGACACCCTGTATTCGTCTTAGATATGTAAAATTATTCAATTACACGCATGAAATAATGCAAGTTATTTTTTAGTGACATTCTGTTCATAACACCTCTCTGAGAACACATTATCGCATTTTCCAACGGTTCTAATTTTTTGAACATGAACTATAGAATACTACTCTTGAAAAGCGGCAACGCTGTATGCATGTAGGATGATAAGGTCACCAAAATTATGGACATGTAGATCAAAGATTTTAACAAAAGTTTCGTTTTTAGTATATTTAACACCTGGGCGAAAACACCGCTAGAATGTAGCACCTGCATAATCTGTCCACGTCAGTCTACATGACTCCTGTAACATAACCTGAAATTTCTGATCCGGTATACAGTCTTGCCAATGATCAAGCCACTCGATTTTATGTCAGTTTTTGTGTATGTACATCCCAAATTGTAAACAAGGTATATTAAAAATTTGTTTGCGCTTCACTATTTTCTTAATCTGAGTGTCAATATCATAATAACGAGTTTAATAACATAGAGACTGTTTGTTCGCCCGCTGTTGTAATTGTATGTATAACTACGTGTGTGCATTCATTGTTCATAGAATAGTATTGCAAAATGAATTGGACTTTTTGGCTGTTTATAATCGGATCCTTCAGCTGTAATTATGTACACGCTCAGGTTCAAAGGGTTCCACCAGGTGTATCTCCTCAACACTATCAACAAGTGAGTTTTATTATCTGAATCGTTAAACATATGGTTACTATTTATGAAAGCATTGTGCTTATGTTTTCTATTCGTTTCGACTGTTTCGCAAGCAACATTTAATTGTTACCTTCAAACTATGTAAATGCAATATTTTGCTTAATTGTTTAATTGATGTGCATTTCGATTGTTTTAGCCTGTTCAACAAGTACATCAAGTTCCACAACAAATGCAACAACAGCAGGTAAACTCGTGTAGTAATTCAAAAGATTATAGCAATTGTTTAAAAATTACTTATCAACAGTTGTGTTTTACATATAATGTATTTATACTTTTAAATTTCTATAGTTTCAGCAACCGCAAGGACAGATACCCATGCACCAGGTTCCTGTTCAACAAGTACCTGTACAGCAACATATGCCAAGCCATCAAGTACCCGTTCAACAAGGACACCATGACCATCCACAGCAAATACTTAATGCTGCCAACATAGTTCACGAAAAAGCGTATGTTCATATAATTTTGCTATATTGTGGTATTAAATATTTATGCCTTTCAATCGTTTGAAAACTTTTTTCTTTTGTAGACATATCCAAGAACATATGGAAGTTCCACTAGATACTAGTAAAATGACAGAACAAGAGCTACAATTCCATTACTTTAAGATGCATGATGCCGATAACAATAATAAGTTAGATGGTTGTGAACTTATTAAGTCTTTAATTCATTGGCATGGTATATATATATATTTATCTACTTATAGCCTGTTAAAATGCAATTTAACGCTATAGCAATTATATGTGGAAAATATATTTCATATTTAGAACAAGGTAGAGAAGTAGGTGGAGCCCATCCTGGAGAAAAACTGTTCAAAGATGAAGAATTGGTTACAGTAATAGACCCAATACTTTCTGTGGACGACAACAACAATGATGGGTACATAGATTATCCTGAATTCATACAATCACAGCAAAATGCAGCAGCTACAGGTCGTCAATAGTTGCACGCAAGAGTGTGACATTAAATGAAATTAAATAATGTTTTCCCTTCATTTTGAACAAACGTACAGTTACATTTATGAACGTGTCATACTTTCCAATTGTTACAGTATAAGTAATAGTATGGACTATTACTTGTTATAGAATTGCAATTATTTTTAGTTTGTTCGTTTCATTTTTCAAATAAAAAAAGTTTATAAATTAATCATTTATTTCAAAGTTATACACATTTCTCTTTCGTGCTATAGTAATAAATTTGTTTTCTATCATTCCAACTACTATTTTTCCTGACATACATTATTTATATCTGAAAAATACTATAATATAAGAAAAATAATTGTAATGATAGCTAAATAAGACAACACTTGTAATTAATATCTGGCATGATAATATTCATGTGTTATACATTAAAGATAATTGATTTTTACATGACGCATACGTTTTTTAATAACAATCTACTACTTTTGTGATACAAAACTTGTTATGATTAATAAAATAATAGTTTAATTGTTTATAAAATTTTACAATTTTTAAATCACATTCTTTTAAAACAATTTATAACTTAAAAATGTTTAATAAATTGTTTTTATTGTGCTAAAAAGATTGATGTATGCTATTGCAGTATTATAAATATTTCATCGATTTTCATAGCGTTTACACAATATAAATTATTTACATTAACATAAATACAGTTACTCGTATAAAACGATATATGTAGTCATTTCAAATGAGACCTGTCATAATATATGTATACCATCTTAAACTACCCAGAAAGTATCAGAATGTTTTTCATGTAGAAATTTCAATCATGGTTTTGATTTTGAGAATCCTAAACAGGAATTTGTATTGTATCGTTGTAAAAATGATATATACAGTTTCTTTTACGAATGTTAATCGTTTGCCTCACGTAAGGCCATCAAAATTATACATGCATTGCTATTTTATTCAGTGATTTAAAAAATGGTTATTAATTGTTCATATTATAAATTTCTTTTATCTGAAACTTAATATAGAATTTAAAATTCGATAGTGCAGAAAAGTAAATTATTTTAACAAAAATAGATTTTATAAAACATTTTTAATATTTTTCTGAATATATAAATTTAACAGAATATATAAATTTTATAGTACATTCACAAATTTTTTACAATTATACTTACATAACATGTATTATACATATATCAACATTTTTTCTAAGATATCAAATTGATATCTTGATATCAATTGTAAGTCAAATGTCGAATTGAAATTATTACAATAAAAGTATTACTAAAATTGTTTAAGTTAAATCAAAATATACTTACTTAAAGATACATTCCATTAACTAAATAGTCCGCATCATGAGCATACGGTCCATGACGTTTTCCACGTCTACGAACCACTCGTAGACGGCATACTATTAATGTAGCTGTTATTGCTGTTATCGTAAGTCCCAAAGCTAACGATATAACAGCCCCTCTAGGTCTTAGAATTTCAATTTCATTTACCTGTTTTAGAGGTTCTACCACTACAATGTCTTTCCCATGTTCCTTGCTGTGATCTTTAATCACTATTAAATTTTTGTGTTCTGTACAAAGAAAAGACATGAGTAAAAGAAAGAAGCACGGTCAAATTTCTATAAGACCACAATATTATATTATGCACCTTTAGGTTCCGCTGCTTGAACATGATTATGCTTTGGAGTTTCTTTGTTTAATACATTTTGTTTATTATTGGTCTGATCGACTTCTTTCTGATAAGCAAGATGTTTCTCTCCTTGGCGTTCGATTTCCTTAATTTCCTTCGTTTTTGGTGGCATGTCTGTTTGCTCATGCGATATCTAAAATAATATATTGCATCAGTACTATATACCATAATACCGGATAAAACAAAAATAAACTTACATCGCAAGGTGGTGTAGTTGTAATAATTATGTTTCTCTCAGCTTCGTGTATCTGTTTTTGTTGTACATTTGGTACTGGTGATGGAGAAGGAAACACTTGAGTATTTTGCCACGAATCTCTATTCGGTGATACAAAATGCGATGTATACGGATGTCTTACATCTAACAAGGCGCCGCTAGAAAATGGTTTAATATATAATTATACAAACAATTTCTCAAAATTTTTGTTCACTTCTATATTATTATAACATCTTACGTTTCTGCTTCTTTTTCGCCTATAACACCTGATCCTTTGTGATTGAAAATATGTGGTTGATTTTCTAGAAAATGATAAATCTCTAATGTATGTTATGTTTTCAACACTTTGGTCATATAGAGATGCTATACTTACGTTCATATGAATTTATATTATTTTGTTGATGAAAAGAATTAACAGGATTATATATGTCTTTGGTTTGCTCATATAAGGGTTGATAATCCCACTGATACCCTGGCGAACCGTACACCTTATGCAGTGGAGCTACTTCCACCTGTTGCGCTGGATATAAAAGAGGCTGTTGTTGCGGTATCATTGGATGGGCTATATTAGATAGTTCCCATGGTTTAGGATTAACTTCTGGAACATGAGCATACAATGGTGCAAGAGATTTATGTGGATCCACAACTGGTTGATATTTTATAATATCAATTGGCAAAAGTGGTTGTGGCGGTTGAGGTCTTTGTATTAAAGGTGGAGGTATAGTTGGTTTCTCCGTAGGACATACGAGATCTGCTGCTTCATCAGATCCATCTGCACATTGTGGGATACCATCGCACACATTGTATACTGCAATGCAATCTCCAGATGTTCTACATTCATATTGATTGCGACTGCAAGCTATTATATAAAATAATGTGTTACTACCTCTTTCTGTTTGTTGCTATTGGATAATGTTTTAATTAACAGATGTACCTTGTTTAATGGGCTGTGTAGTCAATGATAATTTTGGTGCCAAAGTTGCAATTAGTTTTATGGATGGTTCAGTATAAGAATACTCCATTGGTGCAGGTTCTGCTAAGTTTCTGTTCATACAAAATGTATGTGTATCAATGTATACACAGAAATTGTTGATGTATACATAATTATTTACTCACCTAAGAGACTTTAACTCATGTTCTTGTTGAGAAATTCTAATTTCCTCCTCCAGTTGTGCATTATTTTCCGTATTGTATTTAGTACGCACTGCACTACTATAATTTGCATGACTTGTGAATTTACATTTAAAATCATGTAATGGCCCACATTGAAAAAGATAACAAGATCCAGGTTTCTAAATTATGTTATATAAATAACAATTTAGTATTAATTGAATGTAAGTAAGTAATATATTACTCTTTTATTTGTTTACCATTAGTTACTTAAATAATTTCATTTAAGGAGTGCATAGAAAATGTTATTGTACATGAATAATATTGTTTTAAATGTGGGAAATTGTGCATACCTTTTCTTCAAAAATAAATACATCGCAGTCCACAGTATCACAGCAAAACTTCAGACATTCTTCCTTTGAATCAACCTCTGTTTCATTTAAATACTTAGCACCCCTATCACGAGATTCATATGTTCGAATTATTTTATCTCTGTGTATGTCGAAGCTGTCGAGACACATTGGATAATTGTTCCTAACACTAATTCGTTTTTCATTTTTCTTCGTTAACGTTTCACCAGTCACACAGTAAAATATTGTAACAGAATGGAAAAAGATTCGTACAACTTCGTAAAACATCATCCTCACAACTTACGGTTAAAGGGCGCATGCTTCTCGAGATTCCTCGTTTAATCAATAACTTGAAGTATTATCTTATTAGTTAGTTCAGAGTCATCGAAAACTATGTAAAATTATATGATGATTTCTTCAAAAATTACATGTCTGTATATATTAAAAAACTAGTATCGTAATTTTGTAAAAACTTGTAATTTTTTTTACAATCGAATTAAGCAAATAATAACAATATAATGTAAACAGTTTTGACATGTAATATGTATACAAACAAAGATGCGTATTGAACGAAAAAGTTTGATATTACTGTAGAAATAAATTTAGTAACCAGTGGAGACACCATTTAATATAATTGTTAAATGTGACATTCCAATATTAACAATTTGTTAACAATTAAATTGCATAAATTATTATTCCCAATATAAAATCAAATTATTAATGCAGGATATAGAAATAGAAAATGATACATATACACAATATAATTTTTTTTTATTATTTATTTCTTTAATGTATCAACTAAAATTTTGTATACACTTTGTAGCTTAAATACCATAACAACATAATCTATCGATTTGTATAATTCTTAATTCTATCAATAGAATTTCTTATACTGCTTTATGGAATGGTTTTGTGTTTAGATATGTAACATTTTAATAAGCAATCTGTTGATTTTTATAAAAACCTAAAATAATATGCAACAGTGATTTTAGTAATTATTTTGAATCTTGTAATATTGCAAAGTCTAAATTTCTTATAATTTTTATAGGAAATTAAATTCATAATTAATTTTAAAATTGAGAATGTTACAGATCTGAAACACTCTTGCAGTTTAGTGTAATACATCTCACACGATTATTCTATATCCTATATTATTCCCACACAGTGTACAAAATTAGCAGAATTATATAAACTATCTGCTTATTTCAGAATTGTGGAACTAACAACCATTTCAAAAGTCTACATTCTTGATGGAATGAACAATTGTAAACTTCGTAAAAATATACAATTACACACAATTCATTATACGGATCTGCTCCATTTAGACGGTGCAATCTAATTTATGTTTAATGTACAATATAAAGTCTGATGACTTAAAAATATAAATAACTATAAACTAAAGTTTAATGATTGGAATATTAGAAAGATAATACATCATCAGAAAATTGAAATATACTGGAAAAATTTCTGCAAGTAAAAGATTATACAAATAGTTTAAATAATACACTAACTCAACTTTTTTATATTTTTTCCTCTTTAAATTCCATTATACTTTAAACTATAAAACTTGACTTTCAAATACAATAGTGATAAAAGAAACATTTTTTTTATTGAATCAGTGCTACCTTATATTAATTTACATTAATGGAAGTCACCAATCAAATTCATTAAAAATCTATTGTTTATATAAAAGAAATATATGTTGCATAAAATTTGATTCTTTAAGAATATCCTGATTTTTTGTTTATACGATAATGTAATTACGTTCAAATAGTCGAACTTAAATATTCAAACTTATTTGTTATGATATTAGATGATAAAATGTTATGTATGCAAGGTTGTTGCATTCCTAGTAATAGGTACTATATTTATGCACGCCAGAAATGTTATAAAATTCTTAAGTCTCCTTTCCAACTCAGTACATATGTTGCCAAATAGATATAATTTTCTGCCGCACAATTATCGATATTTATAAAAAAATCTTTTCGATTTAACCGTTTAAGCAATATACACGTGACGTATTCTTATATTACGTTAAATGTATGTAAGTAGTATTACACACAATTGAACTTCAATGTATATAGACTTCTTATAATTAGGCACATAGAACACACAATGAAATCGAAAAACTTGTGCATAAATAGGTTTCAATTATGAGAAGATATTTCTTTGTACATAATTATCATTTAGACGCATCCACTAATGTTTTTTTTATATTAAAGTTATAAGTTTATAGAAGGATACATTACCATGTGTTTCCTTTAATAACTGTACATTCGGAATGGTATACTCTCATAATTGCAATGTTATTATGCACATCTGATTTAAGATCATTACAAATATGCACTAGAATAAAGTGCATGAAAATATATGGTTTTGTTTAATGCTATATGTATATATAACATGATACAACAAATACTGTTAGGTGTATTTTAAGGCACTCGTGCGAATAAAATATGGAATCGATAAAACAAACATATGAAACAAAACATTAAGTGGAATAACAGTCAATAGATTTATATATACTTTTTCTATTTGGCTAAATTTCATAATAAAACACTATATTTTATTTCAATAAAGTGGGTCAATACATTTGTATTCTTTGGAATATAAACCAGAGAACAGAAAACTATGAAATGATTGTCTGTGTACTGTGTTAACCCTGTACCAAACTTCCTTTTTAGCTTTGTAACAAGAAATATGTCTACTTCACTTGTCTTTCTATAGTCAGGAACTTATTCTTCAAGAATATTTCCTATTCTTAGATTGTGTATATTAATAATAAGAAAAATAGTGAACAAACAGTTAAAACAATTGAAAACTTCATTATTATATAAACAATAACTTATTAGGCACATTTAAATATTTTGAATAAAACAGAAACAAGTGACAGGGGTGAACATATATCGCTGTACAATATAAACTTTACGAGCCATGAGATGTTATTGTTAAGCTGGACGATCCTCTTATGAAACAAGCTGAGGCCTTTTACGAATAAGATCACGCTTTTTATTAAGAAATATAAATCTACAAATCTACAAACTCATAATTCTTTTAAGTGTATGTACAAAATGAACGTATATTAGTGAAATACTTCTAATATATGTTTTCTATATTTTCAAACACATTTCGATTCTGTTTAATGAAATTATGTATTAGCAAAATTTGATTCAGAATCACAGTAAGTGAGAATTCAATAATAAATTGAATAACATAATATTTTTCTCTGTAGATTTTCATTGTACCAAGTATAAAACTTAACATCTCATAGTTCATCGTTTTGTATTATAACATAAAATATAGATATCTTTCACATTGACTACCCCTGCTTAAAATATATAATTCTTTGCAAATATAACTATATATATTTGTTTTAGGTCTATTTAACATTGCAAGAGTACATAGCTTTTTTGAAACAATAGTAATATATATATATATATATATATATATATATATATATATATATATATATATATATTGTGAATGTGTGTATGTACACGCATACATATATGTATGTTTATACATCACATATATAAGTCTTTTCACAGTATAAGTTAAAATTTATAACGAGCACATTAATTTTTTATATCATTTATAACTTTATTTGTACAAATAAAAGACTGTGTAGTCTTCGAAAACTATAAATAATCTAATATGTACTTTGTAGCGAAAATCTTTGGCTAAATACCTAACTACTCAAAACAACTTTTTTTTCAAGTAACTTGTAACAATTAACATCATTTAACAACGCATTACTGCAGAGTTCATAGATGTTAATTTTTCATAGTAGTACTTATACAATGAACATGTACAATTCGATTGAGATTAAATGTATTACAGAACTGTTGTTCTGTGGTTTATAGTACTTTTTGTTAGAGGTACTCACATCATTTGTTCTACTACAGATCATCACAGAGAACATATGTACACAGTTATAGTAGTTTGCAGTGATTCCTTGTGATCATTCTATCGTTTTGAGGATTTCCGTTGGTTCCACATAGTTCGATACATCCTAAAATACACAAATAATGAAGCAAACATCTAGAACAATATTTATCGTCTCTATCTCATGTAATTACAGAGACAAACCTGTACAGCAATTTGTAAAGGTGTCAGCTCTCCAATGGAACAATCGTTGCGGATGACGTTGGCTGGCAAAAGTCTTGGACAAGGTTTACCAGTGAATAAAATGAATAAAGTATGAATACTTTTACGTTGTGTTAATTCCATGTAACGATGTTGATATCCAGCCAAATGTCGCCGGTGTCGCGACGTTGTAGGGAACCACCTTTCACACAAATTGCAATATCTTCTATGCTTTATTGTTGCCTGTACACACAAAATGAATAAAGGATTAGATGCTTTATTTTTTCCAAGTAAGCTCAATCTGTATATATTTACCTTTTCATGATAAGCTAGTTGTGTTATGATATCAGCTATAGTCATTTCACAGTCTTTATAGGAATGTTTATTATTCTCCTCTATTTTCTCGATTGGACTTATCACTTTATTCTCTGCGTTTTTTGTATTTTCTACTGCATTGTCACATTCTTCCTGATTTGTAATAACAGGTGGTGATCTGGAACTGTCTCTATCCGAATTAGAATCAAAATTTAAAGCAAACTCTGGCACTAATAATGGCATATTATCTTCTTTTGTCTTTGCTTCGCTTGAACTGTCATTAGTTTTTTTATCTTGAATACTATTTATCGTTTTCTTTTCTGATTTTCTTTCGGTAAGTTTCGATATATCCTGTAAGGTATCGAGATTGTTGGAGAGATTGAACGTATTAGTTTCTATGTTCAAAGATTCTTTGCTTATAGCAATTTGACCGAATTTCTTGGTTGCTTTTAAAGAAATCGTAGTGAACTCAGGTACGCTAGTAGATCGACATGTAGAAGCCGTTGGACAATTGTAAGATTTTTCTTCTTGTGACTCTTTTAATGTTAACTGTTGTCCCCTAGAGGAATGTTCATCTTGCTCGGAATGGTTTTCTTTAACTTTTTCCATATTCAGTTGCTGAACAGATTTATATTCTTTCTTTTCTGCGTTTATAAATTTTTTATCATCCGATTTATAACATGATTTTTCTATATTTTTAAAACTGAAACTTGAACCCTGTTTCTTTTCTGCAACAGTTTTGGGTCTTGGTATTCTCTTCTCCTTATTTTGATTTACAGATTGAGATAGACATTTCTTCAGTGTTTCCTTAGCAGCTAATACTTCCTTAACTAATAGGTCATTACAACAAAAATAATCGTTTGATTTTTTTTCTGGGCTTTGGACTTTGTTTTTATTAAAGGCACTTTGCGAAGAACATTGTAAATCAGGGAAAAATGTTTTTTCTATTCCAATGTCTGCACATTCGTTTTTAGAATGTGATGCATGTTCATATTTATCAATACTTGCATAGTTTAACATATTAATTTTTGGCGTAAGCACATCCGAATGTTGTGTATTTCTATGGTCGATGAGATCTAACTCTAGTTCCAATTGAGTTGGTATAGCATCATCTAAGTGCATTCTAGGTATACTTTCAAATTCACGATTCTTGGATTCATTGTCGCTGCTATCAGGAGATGCCGGTAGAAGTTCTATAGTAGTTTGGCTTTCATCCGAAGAATCGACTTTAATAATGGAATTATCATTATCATCGAAGTTTCGTGAACGCAAAATACCAGAGGACAAGTATTTGTCTTCTACTGAAGATATACTTGGCTTGGTCCCAAAGGATGAGTATTCACTTTTCTCAACCAATGAATCATTGTCATCTTTCATCAAATGATTCTCGAAAGATTCCTCTATAACATTTTTATATTTATCTATTTCTTTTATTTCATTTTCACTTTCGTTGTTCGAACTGTGATTCACCCTTTTAGTTTGAGACAATGATGTTTTATTATCTTTTCCTTTTAAGCTTCTATCCTCATTATCTATTACTTTAAGATTATACACTTCATTAGCATTCAGTGGTTTACTTTTATTATTTTTTAAATCAATGTCAGTTAAAGTTGATATAATATCCATTTTTGTGTAATCAGGATCAGAAAATCTTCTCTGCTTATACTTAATAGTCGATAAATTGGATACTGAATTAGATCTACATAATTTAACAGTACCATTATGATCTGAACGTTTCTTATTAATATCATTTTGGACATGTAATCTATCACTCAACAAGAGTTCTGGTTCCTTTGTATCTTTCCCAATGTGGTCTCCAATCTTCAGTCTTTCTAATTTAACTTTTGGTTGCCACTTTGATGCATTGATATTAGTAAACTTTTTATTTTTACTAATTTCGCACTTAAATTCTGTGCCAACTTGTGTTCTTTTTATTATAACTTTAGGAATTTTTTCAGTAATATACTGCGGATATTTTTTCCTGATTTCATCATCATTAAAGTGTTTAACGCCTTCTTCTTCGGATTTCTTAGTTTTTTTGACAAGTACTTTTGAAGTATTTATATAATTTTCCTTAGATATTTCTGGCGATAAAATCTTATCCTTATCTTGCTTCTTTAATTTTACTTTCGATATTTTTTCAGCTTCGTTAGTTGACAATTTCTGTAGTATTTGTTCGTCATCATCAGAATCACTAATTTCTGTCTCTGAACTATCTTCTGTTTCATACTTTATTGGGGAATTCTTAGTTCCTTGAATTTTAATTTTTTTTACTTTAATTTTGGAGACGTTCTTTTTAGTAGCTTTTCGTTTCATATATTGCTTTAAATCCTTAGAAGAAATGTTGTCCAACTTTATTTTCACTTTTGGAACTTTACTTTCGTAATTTTTATATTTTAATGTATATGATTCAGAATCGCTGTTATCTACATCCATGCTAGTATCATTATGTTCTGACAAAAAGCTCTGAGATTTTTCGGATTTATTTTTTTCCAAGATTTCAGTAGTAGGCGTTGCTGAACGCGATCTGCTTTTCACGATTATCATTTTAGGTATTTTTGGCCGCAAATCAGGTAGTAGCTTTGTATTATATTTGTCAGGATTTTCGGATTGTGTGAAATCTAATAAGTATTCTGTTTTCGAAGTTGAAGCATCAGTTTTCTTTATGACAAGTTTGGGTATCATTTTTATATCTGTGTTGCTATGAGATGAATCAGTATCTAAGTTTCTACAGGAATCAAAAGAAGACAACTGACTCTTTTCTTCTTCTTCTTGTTTATACTCTTCATTATCTGGTTTCTTTTTCACACAGGTTTCAGGTAGAAAGTTTTTTGTCTCATCGTACATGCTCAAATTAGGCATTTCACTTTCTATAGAAGACTCTTGAGTAAGATTAGTTTCATATTCATTTTGAAGTTTATCAGGATATCTAGCATTTGAATGGTCTTCTGAATTATCGAAAGATACCATTGCATCTTCCATCAAAATATCTTTCATGTTTTGCAGAGTAACATCCGCAGCATTTGCTGGAGATATCATTGATTTCTTAGTAGCATAGTCTTCGTCAACATGAGTAGTAGTTCCCAAAACGTCTGTTGATTCAATATATTGTTTTGTCATTAGATTATCTACTTGCGTGAGATCAGTATTCACAGCCGCGTTATTCTTAACTGTTTCAACAGGATACTTTGAGCTTTCTGAATTAGTTGTTGTAACTATAAGCTTCATTTGAGATTCGTATTCCTCTTGTTTTTTACAAATAACATTATGTACTTTTGAAATATTGATTTTTGAGTGATCTTTTTCATCTCCCATAGATATAATATTTTCTTCTACATCCTTAGCCATATTTTCTTCATACTTCCCATTTGTATTCGAGGTTTGTACCAGTTTCATATTTTGGTCAAAATCTGTTTTATCATTCGATACTTCGTTACTGCTCTTAGGCAATACATTTATCACTTCAGTCACTGCTTCTTCAGATACCCCAGATATTAAAATATTTTCTGTCATTTCGTCAAATGCGTGATGTTTTGTTTTATCAGCTTCGCACGTTGCTTCTTCATCCTGATTAGTTTCTAAAACTGCACAAGTTACAGTATGAACCTCGACAGTATCTTGATTTTTTGAAAGAGGATCATTCTGAGCATTTTCTAATATTTCGTCAGATGCGTGATGTTCTGTTTTATCAGCCCCGCATATCGATTCTTCATTCTGATTAGCTTCTAAAGCTGCACAGGTTTCAGTACAATCCTTGAAAGTATCTTGATTTTTTGAAAACGGACTCTGATCATTCTTTTCTTTCTGATCATTTTCCTGTTGCTGCTCTTCAGTATCAAAAGGACTTTCTGAGGCACATAATTCGTTATCTTCTTTCTCTTTAACAATTGAATTTTCTTTGATACTTGTTTCTTCTCTAACATCGTTACTTACAGTTTTGCTATCATGTTCATCAATTCCTGACTTTTTCCATCTTTGGTCTGATGTTTTATCTTTACTTGACTGAAGATTCTCTGAAGTATGATTAGAAGATTTATCTAATAACGATACACTCTCATCAGATTTAACATTCTCCTTTATTTCTGTATTGACGAAGTCATTGTTCATCATCGGAGAATTTGCATTATCTTTATCGCTTATAGTTTCAGGGTATTTGTTGCTATCAAGAAAATTAAGTTGAATCAGCTGCGTCTCTTTGGAAGGTGTATCATTATTCTTGATGCATAAATCTGCATCAGATGACACAACTTCTTGGCGTTTGCTTTCCAGCTCTGCAATCGTTTCACGCTTATGCGATTTAGAAACATCTGCAACTGTTTCATTTTCTATAGTGTGAATCTTTTTGTAATCACTTATATCAATGATATTCTCATTGTGACCTATAATTTCCTCATCAGAATCGCTGCTGCTGCATACCCTGTCTATTTTGAAACGATCGGACCAAACAGCATTATTATTTTTAATGTTGTGCATGTAATCCTTATACTTGACATGATGTTTACCACAGAGATCGTCCAAATAATTCCTCTTTCTTTGATAGAGGTATTTGGTATCCTTGTATTCATGTTTATTCTTATCGCTGAAACCATGTTGCCGTTTCTTCTTGTGGAACTTGCGAAACTTCGAATTGTAATAGCTGTTCCAGGTGTCTATGTAGTGAGACTTTCGTGTAGAACAACCTGTTTCACGTCTGCGAGCTTCCATCATCAATTCGTGATGCGTAAACCTTCGGTTAGGACTATAAGATATTTTTCCATCTTTGGTAGTGTATACAGGAACTGTATGCAAATCCTCCATTTTATCTATATTTGAAAATACAGGATTTATGTACCCACTGGTACTTTGGAACATGTCACAGTCTTCGAAAATGTGATCTATCTTTGGCTTCTTCCACATTCCCATATAATCATCATCTAACTCGCCAATTTTTACTCCTAAGTTTTTTTTATACTCCTTTTTCAAACCAAAATTTGGAGTGTTTAAAGAGCTCAATGATTTTGAATTAAATTCTATAAAATTGATATCCGGTAGTTTCTTTGAACAATTTAACATATAAGCCTCTGTTACAGTTTGAGAAGAATTCTCTGCTAAGTTAGAACATTGGTTTTGCGTTCTAATCCCACGATCACCTTCTGTATTCATCGAGCTATCTTCTTCTTCAAACTTATCATTTGTCTTAGTTAACATCTTATTATTTGCATCAACGATGGCAGTATTACATATTGCACTTTTTGTTTTGTTCGTATCAACATTAGAAGAACAATTAGTACTCTTCTTTACATTTGCATTTACCGTATCCTTACATGTTATATTATCCTGTAATAATTTAGTAACAGTCTGACTCTCTGAAGTCAATGTGTCTTTGGAAGTAATAAATAAAAAAGGATCATGACTTACCTCCAATGAATTTTTTCCACTGGTTTTGGGAGCAGTAGTTGTAGTTGTATCTGTGACTACTGTTGCTACATCATTTGTGAGTTTATTCTTTTCGTCCGTAGTAGTATCTCCAACCGCAGGAGACTTTTCAACTGTTTTATGTACTTTATCAAAATTAGCGTATAACATTTCTTGTTCGGTGGAATGTGATTGACAATGACTATCCAATATATTGCTACAAGACGAATCATCAATTTCGTACAAAAGTCGTTTGTTTTGCTCATGTCCTTTTATATTTCTTTCCGCGCAGGAAACGTTTATTTCAATTTTGATGCTATCCAGAGCATCTTTCACGCGTTCTTGTCCCTTGTCTCCTAACATCAATTCTTTTCCGACATCGCTGTCTTTAAATTTTAAATTTACATTTGTAACTTGTATTCCAAACTCTGGATTAGCATTCTTCACAAAACCCTTTCTATATTTAAGCCTCAAACTTTCTTCTGGCGCAGCCAAATTGTCTGAGACAGGATTAACCAGTGATGATACATTTTGCTCTAAAGATACTCCTTTATTTATATTATCATCATCTTTCTGCAACCGTTCTTCTATATTCTTTTCTTGATGTGGTCTATCTTTGTTCCTGTTGTGTTCATTTAACAAACGTGCTTCTCCCGCAGTATATCTAGTGTCTTCATCTACGATATCTAGATGTTTTTGTACTACTTCAGACCTCTTACAATTTTGAGAATATTTTTTCATTTCTGTCTCGTCGGAAAGCTCTTTGGTGCAGTCTGTTCTAAATTGAACTTCATGTGGGCTTTCGTAACAGATGTTCACACATTTTTCTGTAGTGCCGTGTGATTTCTTATCACTTAAAATAACGGTATCTTTTATCACAGCAATAGAATAATTTTTGTATTGAGAAGTCATATGGCACACAGATTGTTCATCATATTGAGACAAGACCGAACCATCTCTAACAATCTGCTTCATATCAGAATGTTTTGATTGTATTAATCGTTCTACCTCCTTCTTCTGTACTTTTATTAGTTTATCCCCACTCGTATTTCTATCTACACATTTATCCGCGCAAGTTACATTTTCCTTTATTCTCTTTTTTGTATTTGATTCGCCTTCTGAAAGTAGTGGATTGATAGTGGTCACAGATACGTTCAAATTTCTTATTTTTTGCTTTTTCGATGGATCTTCGTTTTTCGATGATGAAGCTTCATTGTCGAACCCTGTTGGATTTACGAAATTTACATTCGAACCAGTTGAGATCACAGTATGCACTGCTTTATTTGTATCCGTCGCCGAGTTATCCGTTTGAATTGTAGATTTCACTGAATCCATTGATCTTTTCTTCTTTTTCTGGTTCCCTTCGTGTATATAGCTTAAAGATTCATACTCTGTATTCTTTTCACTATCCATTGCCTTCTGTTGAACCTCCAATTCATATGCAGTCGATGTTAATGTCTCGCATGTGTCTAAAACTCTTATATCACATTCTTTGCTTTCTGTTAAGAACACTTTCTTTCTTGTTGTTTCAAGACTTTTCACTTGTTTGCCTTTAGATAATTCTGCAGATTTGACTTTAGAGTTATCAGCAGAAAAATCAAAATTGTTAATGGTTGTGTCTTGTTCGTGACAACTGTTAACATTAGTTTTGTAAACAAGTTTGTCCTCGTTATTCAGCTGTCCGTACGGTTCCATACTAACTGGAGATTGCGTGAAACTAATTACTGGACTGTTTTGCATCACTTCTATTGGATTCGTGGATATGGATATAGATAAATCTTCCATGTTTTGTGATGATTCTTCGCTATCGGAATGAATAGGAGTATTTAAGGTTGTAGAAATTGGTGTACACTCCGACGTTGGGAGATCTGGTAAGCTAATGTCGTCCGGATTGTGTGATTCTTCGCTGACGAAACTACTTTGTTTCTTCAATTCTAGATTGTCAACAACATCCAAATTAGTCTTTACTGAAGGTGATAAAACTCTTAGTTCCTGACTATTTATTGAAACAGTGACTGTCTGAATTGTTTCAGAAATGTTAGGATCTTCGGTATTACTGTCCTTGGCCACGTCATCATAATTTGTAGATAATAAACGAGTTTCATCTTTGTCATGCTGTTCAGTAGTCTCAACAGTTATCCCTTTTCTGTTGTTACTAGCCGCTTCTCCAAATAATGATATTGCATTCTGTTTTTCTATGGTTTTTATTACTTGGTCGTTGGATGCTCCTAAAATGTTGCTTATTTCTAAGTTATCTACTATGTGTATGGTAGGTATTTCATCAGGACCGTTACTTATACAATGTATTATACTCCCTGGCTTTACCACACCTTCTTCTATCGTTCTTTTTGAAGTGTCGATAATATCAGCACTGGCTTCCGAAGATGAATATGATATCGTTAAACAGTCTTGCGTTGTTATATTTTCTTCTGTTTCTTTCTCATTGTCCAATATAGTATTGTTCGAAGCGAAACTGTTTCTTCTAGGTAGCTTTAAGTTTTGTGGTGTTTTCGGCGAGAGATCCACGTTCTCGTAGCTCACAACTACGACAGGAGTTGATTCGTTTGAAACTGTAGTTGGCAAGTTCGATGTATTTTCTTCATCGTCTGTTTCATCCCAATTAGCTAGAAACTGCCGAACGTCGAGTTCTGGTTTATTAGCGAATTCTTTCGAAGCTTTTTGTTGCATCATTGTTTTATTATTATCGTCGGTGTTTAAAGTGTCGAAATGACTGTCAGTCGTTTGTACTTTTAATTGATTTTGATTGAAGTCCTTCTGTTCTAAAAATTGATCATGTTTCTGAAAGCTCTCTAGACACGAGGAAGGAACATGTTCATTTTGTGTAGGCATCATCAAGTGTTCCGATTGCTGAGTTTGTTGACGCTTCTCATTGGCCACAGAAATAGCCTGATCTTTAATCTGTTTCTCCATAGTATCCGATGATTGTTCTCCAAGTGGTGCATTTGGTAAGTTAGGAATACCATCTGGCAAATAGTTAGAGTTTATCAACATGCCATTATGATCAAACTGTAAATTAATTGGCGGTAGTGCAGTGTTAACTGGTGTTGTTACTCGTGAAGTTTGAACAGGATTTTGATAATTTGTTGATTGCTGTAATTTCATTAGCTGCCTGTATCTCATAATGCACTCTTTGTACTTTGGATGCGATTGATATCCCGGTATTCTACTTAACTCTCTAAGGTGGTTTTCCATTGAAAATTTCTGCATTGCTAGTTTATGCTGGTACGTTTGATGCTGAGGAGATGAGTTGTGTATAAAAGAACCTCCTGGTCTATTAGCTATTGCAGTATTATCAGTACTTTCCTGACACTCGTGAGACATTTCTGTTGGAATATTTCTTGTAAACTGCGAATTGAAATAAGCATTTTGCGTGGACGACACCATATTTCCGCCAACATTTACAGTAGACACTGCATTTGATAACATATTTCCATTTTGATATTGAAATTGTTTATTGTTATACTTTTGTTGAGACATAAAGTTCTTTTCCGAATGCTTCATCATTCCTGAATTCGGAATACTCATATTATTCGTCTTCGGGTGTTCTTTCATTGGATAAGGGTATTTTTGATGTTCCGTCGAGTAATTGTAATTCTGGATAGGATAATTTGGGAACATCCCTGTAGACGTTGAATAGTTTCTATGTAATAAGTGATCTTTATGATACTTGTAATCGGTAAAGTTTCTTCTGTAATCTACAACAGGTGCATTGGGAACCACAGAACCCATTGCTTCCTTTCCTTCTAGATTGTCTTTCCTAAAATTACAGTTATTTCCAAAATGTCTATTCTCCATTTGGTATTTGGGTGGATGTACATTGTCTCTGTACATTGCATTATTTTGATACGATCCATACTTTTCCCATTGTTGATAATTAATATTGGCATCTGAATTACAGCAGAGCCCCTTGCAAGGCACATACGAGGAAGGTCCAGGTTTCCCAGCATGTACCGAACCTAAATTAGTATTTCTTGGTCCCATACTTGTAGGTCCCGAACCTGACTCAGGAGCGAATCCAGATACAGATCCATGTCTAGGAACAGATCCATACATAGGATTAGCTACAGGTCCATTTCCAGTCCTAGGACTAGTTCCAGGTCCTGGCCCAGTATTAGACCGTGAGGCAAGTCCAGATATAGGTCCAGATGTATCTAAATTACAACTTGGCCCAGTTACGTGACCCATAGACCCATTGAAAGGCACCTGATTGCTTCTATATCCTAGGTCATCATTTATATTCACAATTGCTGTATTCCTAGGATCCACAGAAGAATTTAAGTTATCCAACATAGGATTTCTTGTATTCTGAGAGGTATAATGGCTAATGCAGTTTTGCATTTGTGCCATAGATGTGAGAGGGCTGTTGTTTGAAATGTTTGCCCCACTCGAGACATTGTTGAATGTTTGATAATTTCTTGGATTAAAATTTGTATCATTTTGATGTTTGCTAAGACCCTCGGAACTAAGACTATGTGCATTCAATGTTGGTGGACTAACACCAGGAATGAACGCCAAATGACCAGAATTCACATTTTGTGTAGAAGCTGTAATTTCATTTGTTTGCGAGGCATTAAACTGATGCCAATCTGGCATGTTTCCATTGTAGTTCATTGTACATTGTTTGACTACAGGTGTCTTATATTTATCTTAATCCCTTCATTCACAGACACAATTGCACTAAGCAGGAGCAGACCTGTAAAAAAATAAAAAAACATTAGCTCTTAAAATATAAAATCTTAAGATATTTGATATTTCAAACATGCATTTTATTAAATAGTGTTTTGAGTCATGTAATGAGCATTCAATGTTTTAGGACAACTCTAAACATTTTGCTTGTTCGTAATTTCCAGAGGAATATAGTCGTAGTTTAATTTCAATTTATGAATTATATGTATATATATAATACATATGTGATTAATATTATTAGGCATTCTTGTAATATTATTTCGCTTAAATAACGTTTGAAAATCACTATTGAAAATAATATTCAAAATATTCAATTTTTATATTTGACTCCAGTCTGATTAATTTATACAATCAAGTTTAGATATGACTATTTGCAAAATTATCTTCCAACTTTGTTTCTCTTCTTTCACTTGAAAATATTTCTTGCTCAACAAACTGCACAATCAAACGCACATATTGTCCACACGGCACACCTGTCATTGTAAATGTACCTCAGAAATCGGACCTTGAAGGTGCAAAGGTTGACAGAGTTCACATATTTTAATGAAAAAATCGCACTAACATTGGATTCCTTGAAATGGAAATGAAAATACTAATATATGCAGAGAGTCATGACCACAAAATGCACAGATTTTCATTATTTAATTTATCCGTCGGATGGAAATTACAAAAATTAAGTCAAATCTTACCTGCACCTTAATGCAATTCACAATATACACGCCATATTGGACACGAGTACTATTTAGACAGATATCACTCGCCTTCGGGAACCAGGTACCAGGTGTAACTAATTTAGGTGTAGGTTTTGTGCTCGACCGTAGTATCGACTATGTAAATACATTGCGTGTTTTCCTCGATTCTTGGGGAAAACTTCGATTGTTTACTAGTTTCTGACAACATTATTGAAAATTCCCTATCCGCATTAGTGAAATCAGAGATTGATACATCCAGAGAGAGCTCTGATATATCTTATATCCAGTCTTTCGTATACCCACCTACGAGATCTCGTCGGTGGTATACATTGCTGTGATATTATTTGTTATATTGCATATTGCATTGAATATTATGATTCAAGAAAGAGCTTCCACCTCGATCAATCAATTTGGAATTGATTGAATAATTATTTGAATTGAGACTGAACTCATATTCTCATGTAAAAGAAAGTATGAAAACCTCTTTCGTTTTTAGACTCACGATTCTCTTGTAAGATAGAACGTAGAAAGAAATCGGAAAATTGGGATGAAAATACGGGCTCCTCATGAAAGTAATTCATTCCTGATTGTGGCAAAGAGTAGGGATACAACAAGAGCCGACTTTCTGAGAGAGAACTATTTTTTGGAGAGAGATGAGATAATACGACCAATTTAAAGGGCCATTCGGTAACAATCGATAAACTTCGGCAATGCTCGTTGAACTACGCCAAAGCATGTACTAGAGTAGATTTTGACTACGCTATAAATTTTTTATAATAAATATTGTAGTATATTTAAGTTGTAACTAGTGTAAGGTTGTTAACGTAAGGACATTTATTTCTAATACGCTCTCTTTACGGTGAACGGACATCTTTGCGATCGCGCTCTTCGTTGATCTTCGGATGTATTGAAAATTCATAATCTGTCAACGTTGCGTACTTTAGACTTGACAACGCTGTAGAAGTTTGACGAGTAGAACCTGGTCGAACCGTGGTCGAACCCGAGTCGCACTGGATCTAGTTCTCGAGTTCACCGTTCTCAAAGCGTAGAGGACGCTAAAACAGGTGACGGTATTACAGATTCCTATGGACACCAAGTCATAGAGATCAGTGACCAAGTCCCATAAGGTGTCCGGTCTATTCCTATATCTCGTCTGTGATAGAACGGGGTGCTCGAGCATTCGAAACAGCCCTGGCTTTCTGGAAATCGTCAGCGGTCCGAGGCCGGGGCCATTAAACGCATTATATGTATCTTGCAATTTGATCCTGCAGCGCTCGGTTCGCCGATCGGAGAGTAATTTACGCGAATTCCTGGGTATCCGGGTCTCTGCAGGTGGGCCTCGCTGGGTTTCTTCTCGCGTCTGATGCCTTCGGTGCCACAGCAATCGCTGCACCATTTCGTTACTATATAGCACAGCATTCGGAGCCCGTCTAACCGAACATCTGAGAAAGACAGTTCTCGTTAACATTGTCACCTTAATTTTCGCTACGCACGTAAGAATCGTCGCAGCGCTTTGTTTATGTCTCTCTTAGAAGGTACTCCATAGACAAACTTCATTTTTATTAGAGCATTAAGTAAGAACATTATTTCTGTACTGTCAAGCACTAATTTTTTTTTTTAAACCAAGTTTATATTTAATCAGCTCGCGATCTATGGATGTTACCAAGACTGCACTGAAGAGATTGATGTACTAATCATAGACCTTGTCACAATAATACTTGAAGAACGTAAATGTACATGAGCCTGTGAAAGGTGATGCAGGGCATAATGCCAGTTAAAACAAAATCCCGTGTCCCTGAAAATATGGGTATCACGGGTGGACTGGTTGATGCTAGGGACAAACAAGTTTTAAAGGAAGCTGTCGATGCTGTTGTTAATAGTTTTGCAAAGCACACACAAGGCTATGGAAGAGGTACGTTTAATATTATTTAACTTAAGCTCTATATGTATACACTTTTGTAAGCTAAACATTTCAATTACTTTTACAGTGAACGTAGTAGAGGCTTTGCAAGAGTTTTGGCAAATGAAACAGAGTAGAGGAACAGAACTTAGAAATGGAGCTTTAGTTATATATGAATCTGTACCTGGTACCAGCCCACCTTACGTATGTTATGTAACTCTCCCCGGAGGATCTTGTTTCGGTAGTTTCCAGAATTGCCCAACTAAGGCAGAAGCTCGTAGATCGGCAGCAAAAATTGCTTTAATGAATTCTGTTTTCAATGAACATCCAGCAAGAAAGATAACGGATGACTTCATAGAAAAAGCTGTTGCAGAAGCAAGAGCTAGTTTTGCCAAGCCTTCTTCAACATCCAACGGAGTTGGCAATCAGCCACAAGTATGTCATTTGTTTATTAGAGTATGTAGACACAATATTTATGTTATTTTATTTCTAGGGAAATGGAGATGAGAAAGAGGATCCAAATACAGGAATAGGTGCATTTCGTTTTATGTTAGAATGCAATCGTGGAAGAACAATGTTAGAATTTCAAGAATTAATGACTGTTTTCCAATTGCTGCACTGGAATGGGTCATTAAAGGCAATGAGGGAAAGACAATGTAGCAGACAAGAAGTAGTTGCTCATTATAGTCACAGAGCGTTGGATGATGATATGCGTAGTCAAATGGCATTAGATTGGGTCGCAAGAGAGCATGAAAGCGGTGGTGGTGTAGTTGCTATGGAATTGGCACTAGCCGAGAGAGAACTCGAGACAGCGCGTTTAGCTGGAAGAGAACTTAGATTTCCTAAAGAGAAAAAGGACATACTAATGCTTGCACATGCTCAAGTATGCCCTCAGTAATTTTAATGGAATAATCACGCGATTCGAAAACATATGAGACTGGTCTTTCAAAAGCTGGTATTAGGGAAAAATATGTTTTTTACTGACATTTAATGTCGCTATACTGTGAAGTGCTTTATTGCTGTCTAGTATCAAGACACGTAAACAATTCCGTCCTTTTTATGAAGTATTTCTTGGTGATAATAGACTGTTATTGGGTTAATGAAATATGATGTACTTTTAAGAATATTTTAAGCGATTAACTGCCAATCTTCAAATCAAAATTATTCATAATTTGTACATACATACATTTTTGATACAAATTCTCGTCTTCCATTACTATTTTATGCAGTCTTTCTCATAATCATAGCATTACATACAAACGCTTGGTGATATATTGCGCTTGCCAGAGAAATAGTATCAAAGTGATTCGAGTATTTTGTTATGGTAACAAAAACTCATGTGGTTGTTGCATGTTAAGTCACCATTCCATATTTTATATGTGCATAATGTTCACGATATATGGGCACAATGACTGTACTGTGGTGCAGTTATATATACATATAAATTGTAATTGTTTTAAGAATATTTTATTACTATCTTTAAATATTGATAAATATATGTTTTAATAAAATTTCGTAATTTTAAATAAGACTTGTTTCTCAGTCCTAAGGTTGTGTAGTAAGTTCAGGAGTAGTTTCTGTCAATTTTATATTTTTGACTTCCTCCTCTTGCATAGGATGTGCTAGTACCTTGTCAATTATTCCAAACTCTTTTGCTTGACTAGGACTCATGAAAGTATCCCTTTCCATACAACCTTCTGCAAATAATACCATACTGAATACATCTATTTTAAAAAAATCTCCTGACTCTTTATTTACCTATCTTCTGCAAATCCATGCCTGTATGTTTCACATACAAATCGTTTATTTGCTTTTTAAGCTTCAGAATTTCTATTGCTTGTATTTGTATGTCCGTGGCTTGACCAGATACTCCTCCTGAAGGCTGATGCGTCATGATCCTCGCATTGGGTAACGAATGGCGCATGCCTTTTGCTCCTGCAGCTAACAATAAACTTGCCATGGAACAAGCTTGTCCCACACACCATGTTGCAACAGGAGGAAGAACGTATTGCATGGTATCATATATACCGAGACCAGCTGTTACACTGCCTCCAGGTGAATTAATGTACATATGTATTGGCTTTTTACTACTTTCTGATTGAAGAAATAATAGTTGAGCTACTACAACGGATGACACATTGTCTGTGATCTACAAAATAAAACATTACAAACTCTTCAATGATAGTATGGTTGATTATTTTATAGATATTATAAATATTATGAAAGGACATATTGTATGATGTACCGGTCCCATTAGGCAAATAATCCGTTCCTTTAAGAGACGCGAATAGATGTCATATGCTCGTTCACCTCTTCCACTTTGTTCTACTACGACAGGTACAAAATTTAAATATCGACTACTGATCTTTTGAGCAGGAACCTACAGAATCCAAAACATTTTGCATTAATGAAAAAATTTCGTAAATAATATTCTATACATAATGATGAGAAGCAATTCATAAAATATATAAATATGGACCATATTTGTTTATTCTCAATTATACTCACAGAAATTTGTAGTAAACTGTTTATTCTTCTTAATAACATTTTGACACTTTATTGATTATAACTTGCATAAATCACGTATCAGCGTAATACGATGTTTAACATAACAAACTAAAAAATAAATGTGTCAGAAATACTTTGTTGCAGAAATGAAAAATGAAATGTAACGTAAACAAAAAGAATCAATTATCAAGTTGTTAATCAAATGATATCAACAAAGCTCATTTCGGCAACAAGTCAATGATAACGATATAATCATTGAACTAAAAAGTGCAGTAAATAAAATTTATTTTTCACTTTAAGATACTCGGTGCTATATAGGTTAATTTTTTTAAAAATTCCGTTTTGTTTATTTCTAAAGAATTTTTAAGTTAACTTATTTTTTATATAAGACTTCTCATTTAAATAAATCGAAATACTCAACTAAAACAACTTTTTATGAAATGTGCATTAAAACGAACTTATTTAAAGCGCGACGTAAATAGTACAATTATTTATAAAACCCATTATACTTATTTAAGTAGTAGAATTAATTTGAAACTATATAATTAATTAATTTCAAAACACATACTCAATGTGCACTACACAACACGTACCTCAAAAAGTGATTTCTTGTGTATTAGTAAAACATGTACGTGTGATCGGAGCTTTAATGTTTTCATGGTCCACAAGAAATAATCATTTCCATCAGAGATTTAATTAAAAATTGATACAATTATCAAGGTGTGTTATATATATTTTATGCAATTAATACATTTTTGAAAATTCAAGTAGTGTCATCAATTATTGGTGAGTGAAATTATATTTCCATTGTTTAGGTTAACGTAACCTTACATTCTTTAAATACAAATTTGTACGAATGAAAATAATATAACGTTTCAGTATTAGTAACTATAATTATATTTTTTCAGGTACAATGAGTGCATTTTCATTGTTCCGGAACATATGTAAAAGTGTAGGTTCTACTGCACCAAAGATTCTCTCAGTAGGTCCAAGTATCGCATCTCGTACAATGTACCACATGAGTACTAAACAATGCATAAGTAATTTAACAAACATATTTAGTAACAAAACCATTTTGGGACATTTTCTTCAGCCATTTACACCTATATATAATATTACCTGTGGCTTAAAGATGAAAACAGTCTTACATAGAAGGTGCTTACAATGTCGGGTATTATGGAAGAATGATAGAAAATATGTAATGTGTAAAGCACATCCACGACATAATCAAGTGGAAAGGAAGAAGAAACCCTATAATACTTGGATATTGACATCTGCCTCCCAATCAAAAGTACGTGAATGGTAGAGTAACAATATTCTTGATAGATCCTATTTGTATCATATATAAATATAAAATTGTTTTCAAACCAATCTCGTGTTTAATATAACTCTCATAATTTGGTAAAATACTTACAGATACATGAACCCCACACACAGTTTATTTAGGACTTTAATATTACAACATACTGTTATAAATTTTAATTAAATTATAATATCACAGAGAAACAACATATTGCTTGGATGCCTTGATTTAGCATCTATATGTGCTGGATGCTGCAAATGAAATAATTTTTATTTTTATTTACTCGCAAGCACATATTTATTAAAATATATGTATAGTGCAAGAAAAACATAAATGTCTTACTAAAAGGAGGACCAGTATAAGCAGAACGAACGTTACGCAATGTTGAAATTGGCTGATATTTATCACAATATAATAGATGAGATGAACAACCACTGTAAGGGGCACGAGGGAAATTAGAGAGAACTGCATAAGGAGCACATATAGCAGAAAAGCAAACCTGTGAATATATTTACATTTACCAACTAAAGCGCATTATGTAGTTCTTGTAGAAACGTAGATAAGACTATCAGTATTGTCTTGTATCAAGGTATTACTTACCGTGCAAGACCTGGAATTAGCATCCATAAAAATTGTTGGAGGAATTACCGATGATGGACAAGGTGAACAATTTGCACTTAAGCTGCATGGTTTGATGGTGGTTAGTGCAATGAAAAATGAATATTTGAAATTTTGATTGCTGTTTTATTTACAATAATGCAAAATATTAGTTTACTTACGACATGTTTGAAATGTAATGTATAATTCTTAAACGAGGATTTTGATTCCAAATTATTTTATAGAATAATTCGTGTAGAGTCTGATAACACTTGACAATCTAATCGCAAACATGTCATTTGTTATATGTTCACATTTATTTTGTAATTAATCACAAAAAATATCTGCATTTTCAACACAGTAATATTTGATGGTAACACTATTTAGAGTAGATTTTTTAATTTTATTTTAGATTGACATTTCAAATGAATACACAATTATTATACTATCAGAAACTGATGAATAACTATTTAAGATACGGATAAAAAAAGACTTCAGCTTCGTCAATTGTAAGTTACTAGACTTCGTTAACCCAATTGATTGAAATTGCTTTAATATCCTACATGTACACATTTCTGCATAAACGCAGTCATATCAATTCGGATGATTTGGTAAGGGAAACGTGAAAATCACCATGCAAGATTCATTTGCATTGATTTCAGACCACTCACTTAATGTTGTCTCTGAAACTTCTTTCCATCTATCTTCTTCTACATAAGATGCACCACCAGACCATACCTATAAGAGTGCAACTATTATAGTACATTCAGACCACTCAACATTGTATTATCCATAGAAAGAAACATCATAAATGACGAAAAAAACCTTCTCGAAATGGACTGCCCAGCAGTAGATCATTTGGTTCTCGACCTTCAGGCAAACTTTTTTCAATCGTTTCAGTAGCTTCATCGCTGCATTTCTTTGAAATTTGATCATATTATAATACGCTTTCAACATCAGGTATCTGCAATAGTATGAAGTAATTTTACAATGTTTAATTCTTCAATGTAATCAGTACTAGATTTGTTATTCTTTACTAAATTATAACGCGATTATTCCCACCTGGGAATTGTAATTTTAACGATCTTAGTCGTCATCCTCATCTCTCTGAACATGCTTTTTATCTGCGACAGAGTTGTCGCTGCATCGACGTTTCTGCAGTTTAATTTGTGCACTACGCAAAGTACAATAATGATTGAGTAATGTTCATACTATTACTGCAAAGTGACCGGGAAAGTTAAAATATAGCTACCATAAAGAATAAGTAAACCCTCGAGTCTCTTCAAGGCAGTAATAGTAGCTGCTACTATATGCTCGTCCATGATCGTTGCTTCGGTCACACTTTTCCTCTCCCAGATTTTAGAAGCCTCCCATTGTTCTGTTCTGATACACCTTACGAATAAATTTTCCATAATTACATCGGATGTACAGCAGTAGAAAGAATGAGGCAAATGATCCAAGATCGCGTACCATAGCCACATGGAGATGAAGTATCGTCTTTCCGCTTCAGGGTCGTGTAGGCTGATTATCGACTCACCTTCCCTCAGATAGTACTGTTCACAGGTTTTGAAGGAGAGAAGCGAAATTCCAGTGTCCAATTGTAGATCGGCGCAAAGAGCGTAATACCAGGTGCGACCAGATTTGTCTAGGTCGTTGCCGGACTCGAACTCTGCGATTTATTGCGTCTCAAACAAAGTGGACTTTTTAAATACGGATAATCGACACTCCATGCTTAATTACCCAGTTCTCTTAACTGGGTGATTGCCTCCGAATGACGACAGCAAAGCATGAGTAGATGAGCCAAACGTGGCATGATCAGCAGTTTCAGGAACGTAGATCCGATGGTAGCAGCCATTCTGCAGCAGATGAAGCCGATTTTTATCGCCTTCGTGATTTGCCCGTTCACCCATCTGGAGAAAAATATTCCCGCATAAAGCAGGGCGATCATGTTCAATTCCTGTGCTTCGATAGCGTCTCTGCTTTGTCTGCAAATCTCAAGGCCCTTCTCTTCCAAAGATGGTATAATAGCCCTAGAAATTAGAGAATTATCTCACTCTAAGGTACATATTCAATTCAATTACACCATATCATCGCACACCTGTCCTGATACATATGCGCCGTAATAAACATGTTGGTGTAGGACGTGCTCAACACAAAGAAGTTTCCGCTGGTCCTCAACGCGGTGTTCAAGCCCCAGATAGCTGCCAGACGCGCATGTTTCTTCATACCTTTGATCTAATCACCGATACATACGAGCTTCGGTGATTTGTTTCAATATTGAAATTCGTATTCCAATAAATCAATTACCCTGAACAGATCGAACATGTGCGCTAAACATTCAGCCAACTGTTCGATGTAGTCTACGGTTTCGGTTATACTGCCTTCCGCGACAACGCGTTCGTCAAGAATTTCTGTTGTGTTCCAACAGTTCAGTCTCCATCTCAGTTTCAGCAGTTCCTTGATCGAAATTATGTCGATCATCATCTCCAGTTTCGGGAACTTGTAGCCTAAATTGTTCAACGCCGCCTCGAGGATATCCTCCGCTTCGAAAAGGGAGCCACTTTCGAGGTAACATTGTCCTTGCAGGCTTTGAATCTTGGAGTTTAGGTAGGGCAGTAGGACTATCTCGTCCTCTGCTGATTGGTAGAGCTGTAGACATCGATAGAACCGAATCAAAATTTTCTACAAAACTCAAGACAAGACTTCTGCCTATTCGTCTAATTTAATTATACACCTGCTCTAGAATCGTCTCGCCTTCTACCAACAGTTTCCGGGCTTGCGGTACGTTGGAGGACATCAGGCAAATCTCCGCGAACTCCAAAATGGCGGTCATCGTCATTTGAATGTTCCCTGATGAACGTAGTTGAAAGTTTCATTCTTTCACGAGAACTAACCCCGACTGACTGGTTTAACATACCAATACCGCGACAGTGATCCAGCACTTGGGTATATACCGTCATTAATATCAAATCACACTGACAATTACTGAAATCCGTATCGGAAAACGTGACTGTTGGGCTTCTTTCGATGCGTCTGAACATTTGGAGGCAAGAGAGCCAATCCTTGGGCTTCTCTGTCCATGAAAGATGATTTCCGATAATACGAGGATGATTCGAACAGATATAATTGCTCACCATCCTCTGTTGCTTTAACGTCACGCATGGTCTCGAACTCTATGCTACCAAACATTTCCTCGATCACGGTCGGCCTTCTCAGTCTGTCTTCCCGTTTCGAGATTTTCCCTAATAATTTCGCGAACTGGCCCTCTCCACAAGACAGGCAACGCTTCGTGTATTGCTTCAGATACTTGAGCGCCTGGTTATGCAGTTCCATTTTTTGGTTCTCCGTGAGCAATCTGAAACGTGACGCGATTGTTAGGTTCATTAACACTAGATTTACGGGGCCCGTCAAAATGACGGATTCAAAAATTTTTATTTTACGATTATTAAGAGTGTAAAGAGGCATTCGTGAGGAATTATTAAATAGATTTATTTTTTTGTGTACGTATTACAATAAAAATCGCTGAAGATCTAAGTAAATACAATTTTATTATTTTTATAAAGCAATGTAAAATAATCAATTTTAGTGCTCCGTAAACCTAGTGTTAATAGACTACGGACACTATGTACTTACAACAAAAATAAGCAGCTCAAATACGATTTATTTTCTATAAAAATCTGTAGACCAGTTTTGAGCAAAATTTTATTCGGATTACAAATAATGAATAAGAGTAACGAATAAAATTTTATTTGTCACTATCGAATAAATATTCAATCAAATAAGAATTTATTCGAATAAGAACTTATCGGATAAAAATTTATTCTGTTTGTATATTCAATTAATTCGTAGTATTGAATTTGTATCATCTTTTCACGTCTAGCGGTTGTAACTAACTGATGATTAATTTGTTCACTTCTATTCTGCTACTGATGATGTATTATGACATGAATCGACTGAATGTATATGTACTTACGTGTTGCATTTGTACATTCGGACGATTCATGTATAATACAGAAGAACAATGTCAACTAGTAATCCATCAGAATACGTAATAAGAACTGGACTTATTGAGCATACGTGGTCTAATGTATGCGCATAAGAACACTTAGAAAATTTAAGTAAAATCAAAAGTAATAAACAATTATTCGAATGATTATTCGAATAATTTCGCAATCTATATTCGAATAACATATTCGACTAAATAATGATGAATTATTCGATTAAATAGAGAGAATATCTTGTTACGGAAAATGAATTATTTTTCTCCAAATAAAGTATTTTACTAAAAAGAATTTATTCGAATAATTATTTTAGATAAAAATTTATTCGGAACAATTCGAATAATGCCCAACTCTACCGCAGACTGCTGATCAACAATCGAGAGAATGTTACTTACCGATAGGTTGTATCACGAAACATCGACATTTTGAACCTCATCAAACCGCAGGAAGCGTATCTTGGAAGATCGTCCAGCTCGGCTACGGAAATGTATCTTTTCAATAATTCATGTCAACGATGATGTCAACGGAAGTGTTTCTAATAAGCAGACTGTGGATGTGACATATTTGTACACATAAGTTCTAATTCTATGAAGGATTTAACAGAAATTGCGTTGAAGGAACGATTTACAGTATTTTATCGATAAATGTCCCAAGTATCTGGCCGATAATTGTCCTACAACTATCCCCACTACCGCGGGGTATACCCCATGAGTAATGGCAATGATAAATGGTAAATGAGTAATGGTAAAAAATGACTAATCCAATGATAAAATTTCTTTATTTTTTATTATTTTTTTATGGAACTTTCACCAACATATTCGTGGCATTTTTTTAATGAAAATGATACCAAATATGATATAATTCTGATAATATTTACCATAATTGTCCCTGGACCCGTGGTTGGGACATTTATCGATAAAATACTGTACTTCCTCGTTGAAGGATTATGAAGAATAAATGAATACAATTCAGAGCGTACTGATAAAGAATCTGGTTACAACAGCCACTATGTACCTGGGACAGTAAGTCCGATGCAATTGCAGAAGATGCCCGTTTCCAAGATTGGGTTTCGCATGTTCTGGATAAATATTATCGGTCCCGAATAGTTAGAGAAGTCACCGGTAGCGCATCCGAAAACTCGTATCTCGAATAGCTTCGCGACAGCTGGAACAGTGACAGAACTTTCAATGAAAAGCCTGTGAATTTCAAACTTCCAATTACCTAGACCGATTTCTCTTTTCACGGATAGGTTTATCAGACTCTCCAGCATGTGTCTGTTGACAGTCTCGCCGATCACGGACGCACATTTCAGGAGAAGCTGATCCAGGGGTGTCAAGGAATCGAAGAGCTTCAAGATCATAACTAACGCGACATGACAGAATCCCGAAATTTATTCATCTCCAGCGTTAACTTTAATCGATGCTGCGGCAAGAGAGTTCAATGATTACCGTCCATCGTGATCTCAGTGTCAACGTCTTCGTAAATGAACTTATTCGAGATTTTGCAAACTGCGATCAAGGTGTCGTCGGTGGTGGACGATTGTGGGCTGTGTAAGTTCTTGGGAAGGGTCTCTTCTATCAGCGACATCATGCTGTCCTGATTTAAGACAATGAACGTAGTAATTAAATAAGAACTATGGTTGCGAGGAATGCAAAGAGTACGGACTTTGAAACTCGACCGGTACATCTGCCACCTGTCCTTGCGTTCTTGGACTGCAGACTCCGCGTGTTTCGAGGATTCCAATCTGATTTCGGAATTTTATTTTTTGAGTAGGATGAGTGCTGCTATTCTATTTTTAATACGCCTAAGTTAGAACAACCTGTATATGATTAAAAAAAAATATATTCCCAGACAGCACTGTACGTCCATGGGACGTCCGTTTTACGTCCGATACGTCCAATGTCGGTCGTGTACGTCTGTGGGACGTCACTTGGATCAAAATTTCGGACGTCCTATGGACATCCGTTTTTACGTCCGTGGGACATCCCTCGGACATAAATTTCGGACGACCCATGGACATCCGTTTTCTACGTCCGTGGGACATCCCTCGGACAAAAATTTCGGACGAATCACGGACGTGGGACTTAGATTATTTCGTACGTTTTCGGATGCTATATTGTGTTTCTATTACAAACACAATTCGAGGGAGACGCCTACTTCTCCCGCCCGCGCGTCTCGCTCCCCGTGGCGGCCGTAGTCCACCGAGCTCCTCAGACCCGTGCCTACCGCTTGCGGCATGTACTGCGTGTGGCGCGTTGCGGCGACTCCCGGACAGTGATGGGAGTGTTGGCGCTTTTCACGCGCATGCGCGACGATTTTAGCCTCAGTCAAGCACGAAAATCGGGTACCTTAGTCGCCCCGCTAATTTCGCAAAATTTATTGTGATTTGATTTTGAAAAATGAATGTACAACAATATATGTATATATATATATATATATGTATATATAATGTATTAAAATGTAATATATACATACGTACATAGAATATATAATATATAAATACATAATATTTATCTATCTATGTACAATATAATATAACTTACTCTTCTTCATCATCTTGGGAATAAGGAAAGGAAGGGTACTAAAATAACTTTAAACGAAATATATAATAACAAACCCACTACTTTCGCCGTAATAGTACCCCACAAACTTCGGACGTAGCTTCGGTGCTGCCGAAACTCGCGCATGCGCGTGAAAAGCGCCAACATTCCCATCACTGCTCCCGGACCCACGGTAGGCACGGGTCTGAGAAGCTCGGAGGACTATGGCCGCCGCGGGAAGCAAGACGCGCGGGCGGGAGAAGTAGGCGTCTCCCTCGAATTTGCGTCCAGGTGAGCTACTTCTGGACATGCCTGTTCTATTATTATACTCAAAATATAGTTTATGAGTTTTTTCAGATTTTTAAGTTCGCGGCGCCGTTGTTTGAAAAAAACTAATTTTTTCGACGTTTCTTTCGTGAAAGAATGAGCTAATCTTCAAATTGTTAGATTTTATTTATTCTGTAAGTCTATTGAACACTGATAAACTTGAACATTTCACAGAAATAGTTGAAAAATGAAATTAACTTGATTAGTATTACCTCGTACATCAGCGCGCATAGTATCTGAAAATATTAATCGTGTTACCAAGAACTCGGTTGGGTCAGCGCGTTAGGCGCTCAACTGTTAATATGCTTATACTAGGTTCGCGCCCGGCATAAGTCCACTCTTTTTTATTTGATCAATTCCTCTTTTTCTAGCTATGTGATAATCAATGGTATTTTTGTAGAATTCTTTTAAATCAATATTTACATATTTAGAAAATTTTTTAAGGCGCAAACACGCTTTTATATGTCCGACAAACGTCCAGAATATGTCCCGCCGGATGTACATTGTACAAACGTCCAATTAACGTCCGCGCGAGACGTCCTATGTACGTACGGCGATCTAACTGGGACCTCTGTCGGACATACCTGGGACATAAATCGGACATATCTCCGGTACGGACGTACATTGGACGTCCGAGTGCTATCTGGGTTAATTCAAGATACGCCTAAATATCTTGTTTTTTTAATACAGTACGAGGGGTGTTGTAAATAGAAAAATTTCTTGTGATTGAGCGAACCTTTTCAACATGGACAGAGGGGGCAACACGTAGCCCTTCTGTACGGCTTCATGCTTACTGATTATTATAACTTCCAGGCCTCCTGCTTGCAACAGGCTCACCAAGTAGCTCTCGATCCAGCCTGGATTGCCGAAGCTCTTCTCTTGTATGAGTCTTTTGAAGCAGTCGTGCTTGTTACTACATACCAAAGTCTCACCAAGTCCGAACAACTTACTTCTCAAGTTCAGCGGGTAACCCGCGCACGTTTAACGTCTGGCAAGCTAGACCCGCGTGGTACCATCTGTCTATACCGTGAAGTTCTATAATCTTTCAACGAGGAATCAAATGAAATTAGTCTGTAGTACTAGGTCGATTATTAGAACTCGATGATTAGTTACTTTGGCTCTGCGCAGGACGTTGGGATGAATCTGAAATTCAGTCTCCAGTTTCCGACCGACGCCCAGCACATAGAAAATCATGTCCCTTTTCGTCAGAACATCGAAGAGTTGAAGAGACTCGTAGTCGCTGTATTCGGCATCGTCGATGATGATCACCCAGAACTCCGTGAAGCAGTCTTTCAGCAACTTCAGCAGGAACTTTCGTAGAATCTTCCACTTCTCTGTCTCGGACAGGCTGTTGTACCGAGTAGAGATGGGGAAACGCACGTTGAAGGGCTGATTGAGACAGCAGAGGAAATAGGACTGGCGCACATTGCCCAGCCGTTGAAGCAGCTTTTCCTCGCGTTCTTTGCGCGTTACCCCGTTGGAGAAAGACAACGATATCGAGAATATCAGGACAATCAGACTGTACGGGACCTACGCTAAGAGATATGCCGTATCTTCAGTATCAAACGCAGAGTGAAACATTAACCCTTCGGGGACAATATCTGTGCACCGCACAGTGCGTCGACAATGGACAATATGACAAAATCAACTTTCATGCTGGCATTTAACACTAGCATTACGGAGCATTAAAAGTGACTGCTTTACATCACTTTATAAAAATAACAAGAATATGTCCGTCCCTTTTAGCAATTTTGTTAATAATATCCCACAACTTCCGTTTGGAATATTTCCTTCTATCGCCTATCATTTTTGAGTAATGGAATATTGTCGGGCTTTTTAACGCACTGTGCACCGTACCGACTGTAAAGAGAATTTCTAAATTTATTGACACAAGATCACATTATTAAGTGCGATACACTTTCAAGCATTACGGTTTTACTTCCTAGAATTTGAAGATGAAAAAAATCTAAATCTCTTGTAAATGATGGTAACGTCTGTAACATCATTCAGCATTGGTCATACAAAAAGAATTGCCAGTCGGACGTCGTCCGTGAAGGGTTAAAGGGCTTTCCGGAAGGGGTTCTCCGAGAAGCGTCAAATGTCAACCTTGGCGTTATTTGGTCTCAATGAAACATAGTTGCTGTGTACGTCATGCGGAATGATCTGCGTGAACTCATCCAGTAGCTTCGTCTTGCCTATTCTTGGCTCACCTCTGGGTGCAATTACAAGTGCTGTGTTAAGCTTCAATATGTTGTACGCTAGGAAACATTACTTATAATTACTTTATAATTAGCGTATTGTATTTAGGTCTCGTTTCACGAACCGAGGCCTTTGACACAGAATGCTCCAGCAGCTTCATCAGTATTTTCTGGAACTTTTCTATTTCGGATTCTCTGCCGAGCAATGGATACTTGTTCCACACTTGATTCGACTTCGCGTATCTAACCAAACGTGGATCGATTAACTTTACTTTTCAATTCGCTGTGCACACATCGCACAATGGCAGTAATATTGAAATTTTTCTTTTGCCTAAAAATGGACTCTTCAATTTTTTGTTATTTTTAATGTATAGAATTAATTAATTTAATGTATAGATTTAATTAATCATTAAACTATGACAAAATTCATGGTATTAGGATTAAATTCAATAAAACATTAAAGCACTTCAAAATATATCACTTAATCAATTAAAATATTTTTGGCTAGCCTTCCGGTGTAAATGTCCAATATTCATCATGATTTTTCAGGCACTTCCGATAATTTGGCAAAAAAAATATTTCGACCAAAATTTAATCGGTATTCATCTTCAAATCTCAATACAAAAAATCACAAAAAAATTATGGTCACTTTAATTTTTTAAATGGCACCATGTTTTTTAGTATATATTGTTCTAGCTGGCGTTAAGACGAATCCAATGACTTACTACACCTTAGCTTTAAGTCTTGAAATAATGCTAAAATAGATTTGTCCGGTTTTTCAAAGTAAATGTCCCGCTGTGCCCTGGACTTACCTTGGCTGCTCCTGGAACTCGTATATCGGACCTACGTTTGTGATTCCCTTCAAGAATCTTGGCTCTTGTAATATGAAATGCCTAGCCTCGAGATGAGAATGGAGAAAGCTTTCACGGTCGCAGACAACCTGAAATCGTGCGAGTAACTTGACCAGATTGCGCCTAACGGGAGACTTTGCCTGTGTCTGATTCAGAGACTCACTTTGTCCCGATAGGCGACCATGAGTCTCGCAGCCTTGTTGACCGTCATCCCGATCACAGTGTATTCCCTCCGAAGAATGTGACCGACGACTCCGCAGTAAGTCATTCCCGTTGTCACGCTGACGGTCACGGATTTCACGTTATCCAAGGACACGAGGGTCGTCCGTACTTTAGCCGCGCATTTCAATCCGATCTGGGATTCCAGTTCATGTTTGTCACCCCGCAAACCAAACACGCAGAGGAACATTAGGTCCTTGTCAAACAGGGATGTCTTGTTCACGCATCCGTGCATTCCGCCGACGATCCTTCATCGATAAATTCTCATCACAGCCGAAATCTGTTTATCCTTGTCGAGGAAGAAGGTAGACTCACCTGCACACCAGTTTGTACGCCGAGTTGACCAAAGTGATCAGCGTTTTTTTGCCTACCGTCGCTGTTAGGACGTTGATGAACAGGATCACAACTTGTCTCATCTCTGTTAGGTATTCTATAGGCTCGTCCATCTCCACGGATCGGATGACAGGCCTCACCATGTAGCACCTCAAAGCGTTTTTCAGACGAGCCTTCGCTATCTTCACAACTTTTGGCCGCACTGGAATACGAACCTTCGCGTCGACAATATTCCTAGTTTTATACGTAGTGGGAGCGACAACCTGGCGGCACGTTCGTCAATCGTGGAATATAGGAATACAAGCCCCGCCATACCCTCTTTCTTATGCGATTCACTTTTGTTTCGAGTTTAGATGTAGGCTACGCCGTACAATTCGTATGCACCCGTTAGAAAATCAGTGGGAGCTGCCTCGAATTCATAACTGTATCCCTTTACAGCAGCGATGGGCAATTTTGCCTCAATTGAGGCAAAACCGTCCACACCGTAGCGCTCTCTGTCCCCTTCCAGCAAGCGCGGTACAGTGGGGCAACGAAGACACGAGACATCAGCGTACG